>VWZG01006018.1:786030-833466 GCA_013396735.1 Grallaria varia | reverse complement strand
CCCCCCAGTGCCCACCTGGGCATCCCCTCCAGCACCACCCCCAGTGCCCACCTGGGCATCCCCTCCTGCCCCTCGGGGCTATTCAGCAGCAGTTCCTTCCCATGTCCAGCCCCTCCCTGAACACGGATGAGAACAGGAATATCCCACCGGTGCCTCCTCCCCAGCCCAGCTCCCTCAGCCCAAAGGGACACCCCCGGGGCTCCTGCCAAGTTCCAGGTCCTCTGCCCAGCCCCTGGTCCTGTGTCACCTGTCACCTCAGCCTTGCCTCCAAAGACCAGCTCCCCTGCACAATGCACTCGCCTTGCAGGCTGACGTGGTTCTACTTTCAGGGCACAGAATCATTTATTCTCAAGGGGAATTGGTAGAAACGGACCAGTCGGTTGGGTGAGACACAGCACAGACACTTGGTTGGGTTTGGACTCAGAGGCTGGAAAAGTTCTGGAGTGTTGAGCTGCAGCAGGCTGAGAATGGACAAACACCTTCCCCAGAGCCTTTACTCATCATTTATAGAGCAAGGAACCTTCAGCCCCATCCCGTCACTTCTGGAAGTCGGCGTTCCCATCACTGGCAGGACCTCTTCCTTCACAGAGATGCTGTACAGCTGACACCAGCATGAGGAAACAACACCAGAATGTACAGGGCACTGGTTCCTTAAGATGGTGCAGATATCTCGAGCCCAAACTCATGTGTTGTAACCCTTTACTATCTAATCTTTAATAATTACCTCAGATACTTCTTTCTAAATAGTTACAAATCAAGGCTAAATGGACATAAAGTTGGGGGCTGGGGGGACAAAACCATGGTTATTTCATACACCAAGGGGCACAGTGAGTAAAGCCAAACCCACCAAGTCCCAAGCAGAGTCCACTCACCTTGCATTAAAAAAGGGACATTAGGACACTTGGTACTCTACAAAACCAAGCACTGAATGACCAGAGATGACTCAGGGCCTGTTACAAAAGAGCCTTGTGATAACTTTCACCACAGTGACCTGACTTACAGTGATTTCACTGTGTGATAACGCTCAGTTCACTGAAATCCTAATTAAAAACAAAAGAAGAAAGTTCCTTTAGGTTGATTTTGTAATACTAGTGCAACAAGAAGCCAATCAAAACACAGAAGTTTTATTTTCAGTCATAGAACTAAAAGGGCTAATATTTTATTAACATAAGGTTGCAAATTAAAAGACAAATGCCAGAACTCCTTAATAGTCTCCACTGTAGAAATGCAGAAGACTTGTGCTTTGAACATCACTGTAACACACTGCAGGGCTGAGTCCCCCTCCCCTGCCCCCTCCTCCCACCCTCCAAGGGGAAACACCTCACTGACATTCTCAACCTGCAGCTTCAAAGGACTGTCCTAAGCAGAGACTCACAACAGTCATTGTCAGCCCCAACTGTCTGTGTGCCACACAAAGAAAGAGTAACTTTAAATGAGAAATACTCAGGGATTGATGTCAGACGTGGCCATCAAAACTGCACATTTCACCTTTTACAGCGCAGTAGTTGAATGCAAGCATCTGAGGAATCACATCAAACATTCACAAATGCATCTCTTCCAATTTTTTGTACCGTATTTCCATTTTATTTTCTTTAAAAATCATCTTTGGCAGTCCAAACACTGCCTAGAACACACCTAAGTACACTTTCCCTAGAGCTAAAAGTCTTAACTCCACCATTGCAAAGCATCCTACGCCTCAAGTTCTCACAGTAGAATGAAGTCTAGAGTTAGAGGGAATTTAAATAAAATTAAATTAAACTGGAAGTTCCAAATATCTTACTTCCTACAGGAATGTCTTTCTTGGAAACCCAAATACTTCTATCAAAATACTGACCGAAGAAACAAAGTCAGGAACAGGGACAAGCACCTGTGATCAAGGGTTTCCTTTCACTACGACCTGAAATTGGTTTTGTTTGCAATGATGTTTAAAAGCATAACTAAGCTCATTTTGTCTCTAGAAAGTTGAAAATAAAAGTGAAATCTAATGAGATGTGTACACAGGTGCAGTGACTGCTTCATTTTCATATTTGGAGAGATGAAGAGCACATTCTTCTGTAAACACATGATGCAGTACCATGGTGTGACCCCCGTCTGAAGGACAAGCTCATCACAACTTCCAACAGCCCCAGAAGGTGGCCTTGACTTGGCAGCACTCAAAGGCTTAGACCTGGTTTAGAGAACCAAGGTACAGATTGTTTCTTCCACTGAGTTCTGCCAGAGCTTGAGTACAATTTGGTTTCCACATCTAGCAAAAAAAAAAATTGTGATTTATGAGTTTATTGCAGGGAATATTTTGGCAGAGAAAGCAGGCACACTGAAGTATGTTATTTACAAAAAATAAAAAAATCCAAAAAATTTCACTGGTCTGGTTTAGAGAACTGGCCTGGACTGCACAGGAGGCAGTTTAATACAGACAGGGAATGGGGGGAAGGACAGAAATTGTTATTTCTATTGTCACCAGGGGACACAAGGAATCTCCAATCAGCTTCACTTGTTTGTGTCTAAGAAATTGTACCAGGGGAGAAATTCCAGAAAATAAACTGCACTGCAAAGATTTCCCCAGGCCCAGCTCAGGAGAGGAGTGCGCTGCTCAGATATTAAAAATCTCATTTTTGTAATCCACTGCGTTCACAAGCTGTGAGCAAAGACTCACTAGATCCAAAAGGAAAAAAACAGGACATTTTTTTGCTGTAAACTTCAGCTGGTCACAGTGGATTAGAGGGAATCCTTCAGGCAGCAAGAGAGGCAATTGCCATGGAAAATCCCAGCCATCCGGTGGGTACCACCCGCAGGCACAGAGACACACACCCCAAATGAAGACAAGCATTTCATTTTCAAGTCGATTTTTGTAAATGGAAAAAAACAATGTATAAAATCTATCCATACATGAACAGATACAGGAAGTTACACAATCCAATTTACACCTAAAGTAATAGCAATCAGTCCAGAATAAGGGAAAAATTCCAATGCTGTCATTTGCCCAAAGTCACAGGTCAGAGGATGGCACGGGGAGGGTGGTTGGCTGATTCTTTTGGTGCGTGGATAAAACTGGCTGCACCTCCCCTACTTCCAAAGCAATGAGACAATTTCAACAGACACATATTAGGAATTCTTTTGAAATGCATCTGACTCTAACAATAACACTGAATATTCAAAGATTCATATCATTACAGCATAATGTCTGGATACTTTTGCCTCCAGAAAAGGCAGTGGGCAATAGATACTGTCGAAGAGAAACCCTGTACCCATCTTGGAATTTACAGCATTGAGTGATTTAAGGATTTTTATCCATCCTGGAACACTTAAAACTTGTGTGTCCTCAGCTCAGACACTTACAACACATGCGGAGGCTGTTACCACTCAAGGAACATTGATGAGGTCATGGAAAAAGCACTGGTGGGCATTTGGTCTTAATTTTGCTGAACTCATGTCCACCACGACATGCAAGTCACACCTGGCAGTAGTTTTCCCCTTGTGCCTCCATTTGTTGGAGACCCCAGAAGACAAGGCTTGAAGGAGTGGACAGGGAAGCTCCGGTACCATTTGGAGCAATAAACCAAAACTCCCAGCAGGGAGTTTTGCAGCCTGTGGAAATGCTGGCCTGCTACTGGTGTACCTGTGGGAGAACTGTGTCAGTCCAGGGCTCAGAAAAGATCCCTAACTGAGTTCTTAAGGAAAAGGGAGGCACCTTAAATCCTGAAAAGTCAGACTTCCTGTGTTTGACAGGTGTATTGAACATACACACACAAAGCAAGAAAGGAAGCTGTGCTCATCCACCCAGAAGGCTGCACCATTTTTCTGAGCACAGAGAATACTCAATCTCTTTTCAAAAAAACAACAACAATAATAAAGCAGAAGTGCAGAATCCAGATTGTTGGGTGGTCTGTGTTTAAAAATGTAAAAAAAAAAAAAAAAAAAAAGAAAAGCTTATGCTGTAAAGACAACAATTCCCTTTCAAAGCAAAGGCCACATAAAACTGTGTTGCTCAGTTTGGTTTTTACTTCATGCCACCTGTAAACACAAGACTGGATATTCAGTTTCTGTGAAGAAATGAAGCCACTTTTACATCCAGAGTAAAAGAAATGCCCTCCACTGCTGGGACCACAGGTTACCCAGGAAAAGGTAGCTGGGGGAAGGCTTCCTCTTCTTGTTTGTTCACTTGATTAAAAGGTTGTATCTGAACAACTGAGCTTTCAATAAAAGCAAAGAACATTTCTTGATGTTATTTCTGCCCTCTGTCTCTTAAGTTTGCAATGGGGACTAACACTTTCCATTCCTCACCAACAGATACATCACCTTTTTGGCACCACGGGTGGAATTTCTTCCTAATGTATAATTTTGCCCTATACAAAAGTCGATTGTCTAATCATGCAAATCCAACAGAACTCCAAAAAGTGCCACAGGACAGTTCAACTCTACTACCTAGTTTGTACACTGCCATAGGAACCCCTCAGAGAACAGACTGTCATCCTTACTTAGAGCTGACAGTGTATTTCATAAATGGCATTTCAACCTCTCTTTCTGGGGGGGAGGGAGTTGAAATCGACACCCTGATTCCACTGATTTTTCCCTCTCAGAGCCCTGAAATGCATGGAGATTTCTTTGATTTGTTGAAGACATCTTCACCGAACAGCCTGATTAGAGAAAAACATACTGATTCTATCAAATAGAAAATAAAGACAAAAACAGGTAGTGGTAGATTTCTCAGTCGTTGCTCCTGTCCTTGGAGACGAGGGTAGAGTTTCACTGCTACTGCATTTTCCCCAGCTGGATCTTCTTCCAGGCTTCTGATGCTGTGAAAATGCAGGAGTCGAGGATCCCAGCTACAGTAAATGTTCCTCCAATGATGGCACATATCTGAAATTACAGAGGAGACACGTTTGTCAGTGACAAGGGAAACTCTGACACTGTTTAAACTGGGGGAAGGATCCTACTGCTGGGGTATTTTCTGGAAGCACAGTTAGAACTGGGTAACACTACTGGGAATGGAATTACATGACAATCATTCACAAAAACCATTCCCTACAGTGGAATAAATTAGTGCTATCCTGAACTCGTTATAACCTGAGCCAAACATAAATCCCAGCTCCTACAGCATGAATTCTCTTCCTTTTTGGGGCTAAACTCCACCTAACTCAGCTTTCTAGAAGCTCTGCATTGTTCATATCTTCCTATTACTGTTTTTTGTTATAAAACATCACAGCCTTGTAGTCTTTTCCCTATTTCACAAGACACAGCATTTGCAAACAGGCAAAAGGCACTCAAATAGCACCTGAAGGGCAGTGACTAAGGGAGAAACCCAGCTTCCAGTGACACCCACAGCTCAGCCCCTAACACTTTCCATGACAAGGGCTGCTCACAGCAGCCAATTTAACTCCTTGTGGGCGGAAGTTTTCTGCACAAAATGTCTCGGGTTGAATTATTTAAACACCAATAAAAAACACATAATCATTTTCAAGAAGAGAGTTGGGGGAAAAATTAACCTCTTGATTAGCATACAGCCTACTTTACTTCTTAAGTGCTAGAAAAACACAGAAATATTCTGACACGTCAAACCAAAGGTACCCTGGTTTGGAGCACCAAAAACAGGGGGCACCAGTGACACGCTTTGTGAAACATTGCTTCAAATTCCTTCTCTATGAAATGGGGACAATGCCAAACTTGCCTCTCAGGGAAACTGAAGGAAAACACATTTCAAGGGTTCAATACCACAACAGCAGTCTCAGAGTTTTTGTGCAAACAGAATCACAGAATCATTTAGGTTGGAAAAGACCAGCACTACTAAATACTTCCCTGACACCTTCCTACACTGGCTCACTGGTTTGGGATTCCTCTTTCTCTTGGCTTCTAGTTGATGGCAAAATCCCATTTTTTCCTAGGCAGGCCCTTGTCAGGAGATAAGCTGCCCACCTTGTGCCCTTCTCACTGACCCAGTGTTGTTATTCTCAGAACCACCTAATCCTACACAATGCAGAAGTCCAAATTAAAAGAGCATCGCAGTTATGAAGCAAAAAGTGTGGGAGAGATGAAATGCCACGTCCTGTGTAATTAGAACTTGGCTGTCAACATGAGGTTATGTTATTGTGTATCATACTTTCCACGTGAGCAGTGCCCGGGCTGGGGTGGCACTCGGGGAGTTTTTCCCCTGTCCTGTGGCATTTGGCTGCTGCCTCTTTAGGAGCAGATGGCTCGTATTAACTCAGCCTTGAGCATAAGTCATATGTTTTTGTATCAAAAAGTGTGGCAGCAGGACCAGGGCAGGGATTGTCCCCCTGTGCTGGCACTGCTGAGGCACTTTGAGTGCTGTGTCCAGTTCTGGGACCCTCAATTCAGGACAGACACTGAGATGATGGAGAGTGTCCAGGGCAGGGAACAGAGGTGGGGAAGGGTCTGGAGAGTCAGTCCTGTGAGGAGTGACAGAGGGAGCTGGGGAGGCTCAGCCTGGAGAAAAGGGGGCTCAGGGGGGACCTTCTTGCTCTCTACAACCCCCTGACAGGAGGGGGAAGAGCCAGGTGGGGGTCGGGCTCTGCTCCCAGGGAACAAGGGACAGGACAAGAGGAAACAGCCTCAGGCTGTGCCAGGGGAGGTTCAGGTTGGACATCAGGAAGAATTCCTTCACTGAAAGGGCTGTCAGGCATTGGAAGGGGCTGCCCAGGGAGGTGGTGGAGTCCCTATGCTGGAGGTGTCCAAGGAATGACTGGACGTGGCACTCAGTGCTCTGGTCTGGTTGACAAGGTGGGGATGGACCACAGGTTGGACTTGATGGTTTTGGAGGTCCTTTCCAACTTGAATGATTCTGATACATAAATATATTACAAAAATGCAACACAACTGGCAGAGAAGGCAACCAGTGCCACACCACACGTTCTGTGCCACGTCTCTGCTCCCACACAGCACCACCTCCCACGGGCAAAATCACAGACAAGAAAACAACGTAAGTGCAGCGGCAGCAGCTCAGCAGGGACTCACAGTGGCAAAGGAACAAACAATTCATTAACAGTGAGTGAAGGCAGCAATAACTAAAGCTCATTTCCATGGGTATTTATAACCGAGATATGAGAATTTAGTGAGGTCAGTGAAATGAAGAGCTGCAGGAAACACGGTTTCAGCAGGACACTTGGCATTCCAGCAGGACAAGGCTCCTAAAACCAGAGCACCAGCCCGAGGCAAAGTTAGCATTTTTAGGGGACAAGGCCAGCTCTTACCCCTGAGCACCCCTCCCTGCTATCCCTCAGAGCATGACACAGGGTGACTTTTCAGGGAAAATGACCACCATGGAATTGGGTTATTTCAGTCCAGAGCAGCTCAGCTGACAGGAGATGTCACATCACAAACACAAAACCTGCCCAAGACAAAGATTTTGCTTCATATGGTAGGAAAATCTGATTTCAGTGCGGCAGTGCAAGGGGGTGGGGAACAAAAAAGAAATATATATTCATCTGCACAGCTCTGCAGGGCTGAGTATGAGTCACACACACCTGGCATCGTCTGGGGCCTGACCCCAGCACACACAGCCTTGAATCCTTGTGACAAAAGAAAGGCAGCAGCAGCACTGGGCTCTGGGTCAGCACAGGAGCTGCACCACAACACTTCTTTATCACCACGGTTCTAATACGTACGGAAGGTAGGCATCAGGCATTTATTTATATTTAATGGGGTTTCATACCAGGAATGATTTGAGTTTGGCTCCATGAGGTTACAGTTTGACTCAGGCCAGACCATTAAAGGATGATGGAAAAGAAACACAGAAGTGGAGTAATTCCAGCAGTGGGAGCTCATGAAACATGGGGAATGCACAAGGGTCTGGAACAGAAGGTGATTACAGGATAGTGGCCAGGATGCAGGTGGAAGTCTAAAGGAAAATATGAGTGGATATGTAGGAGGAGGCAAGGTTGCAAGCAAAGTGACAGAAAGACAAGTGTCAGACACATGACTGTGTACCTCTGGGATGTCCTAAAGTGTGAAAATTACTTTAAAGGACACAGGGGACCAGTAGGACCCTCAGGTAATTCCTAGTAAGGCAAGCTGCAGAATCCCACATGGAGACTTCTGGCTGACCTGCAGCACGTCTTGCAGAACACTGTCTTGGTTTTAAAAGCACCACAGGGCTGAATCTGATACCTGTCAGTAACAGCTCCCATGGCTGAAATTATTCTGCCTGCAACCATTCTGTTCCAGCACCTCTCCATCCCATTATTTCCAGCTGAATTTTCTCCCATCTAGAGACCAGACGAGTCCTCTCATACCAGGAAAAAAAGCTTCTTTGGATTTTGAGTTCTT
The DNA here is from genome assembly GCA_013396735.1 of Grallaria varia. NCBI lineage: Eukaryota > Metazoa > Chordata > Aves > Passeriformes > Formicariidae > Grallaria > Grallaria varia. The sequence continues at coordinate 825,186 of VWZG01006018.1, read as the reverse complement.
CAGCAGAACTTTGGCTGCTTTTCTGCCTGCTCTCCCCTCCCATCCCCTAGACTGACCTCATGATAAAACCTTCTTTCAGTTTGGCCACTGACAGGAACTCATAAATTTTCAGCAGTGGAACTTTTCCCCTTGCTCCATAACCTCAGCCACAAGGTCTTGAATGGCTTCTCTTTACGGGGAGATGCCCTGATTTTAAGCAGTGCAGTTTAACAGGTAAAACCAATTGTGTTTAACATTATGCCAGGTATCTGTGGCTAACCCCAGGATCCCTGGAAAACTCACAGAACAGTGACAGAGGCAGCACTGACCCACAAGTAATACAAAATCTTACTTAGTACTGAATTTTTTTTGAGTACAACACGTAAAGTAAAATTCATGATAAACCAAAGCCTTTTGTGCAGGACAGGAAGTACCCCTCACACTGTACAGAAAATTAGGATTATTTTTCATGCCATGAAAATTCAAGGAGCAGGCATGACTGAGACAGAGAAGAACTTGGAATGTTGCTGCAGTGCTATAATGCTGCTCTCAGCAGCACTGAAGTTTTGGAGGGCAAACTCATTAGTATCAAAGATCACCATATCAAAGATAACCTTCTCAGCAGCAGAAGGAGATGCCTTTGGCTCTCTGCTGAACAGCCAACACCCCTTTCTCATCTGATCTCTCACATGGGATCATCCCTCAACAGTGTGTCCTTCCCCCTGACACCATTTCCTCCCTAGAGTCTCTCCCAAGCCCACAGGACCATCCCCAGGACAAATTTAAATGTACTGAAAGCCACATGGTTGCCCAAGTAAACAATCAAGGAGCCCCTGTGCTGGAGCCCCTATCCCAGAGCCTCCCCTGTGGTTTTTAAATTGAACAGCTGCTGCTCAGAACAAGCTGATGTTTCCCATGGCCAGCCAGATTTGGGAATGACTCCACAAGCCCCAGCCCAGGCTCTGTCTGGCCCTCAGCCCAGTGCTGATCATCACTAACTGGTCTCCAGGGAAACCGTGATGCAAAAGGCCACGCTGGAGATACAGGAAGAGGGTAAGGCACAACGGAACAGATCGTGTCATCAAAACAGGGCAAGGAAACCAAGGACAAAGGTGTTTTGATCCACTGCAGCTCTGCCCCCCTTCCAACCTCCTCAGTGACACCTCGGAACACTGCAAAGCTCTGCGTGTGGCACATCCCCAGCCAAGGCTGCCCTCCTGTACAACATCCCTGGCCTAAATGAGAGCAGGTCACCTGTACCAGGGCCAGATGGGCCAGACTGAGAGCCAGGACACAGCACCTGGAACCAGGATCTGCCTCTGCGTCAGCCACGTCTGACACGGGGCTGGTCACGGCAACAGCGACGGCAGCCCCAGCGGCAGCCACAGCCTCCACGGGAAGGACGTTCAGCTGGAATGGCCCCAAGGGAGCTGCCTGACACCATGGCCATTTGTAAGATCTAACAAAGTAGCCAAAAATCAACTGTAAAATCTTCTTAAGCAGTCCAGCAGCCAGCAAGTGCCTGGCCAACTTCAAAGACAAGATGGGGCAAAATTCAAGCTGAGGCCAGTGATTCAAAATTCAAATTTAGACCAGTGAAGAATGGCATGTGGAGAGGATTGTTGTTTTGGGGAAGAAGAGAAGAGTAACTGAAATCCGTATTTTATCATAATTCCTTATTTGATGAACACTAATCCACCTTTAAATCTTTTCGGAAACAGAAGTGAATCTGTTGTTCTATTTCTGGATTCTCAGTAGGAAACACACATTTCAGTTTTGAGGTTATGAGATATAAATCCAGAAGGGATACAAATCCAAAAGATCATTGTTGCAAACACTGAGGAAACCCTCCCCTGTGGACCCCTTATGTAAACTTGGAAGCATGGTATCAAATTCAACAGAGGTGCTATCTATATGCACACAACAGAATATCAGCAGTGAATCAGTGCTGCAATGGACATGACAATAACCCCAGCTATCAATCATTTTCAAACCCTGTTTCCAGTTAAAAACACTTCCGCACCCTCACCCCCAACACGATGCATAAGAAACCTCTGAGAGCATATTGTCAGGGAAGGATGCAGAAGCAGTATGAGATGCCAAGCCACAAAATGCTGATGTTTGACCTTTTTTAGGATTATGTTTCAAAGCCAAACAGACATGGCTAAGAAGAGAAAGTCTTAAACCATGACATTTACATTTTGCTTCAAGTCCCTTTCTCTTGTTATTTGTGTATCCTAGAGATCACAAACATATTTAAAGTTAGGTGCAAGGAACTTGCTATTTATCAGGAGTTGTAAAATCAAAATAGTGAAATGCAACACGGCTACACCGTTTGTGTTACTTCTAATTAAAATAGTTAAACATTTTAAAAATCAAAATTTGAGGTCTTCATTCCAGACAATTTATCAGCTCCTTCACATTCCACCCTGCCCCACTGGCACAGCACACTGCAGCTTCAATTTTAAGCCAACTCCCTGAGGACACATTTTTTAAAGTTCTGGAGGATCTTTAAATAGCTCTTTTCCTAACCAGCAGTTTGGGCAGCACAGCTTTGTCACAGATGCTGAGATCAGTACTGCAGGAAGTTATCTGAACACATCAAAATGTAACTCATCAGGAAAACACCTCTAGAATTTGATAATGCAGCTCTACTCCACTCCTACCCAGGAGTAAATGCCTGGAACTGGCATTCCCACAGCAAGCCAAGCAGCAGCACTGAGTAAAACAACTGCCCTGCATTTAATGCCTTGTGGGAGAGGAGAGATGTGGCTGGTGGTAAAATCTCTGGTGCCAGTTTTGTTCCTCTTTACTGTAAAACTCACCCAAATAACCAGCAGATAGCAAGGACTGACAGCTCTTACCTCACTAGGTAAGAACAGGATGACTTTGGCTGGCACAGGCTGCCCAGAGAAGCTGTGGCTGCCTCATCCTTGGGAGTGCCCAAGGCCAGGTTGGATGGGGCTTGGAACAAATTGCTCTAGTGAAAAGTGTCTGCCCATGGCAGGGGGTGGAACAAGATGAGCTTTAAGGGCCCTTCCAACCCAAACCATTCTGTGATTCTCCACGTATTCTATCTCACCATTAGCAAGCAGTTTATTGCAGCTTTACTGCACACCATGTTAGCTTTACCTCCAAGTTTCTGACATGCTGCAACAGAACCCATCCTGCTTAGGCAGAGCCTGGCACCTCTGGAATAACATAATTTTCCATCGTTTTGTGCCTAGCTATTAAATCAAGCTGTCAGAGCATTTGACTTACCAGTCACCTCACTTACAATTCAGTACAAGTGCAGTGATGTGCTGCTTTATCTCAATCATGTCACAATGCTCTGAAGCAGAAACTCAATTCTTCTGGACAAGAAAGGCTCAGAAGATAAATGAAAGGCAGGCAGGAGAAGGGAGAATTAGAGGTTTAGAGTAACTCACCGATGTGATAAACCTGTACAAAGGCTGTCGCCTCTCTGTGTATTTCACTGTGATGGGGCTCAAATCATAACGAAACCAGATGGCTGGGATAATGCGGCCAGTGTGGCTGTAGGCTACGTACTCCTGGAAAAGAAAGTGGGGGAGAAACGGCAGAAAATGTGAGCAATTTCATTCCAGAGAGTGCCTGCAATAAAATTGCTTCAGTGCCCTTACTCTGCTGTGAATTCCTGTATGACTGCCCACCCCCCATCCTTATCCAACAGGAAAACAAGCTCTGTATAGGCTGATAATGATACGACTGGTGGTGATTATTCTCACCTTCACTCAAAGTTACAGAAGCAAACAGAAAGACTGTCATTGATTCTCTAGTTTAGAGCTGCTTTGTTTAAATACAAACAGCCTCTGAGTGGTTGCAGGTGATGTTTTGTACTGTAAATTGCATGTATGTATATATTTTGTAAGTAAATAATATACTGCGATATTTATCAAACCAATGGAATCTAGTTTGCAAGAACCTGACAATTCCTCCTTGCCCCTGCACTCCTCTGTAAGATCCTCTTCCCACTGGGACCAACAACGGGAATGCTTTGCCCACTCAGTATGAATCAGGTGGAGACATTTAAACCACGTTTAAAAACCACGCTGAAAGCTAAAATGAAACTGCATACAGAAAAATATTGGCAAAGGTTCAAAAAATAACCCAGGCTGGTTTGGGAGAGATATCTTCAGACTGCCAGCACTAATCTCCTTCAATACATTTCTTTCCTAACAGGTACAGGGCCATCAGCCCCAGGCCAGCCCCCAGTAAGACACACTGCACACTGCCCATACAGAAAAGATACTAACATCATATTACTATCAAAAGTCACATTTTTAAAACTAATATTTTGTCTGTACCCTCAGTGGAAATACAGATCAGTTTTCAATTATCAGGACATTCACAGACTGAAGAAAAACCCAAGAAAAGCAGGCTGGGGACCCAGCAATCCAAGGATGCACCAGGATGCCACACAGTGCCTCTTTATCTTCCATTCTCTACCCCTGTGACATGCTGCCAACTCAGATCACCTCTTCTCTTTCAATTCTCCTCTACATAGAGGCAGATACTTCAGAAAAATGAAGGAAAGACAAGCAATAGGACATTCATGAGCATGATACAAAAAATACGACTTTGCTCTCCGTGAGCTCTGAGGAAGCTAATGAAACAGCATTCATCTTCATTAACTTCTTAGATATCCCAAATTTCCCTCTATTTAGTTTTTTCTCATGGATGACAAGAGAAGAAGTCCCTAGTCATATTTTCAGGGCTCTTATTGGAGTTCTGCAGCACATCTGGGGACTGTGGTTATTTGGGGAAGTGAGGAAACAGAGGGTGCAGGAGGTAAGAGAGAAGACACAGTCCACTCTTAAGACTCTCTTCATGCTAATCACTCTGTGCCAGACTATTCCAATGGCTTCCCATTTCTCTTTCCCACTGATTAGTCTGGGAGTAAAGGACTGAAGCACCAGAAGAAGAAAATGCAGAGGCAGCATTGTTCTCTGTACTTCAGTTTTGACAGAACTGACCTAATTTTTTCCTTCCTCTCCCCTTTTCCCCACAGCAATCCTGCCCTAATGAGTCAGTCTTAGCCAAACACCCCCATTTGCAGCCAAGCTCACAGAAGTGTCAAAAACTCCTCCTGCTTATTTTCCAAATTATTTTCACAACTCCTATCACAAGAGTCTTATCAGAACAGCAGTTGTGACATTAAACAGAAGAAATACATTGTAATCTGAACACAGGGAGATGTCCAAATCCCTGGAACACGCCATACAGGCAAGGCCAAAAGTCAGTAGACAGGAACATTAATCTGAGAACTAATCTGGGAGAGTGTGTGCTTGATTATCAGTTAGGGTGAACTAGCAGTAATTAGATATTATTAATAGATTTGGGACTTTCATTTAGCATACAACTGGCAAATAACTTTAAACTGAAAGATGCTTTTCATCTTAGAGAGTAAACAGGGTCTTTTTTTTTCTTTAAAAAAGTGTTCAATATGTTGGATTATTAAAATGCTGGTTGTGGCACTCAGTGCTCTGGTTGACTCGGCAAGGTGGTGATCAGCCACAGGTTGGACTTGAGGGTCCTGGACGTCTTTTCCAACCTCAGTGATTCTGTGATTCTATGACAATCCACTCTTACAAAGCAGGCACTGTGAAACAGTCAACCAGTATACACCTGCTACTGCAGGTTCAGTGGCTTAATGTCTGAAATCAACATTTGTAAAAAGCTAAAAACTGGGCTAATTTATGTGTCTGATACATCCATCAAAAATGAGACTGTTTTGTAACTGCAACCAGGTGTAAGTGATGTTTTGTATGTTCAGCTGGATTACAGTTTCCACCCAGATGCATCCTGACACAAACAACAAGAGCTCCCGCAGAGTGTAAAAACCTCCCAGAAATCTAGATCAGTTAAACAGATAGATGAGAAAGCCAGGGCGAAGAATACCTTTCTCAGCCAAGAAAACACCACCACCTGCTTTGACAAGCCCTCCCAAACCCAACCGTGGTAAATGCCAGCACCAGGAGCACCAGGAAGCCCCACACTGAAGCGCTTCAGTTCCTCCTTCTCCCAGTAGAGGCTACTGCTCACCTACAAACACTTGTACATGGCACAGCACAGAGCAGGAGGGGGAAGGAATGGTGAGTGAACATCCCCCACGCATCCACTGGGCTGCAACGAGGAGCTTCCCCCAGAACTACCTGCCTCTTTACCTTATTTGCTACCGTGTACTGGTACGAGTATCGCTGCTTCCCGCTCATGTCTTCGTACACCGTCGGGACGATCTTCAGGATGTAATCGTGAGATGCAAGAGCTGCGGTCAAGAAAGGAAAGGAAAGTACACGTTAGCACTCAGAGAATGGGATCACAGCCTACACAACATTTCAAAGTAAAGGAAGTCACAAAAAAGGTACCTCCCTCATCCTGATCTCAAGTTCTGTGACAAAGTGACAATTTCACATCCTACATTTATGTCCTTCGTACAAAACTTTGCCAGGTAGTTGGATGACACTAGAGCCTGCCCACCACTTCTGTAGGACCACAACCCATGGGGTTTGGGTTACTTGAACCTTCCTAACTGCTTGCAACTATAAATGGTAACATTCATCACCACAAAAGCCTGGTTAAATCAGGAACTAGCTAAGGTTACAGCTGCAGCTCACTGAGCTCCTTTTGACAGAAGAAGCTGAGGACTCACAGTAGTCCCATTCTTGTGTACTCATCTTTCTTTCTTTTCTCCCTTCTCCTACAGCTGCTTAACCATTTTTTAATTATTATTCAAATGGCTTGTCCCATTTTTTGTGTCTGCTAAAACAGTTCTAAAACAGAATTCTAAATTACTTCTCTGCAGGATCCTTTAGCCAAGTGTAACACAGTGACATCTGGCTCCTGTAGGGAAAAAAAAACCCCAAACCACAAGTGTATAGATTCAGGGACAGCCACAGAAGCTTTGTTCCAAGAAATGGACAGCCCTGATGTCCTGCAGGAGCCTGAACACTCGAGAGAAAAATTGTAGGCTGAATTGTAGCATGTAAGGGAAATTTCCTTTTGTGTGCTGGTCATAAAGAAGGAGAATGAAAATGCCTCTCCTTCCAGCCACAGTGTAGGACTTCAGGTAAGAGCTAACTTGCAACACAAGAACAAGGATAAGTTCAAGTGGTGCTGACAGGAGTAAAGGGCAACTATAGGAATAGGATATGGATAAAAAACTCCTTAGTTCTGGGTCAGTTTTAACAGAGCTGGAAACAACGTCCAGTTTGCAAAAGAGCTGCAAAGGACCTTTTGGGCTAAGCCTTCTCTGTAGTACTGGAGAGAATGAAAATGTCAGTCAGCAACATCTGGATCATTTTGGCTGAAGAGGCAAATTAAAGACTTCTGGATACACCAGTGTTGTATGAATGGCCCTGTTTCTTTCCCTCCTGCAGAGAGTTGCTAAGGCCTGTAATCACCAGGAATACATACGATTTGAGCTGAGTTTGTCTGCTCCCTCCAAGGCATTGAATGCTCCATGAACATTATGGACCTGGGAAACAAAAAGGCACATGAAGAAACTTGAATTGATACTCTTGATCTTTGCTTCCCTATCCTATAACTAGATCAGTCTGATTCAACTTTTCTGAAAACAAAGCCTCAACCCAGTAAAAGATGACCTGAAATATCTTTCAGTGACCATCATCACAGAGGTTGGCTCCAAGTAAAAATGTTGATTTCACAACACTTCACAAGATGAAACTCCAAAACCACTCCAAAGCTAAAAGAATTGCAGTTGGAAGAGGCCAGTTGTGAAATTTCATTGTGAGATATTTCCTAAGAGCTTTGCAGAGTTAACAGTAACATTAATTTATCAGGCTGAAAGAGAAATAAATGGGAGTCACACTCAGGTTAAAACTGAGCTCTCCTGCAAAGGTAGCTCACGTCAGAGCAGCTGGACTTGTACAGCTTGCACTCATTAGTCCAGCTGTCACACTGTGCCCTTGGAGATGGGAAGGACACATGCCAACACTGCCATCCCTTCAGCTTTTCCTGAAGCTGATTCCAGGCATGCAAGTATCTGTTTGCCCAGAATAACAGGATTTCCATCCCATGCCTTGCACATACTGTGATCTGCAGCCTGATGTCCACCAACAGAATCATCAATTTGTGAACCCTCCAGACAGGGAAATCCCTCAGCAAGAGCTGTAGGTCAGACATTGTGTCACTCACATCATGTACATTAAGCTACACAGAAAGGACAAATAACTCCACAGCCTGGAATCTCCTGACCTTGGTCAGACAACAGGGAAGAAGAGTTTGGAAGAAGTATTTGGCCATGGGTGTGACAGAGTTTCACCTCACCAACAGGGCAATGCAATCTCCTTCCCAGACCCTCTCAACAACGGACAGAAGGAGGATATGTTTGTCTCATCCTAATGGCCATTTCCCTATTCCCAACGCTATGGAGTGGGTGATGGTTTGGGGGAAGCAGCAAGTGAACCAGTTTTGCTCAGTAGAAAGGCAATTCTAGAAAGACAAAATCATCAGCAAGCTCAAGTGGGAGGTGCTGGTAATGGGAGCAGAGCAGATGCAACAGCCTAACCTGCTGCAGTGCCTTTCAGGTATTTTGCACAACAGCAACCAGTTCCAAACAACACATGCGGGCTACACTTATTCCTCACTCACTGTAAAAGGCATATGAAGAAAGATAAGCCCCTTCTTTAGCACTACGCTAGAGTATGGTGTTCTGTTCTTGATACAGGTAGGAAGTAAGTCTCTCACAGCATATCTGAGCCAGGGACTTTAAGGTCCACTTCACACTCTTTGCAGGTTTTCCCTTCACGTAGATGAGGTCAAAATTCAAGCCAATGAGTTCTTGCATGCCAGGTAATCCCGTAAAGAGAGATGTGGAAAGTAGGAGATTGGGCCTTTTTAATCATAACTCCTCTTGCGTGCTAGATCATGGTGCTGAATAATCCTGATTTTAACCTTGTGTGAGGTCTTGTTCTTCCCCTGACAGTCCAAGGTTGGAAGTTATTTCAGCTGTTGGTCTCTGCCTGAGTTATATGTCCAGTTATATGTCTTTGCATGTGTTGGTTGAGGTTAAAGCATAGGGTGTCCAAGGCCCTGGTAAGCACTTTTTTGAGGTCTGTGTTATGGAAGAATAAAGTCTTGACATATAACATATGTGGACCTATAACTTGGGCAGAGACCAACAGCAGGCTAAAATAACTTCCAACACTGCAATTATCAAGGGAAGACAAGACTCCTCACAAGGTTAGAACCAGGATTATTCAACACCATGATCCAGCACTCCAGAGAAATCTACGATTAAAAACACACAATCTCCGACTTTTCATATCTCTCTCTTTACTGTGTTATCTGACATGCAAGAACTCATAGGCATTAATTTCAGTCTCATCTAAATGAGGGGAAAATCTACAAAAAGTCTGCCACTATTGTGCATGAAGTACTGATGAAGACTTGAAGTTCATTCAGTGGCAGATGAGATTCAAATCTCTGTTTCAAACAGACTGGTTTTTCTGGAGAACACAGCCTGTACCATTGTGGATCATTTTGGCAGGGACAGTAACAACCTACAAAGAACTAACTCCCAGCACAGGACACAAGTGAATGAGAAGCTTCTCACCCTCTTTAAGAGGGTTACATCAAAGCGGGTGGAGACAACCCAAAATATTCAAAGGTGTATCTAGACAGGTTTAAAGCTCTGCATACTCACTGGCTCTCAGCGTTTGCTGAGTCTTGGTAGCACCTGTTTAGTGAACATATTCTTTAATTTGTGCTGCTGAACTCCTGTTTGTCTACAGGATCAGTAGCATCTAAGTGCTCCCTTCTTGTGTATGGAGACGATGAGTAGTTATTTTGAACACTGAAAATACTAATCTGAACTTGTCCAAATCAGGAGCCAACTACATGTTTGCTAGACAGGTTTCTCACCACCAGAACTGAAGACACTTGCTCCTTTGCCCTCAACTGTCCAGGCTCCTCCTTCAAGCTGAATCACACTTCAGCTCCCTTACTCCAAGACTCCATGATAAAACAATGGGAATGCTACCTCAGAGCACTGATTTCCCACGCAAACTGCAGAACTCCCTATTAGCACTTACCTAATATTTTTCATAATCTCAGTGTGCTTTACAGACATTAAGCCAAGCTTATTTATATGCTAATATTTCACCGTTCCCACACAAGATATTTCCTAAAAGAAGCCGGGAGCAGAATCAGAAAGACTACAAAGCAACGCTTAGACTTGTTAGCATGAAAAAGGGTTTTGGAAGTGGGTGTACAAGCAGCAGACTAATGAGACGTCTGTGCTGAGGAAAGAAGATTACAGAGAGACTACAGGTAAGCAATGTTTAGGGTGAGTCGCAAACTGGGTGTGCACATGTATAACTCCCACCTGTGATGCCAGCTCCTTGGAAGTAGGCTAGAGAAGTTCTGTAATCTGCTCTTATTGAGAAATCAGGCATTATTACATAACTTGCAACACCTGGTGAAATTCTCTCCACTGGGCAAGTGCACACATTCAGCTTCTTCCCAGCAGGGAATTGGCAGGTCCAAGTCTAACTTGTGTTTCATAGAACAAATTTGACTAATAGGTGTCTGCTATATAAGTGAACTGAATTAAAAAGGACTTGACTGGTGCTGTGGTAAAGACAGTAGCGAGCACATATCTTCCCTGAGTACACTCCTGCTCCTCCACAAAGGCAGAAAGATTTGTTTGTTGTATTAATATTGAAAACAGGATTTGCTGAGCCATGAATCCTCATTCCTACTCCCTGCAGGAAGACACACACATACTTTTCCAAAAGCACTTTCAGTTTCAGAAGAAAACAGCAAAGTTACTGTATGACTGGACACTGCTCCTCCCTGAAGTCGTGGCAGTGAACCAGCTGTGAACTCTTCCAGATGTTGCATGGACACAAGGGATGGGTTTGCTGACCCAGGCAGTCCTTTCTTATGGCCTTCCCACACTGTACACGGCCCTTCCATAAAAGCAAAGTGTCTAATATTAAATCCCTCTCATGACATTCCCCTGCAGCCAGGCAATTTGGAAGGAAGAGAACTCACCTGCAACTTGTCCCCAAATGAGAGCTTGTGGATGACGTGAGTCATGTCGGGGTTCTGGGGCTGTGCAGTGGCACTGTGCGTCGACACGTGAAAGTTACCGGGGACCTAAAATTAGTCAAGACAAGGAAGACCGGATTTCACATTTTACCCCTCAAGGCATTGCTCGGCTCTGTGATATGACATGGAAGTGCCTGGATCCATCCAGGCTGTACCTACTGAGCAGTGTTCAACCTCTGGCACATCAGAGGAGGGCTCTGGGATGCCTCCCTGCACTTGATCAACACTTGGATCGGACACATCCTGCAGCCCAAGAGTTTGGCACCCTCACACTGATAGTGCTGCTGACTAGGAAGTGATGAGTGGATCACTCCCATCTTCAGGGATTCCCAACACTTAAGGCTATGTCTTTCATCCCTATTAAAATAAAATTCCTGTCTCTGACAGACAACAAACAGTTGCTTAATTTTTACTCCCACATCTCACATTTGTAAATGGGCCCCACTGCTGCAGAGCAGCCCAGAAAGCTGTGGATATATTCTTGCAGTACTGGTCGTGAGCAACTTTACATTTGAGACTGTGCCTGAGTTCCATACAAACAGAGAAAAAAACCCCACCAAACCCAAGTTTGTATGTTTCCCATACAAACTAATTTAGATCTTCAGTTTCAAGCCCTGGCAGGAGCCAGCAGGAACCCTTCCTTTTAATTTTATTTATGAAGGTAAATACAAACTTCTGAAAAATACAGACAGAAAGCAAGCACTAGTGTCATTCTGATGGGACCACTCCAGCACACATACACTTTTCAGGTCACCAGCCCTACTCCATGAAGTCTTTCAGCAGACACAGCTCAATCACTGTTATGGAGGGAGCAAGAATGTTTTTCTGTTGAGATGAGGTTGTGAAATTAAGCAGCACAGAGGAGCAAAGTGGCATGGCCTAAGACAGGAGTGGGAGGACAGTTATACAACCAGTGCCCATTGTGCTCTCTGCAGAGACACCTCACCAGCAGGGCCACGGGAGGCCACATGCCGGTTCCATGTGCTTTCAGGAAAGCTAATTTAATGACTTGAGGAACAGCAGTGCACTCCTGGGAACACTTTCAGGTGTGGACACCAGCTGTGTCATAAACAAGCTCAGTAAGCAGGGCGGCAGACTCTGCAGTAAGTAGCACACAATCATCTCACTGTCACCTTGTCCTCCCTCCTCAGGTTTGAAAATAACACCCAAGTGCAATGTGTGCTCAAGTTTCAAAGCCTGGCCAGGTCCCACTCCGGATCCCAGCTCACACAGAAGCCTGTACAATTCCTGCCAAGGGAATGAAGACCTCCAGGCTGCACACAGGAGGTTCAAGTTGCCAGAGCCAGAGGTCCTGGGTCAGGTCCCCTCCCTCTAAGAGCTGTTCCAGCCACTGTATGAGACACAAATTAGGCAGTGAAGTAAGGTCCTCACTGCCACACACAGCAGCCCCCTTTTGTGCTGCTTTGGTGAGCAGGACACACCACATCTCGCAGACAAACACCGCAGCTCCGTGCTTTGGGAATTATCTGAACAAGAACTACTTTTCAAGAAGCTCTTTCCCAGTTTTGTTGACTATCAGCTGCCAGCAAGCTTGGTGGCTTAGAGGTGAGGAAACAAATGTCCTCTTTTTAAGTCCCTAATCCTTTCCATGCCACAGAATCAGTAAGAAGTTCTGCCTGTTATTTTTAGATATGATTTAACATGACCTGGGAGGAAAAGAAGGAAGTAGGATTTTGTAGCCTGTGGTACATGGAGAGGAGTGAATAAAGGGTGTGCCCTTCTTAGGACATCAGTGGGTCCCAGCACTGCCTCCCCCACCCCAGCTAGTCATCTCCAGCATTACATAGCAGGATTATTCAATCCTGAACACACCCATCCCAAAGAGGAGCCTCCTCCAGGCCTGGATTTTCATTCTTTGAGACAGAAGTGGAGCATCCTGACAAAGCCTGCGCAGAGGCCTCGTGCTGTATTCCAAACATCCCAGCAAGGAGCAACGTCTGTTCCAGTAGGAAACATTCCTGTCATTCTGCAGCTCTTGGAACAAAAGAGGGCTTGGATAGAGACACTGCCAAAGACCTCTCCACAGTGAGTCACAATTTGGAGGTGCAGAAGTGGTGACAAGTAAACACAGAAGCTGCTTTGCATTTGTAGGGAGCTCACACATCCCCTAAACATGAGGCTGGTGCACTGAAAGGCAGCACTGGCTGCAACACAGAGCTGCTCTTGCTGTTCAGCAATTCTGTCTCAATTACCAGTTTTAGAGAGCAGGGAAAAACCCTGATCTAACGCATCCCTGTGGGTCTGGCCACACAGCCTCCTCTCCCCACACTGTCTGCAGCACCAAGACTTAGCCCTCCCACTGATCAGGGACATGAACCTACACACTGCAGAGGAGGCACTGACACAGGTTTTCAAGGGCCTTTTACAAATGGATCTTGCCAGCATTTCCCCTGCCAGCACACACTCACCCACTGTTATTCCTACTCACCTTGTTGATGCTGAAATGGCCCTCAAACCTGCAGCCATCCCCATTATTGAGAGGGATCTTCATCGAGTTGTCAATATGACCCACTTCGTGCCTTCCCATTTCATCCTGGATGTCTAGTCCAACCACTGCATGGGTGGGAAGGGAGAAGACAAAAAAATTAAAACAAAGGAACAGGAAAGTTGCATGGGAAAAGCATGCATTGCTTTCACTGGGGAAAATTCCACATCTTTTTTGTTGGCATTACAAATATTGTTACGCCAGAAAGAACTTTGGCACCAAAATTTTCACACTGCCTATATGACACAAATATACCTCCTATGGTCTGACAGCTGACTGAAACCTGTTACATAAAGAGAAAAACTTTAGGTAGACAAGTTGGTGATTTGGGAAAAACCAACAACCACCTGGTCTGCTTAGTTACAAAAGAACTTGGGAGGTTTCTTGCTCCCAGACACAGAAAGGTTGCTATGAAAAAAAGGAAAGGAGATTTAGAAAGAAGCCAGTGAGGGAGAGCAGCCACTAACACAGGCTGCAGAGTAGCACAAGGGCCAAGAAAACAAGTGTCCTGGCCTGAAACAGAAAGCAATGAGATATTGCCAAAGGCTGCAGCTACTGATCGCCATCCAACCTGTTACAGAAAAAGGGCCACTGTACCAGTCTGGGCTCATTTCAAGTATTACTTAAAACACAAAGGAAAACTGCTCAGCGAGAAGGGGTACTCACGTTCACAATGCAGGTTTGGCAAACTGATGTTCAGATTCACTTCTATTTTACCTCCACTGTCTTTGTCTGGGTCATCCACGTAGAGTTCATTAACTCTGGAGGGCAGAAAACACAAGCGGGTTCAGGCACACATTTCCACAGGGAAAAACCAACATCTTGCTTGGGGAGGAAAAAAAGAAGACTTGGAAGCCAAACAGAGTTACAGAGAGCAAGGAGAGCCCTCCACAATGGCATGGGGGCAAATCACTTAAATTTTACTTATTGCTTCACAAGTGCAGGGGGCTTTGAACAAGCCCAGTGCCTCAACAGAAAAAAAAATTCCTGCCCCCTTCCCTAACCTGAGCTTCCTGAGGTGATACAAAACAAGAACCTGATGCTGAAGAGGTGGAAGGTTCACAGGCTGCCCTCCACTGACCTGGGATGTTACTCCTTTCAGGAAGGAGGGAAGCATGTGTTTTTTCATTTGTTTCATGAATAGTTTTAGAGAAAGGCTGCTCTCAACCACCCCCCAGGAAAGCTTATTTGTGTCACTAATTGCCTCTTGTTACTGCCATCCAGGTGACAGAGCAGCAGCAAGAGAAGGCAGCAACAGCATACTTGGATCTTCCTCCTTAATATCACATTTCAATCTATGAATGGTAACCAAAAGCAACGACTAAAATTGAGGAGAAGAGGACTTGAGCCAGGAACAGATGGGAAGAAACGTCCTGGACAGCAGGATCTAACACACTATACAACAGTCTCCCAAAGAGGAATGCTGTTTCATAGCACCCACAGTGCTGGCATGTACTTCACAGGGGACAAAATACAGAGAGAGTAACAGGAATACAAGAGTATAAATCTTTGTTGTTGGCACATACAATCCATCCGACATGTGAAAAATAAACCAAAAAGACTCAGTGCTGAATTAGATGAACAGTCCTAAAGAATCCACTCTGGGGAAACTCAACACACTGAACCAAGATGATGCTGAGATTGCCTAGCAGCTCTTTTCCCTTGAATTCCAACACTGTTCAACAAATAAGGAGATTCGGCAATTTATCTTCCAGTCAGTCAGATTGTAAAGTTATTATGGGAACTTACGTTCAAGCAAGCTACATAAAATAAACTACCTTCACTAGCAAGTGCTCTGTATTATTCTATTTCATGCTGAAAGTGCATGAAACCCTTTGACAAGCCCTTGCTGAAGTCCATACGCTAATAGTCAAACCAGAGTAAGGCAGCTACAACACAGAATCAAAGAGCTTTTGCTCTGGTGATACATCTCTGGACCACAATGAACTGTTTGCCATGTGGATTCAGAAGAAACAAACCTTCACACTGAGAAACACACACACTGCCAGTTTTTTGGAGGCAATTACTCACAGGTCAGTGGGGTTTACAGACACTCATTTAAAACCAGCACAGCATTTGTCTTCAGCTTCACAGCCCTACCTTTCTCTGTTTTTAATTGGCTTGACAAGTTGCTTGCAATCATTACTCAACCTATTTTTCAAGTGATTAATAAAAATGACACAGAGGGAGGGGAAAGATTGCTCATCAGTGACCTAGTTAGAAGCTTCTTGGCTGAGCCCACCTCTCCCAGGTGGAATGCACTCTGTCTTCTACGTGTCCATTACTGACAGATTGGGTAGGATCGGGATTAAGTCATATGTCCAAATACGGCTGGGAGGAGCAGCTCCAGCCAGGACAGGCACTAATCCCCCAAAGCAATGCACCTTTCAGTGCACCCCAAGTCCTCCCATCCATATCCCAGTTGACAGCCAACCTATTTCATAATGCCTGGCTTCCTCCCAGCTCTCTGTAGTCCGAGATGTGGGCCATGCCCAGCCAGTGCCGCCGGCAACTCGATGTTAGTGGCAAAAAGGAGTGTTCGGGGCTGGCAGAGGAGAGCAGCAGGTTCAGCAGCTCAGCTGAACATCCCAGCTCTTTGGAAAAAGGCTCTAACAAGGTCAGTGTTTGTATTTGCTCATTTCTGACTCTGAATCTGTGAGAAATTGTATGTCCAGGCACGCTCTGATGTCCTGACACTCTGACAGTGAAGGCGCGGGAGCCTTTCAGTGACAAGAGGTGGTTGCTGGTCCTGAGCTCGCAGGATAAACTGTGCCCAGGGAGCCTATGGAAGCTCCCCTATAGGAAGGCCAGTGGTGAGGTCACTTGGTTGCAGACTGGATCACTGAGGCAAAGAGAAATAGGCCAGTTTGTCCACGTCACACAGCCCATTAGCTGCAGATAAAGGAAACTGGTTTCCTGCCCAGCAGACCGGTCACTGGACCAATGGTTCCCAACCTGTCCCTTGGGCAAGGCTCACGGCCACTTCCTCCTCCTCCTCCTCTTTACCTAGTAGCCCCCTGCCCCTCTCCTACTCATGTTCCAAATTTCATAACCCCATCTATCACTCCTGAGACATCTGACAGCTTATGACAGAAGGAGGTCCTTCCTTCCCCTCCCTTCAATGTGCAGCGTTGCCTTTCATGGAGCACCCAGCCAGCTGGATCTGCTTCTCCCTCCCAGCTCCAGCCACTGCCTCCTCATGGCAGCATCAGAATCTGGCAAGATTTCCTATCAGGGGCTCCAAATTGCATCCTCTGTGTGTTACTGAGGTTCCCTCTCACTGTGAGGAACCAAGGGCACAATGACAACACACCACAGACTACACTTGCTGGGATAAACCTCAGAAGAAACGTTCTTGTCAAAAAACTGGAGATTTCACTACAAAATATTTGGAATATTGGAATTCTGGAAACCTCACAGGTAAAACAAACTTCCAAGATCAAGACTACTCCTTCCAGCATCTCCCAATGAACTACTGCCACCCAAGTCTGGATGGAGCTGGCAGAGGACTAGCACTCATACCTTCCCTCCTATGCTCCTCCTCAGAAAGCCAAATTGCACACAGTCTTCCTCTTATTTAATCAGACTGTCCTGGGATGTTGGGGAAAGGACTATTTACCACCTCCAGCCACTCTCCTATTCCCTGAAGGAATAATGTCTCTGGTGGAAGAAATGAAGCTGGCAGTAATTTATAGCTGTCCCTCCCAGAACATAAAGTGTTCCAGAAGTAACAGTGAATCTGGGATGGTCATAAGGGAAATAAAAACTGAGGTCAGGCAGAAGGACACTGTAAATGCAGCTGCTCCTATGGCTGTTCAGAGAGACAGTGTACAGGTCACACTGTGACTCCAAAGACGGTGCGTACCTTCTCCAAATACCCCAAGCATGGAGGAGTTGGTATTTTACTGGTTGCTGCTAAGGAATATTTGAATAAAAGCAACACAATACAACAAGGGTGATGTGCAGAGCTCTGGAAGTACACCGAGGGAAACAGGAGAGGGGAAAGGTGGACCTCTTGCCCCTGTGGAGCCTCCCACCACTGACCCAAGGAAAGGGAGGAAAGTTTCTCTGCGCAGCAGGAGCTGTGATCCACACAGAAGGAATCCACTTCACTTCTGGAAAGAGCCACTTGGAAATACTTCACATTCCTCAGCAGGGCCTCTCAGTTGCTTATCCTGCTCGCTTACAAACTTCCAGCATTATAAGGAAAAAGTTGAAGAGACCCTTTGGCCAAGAGTGCAGATCACGCAAATGGCATGAAGGGAAGGGGGCAACAGCAACGAGAGGGCATGGCATTGCTTTAAGATTTTATCCAAAGAAAGTCAGACCCATTCCACAGTGTTAAGTCTCAGATTTATGACACAACAGCCTTGTTTCCCCAGAAACAAAACTACCTCAGTAACCTGTTTCCACCCAGCAGCCCTGGCCATTAACATCAGACAATTGAGCACTTAAAGAGCCTGCAGCCCTTTGAATACAAGGGTGGACACTGCATCGACCTTTCCAAGCTTCACACACTGCTTGGGTGCTCTTTAAACACATCCTCCTTATCCTAAGTCTGTGCTTCAAGTTTTAGCCCTTTTACTCCCTCTTTCACAGCAAACAATCAGGCAGCCTCCTCCCAATTCATGAGTCATAGAGAAAATACAATCACTTACTCCAAAAAGCTGCATTTTACCTTGTCCTCCAACTCCCAGGAGGCACTCTCTGGTCTCCAGAACCCCAAGTCTAAGAGGGAAAATAATTATTCTTTCTTGAGGGAGCCCAAAGCTTCTCAAAAGTCTTTTTCAGATGAGTTCTCTTAGCTCCACTTGTCATTTCAGCTCTAATCAACCACCTTCCAGAAATACAACCATCCAAAGCTGATGTTCCTGCACTACCATCTTCCCAGTTGTACCAGACCAGAGAAGACCAAATATAGGACAAAAATACATCTTCTTCTCAGTTTGTGAAAAGAAACAACAAGCAGGTCATCGAATTCTCTACTGTGTAATAAAACTGTGCATGTGTCTATTGCTCTGCCATTTGTGATCCTCCTTCTGCGTCCTGAATCTCAATCAGTTCTCCATTGTGAAGGTCTTTGTCCCAGATTAGGTCTCAGCTCAGCTGTGAAGCACAGAAAACACAATGTCCTACAAAGGAAGGAATTACAGTTCTCCAGGAGGCAGGAAGAAGGAGAAGGATTCGAAAGACGTCAATGTAGATTTGAGTCAGAAATTGCAAATGACATCATGAGACGACCTTCCGCTTCCTGTAACCCACACACGTCCACGGGGACAAACGGCACAACAACCCTGCACAAATGTATAACACCTTTTATTAGGTAATCTCTAAGTTACTACGCAAACACTAATTAAGCTTCTTACCTGTCTACCTCTCAGGGCTGCTAAGTATTGCATCCTTCTACAGAAAACTGCCCGTCCCAAGGTCAGTCCATGGCAAGAGCAGGATTACAACTCCCATTCCCCTTTGACTACAAGACTGTAATGCCCATGCTGGTCCAGTTTGCTCCAGCATTTCATCTGCCTCAACTGGATGAGCTGGTAGAGTTGGAGTTGCATCTCCAGCTTAGTGTCAGAACACATGAATTGTGGCATCTGTTGGCTTATGCTCCAAGATTATGGTTTCCAGCAGAAGAAACCCTTGCTGCACCAGGATCACACTCTGCTACAGGTGCAGGTGGCTAAAATTTTCATGGGCCAAGAGCCACAAGACACACCCCACACACTTTGGAGAGATATGGGACAAAACACCTCTGAAGATATGTCTGATAACAATTCTGCTTCACTGCAGGATCAGTCCCAGGCATGCAAATGAATCCAGTGTGGACAAGTAACGCTGGTCTCCTAAACTCCTGGTGTTTTGCTTCTTCCCACACTCTGACAGCCTGAACAGTCAGGGCGTGCTGCATGGGATGGGAGTCTGGCTGAGGGGCTGAGCTGTGGGATACTCAGGTACTTTTTATAAGATTAAAGTAAGCAGAGTCCCCAGTGAACGATCCAGTCACCCTAAATGAATAAATGATTTGGATATTGCCTGCCCGAGGTCAAGAACAACACATCGTGGGATTGTTGGGACTGTCCTGTGCAGGGCCAGGAGTTGGGCTTTGATGTTCCCTGTGGGTCCCTTCCAGCTCAGGATATTCTATGATTCCCTGATTCATGATTTATGCTTTTTTGCAAAGGCAAATAATTTTATTACAGGTATTCTGCTTAAGTAATTAACTGGCTTGCAGGGGTGCACAGCCTTCCAATTAGCAGACTTGTCACTTCGGATAGTTTTTTGTCTGTTATTAAAAAAAAAAGAAAAAGAAAGAAAACACTGTCAGGAACAGTCTGTTGCTTTCTACAGTGTGCTGTGGCAGATGAATGAGTGTTGAGCAGCAACATTCATACCACAAACACCATATTCATACCCTCCTACCCCTTCCCCTGGCTGCCAATGCAAGGCAGACAAGATTAGGTAATTACATCTTTACTCCTTAATGATGGAATACTTGGAAAACTATTATTGATCTTACAGGACATAATTCATGACCTAATTACAGTGATAAAACTGCAAGATTGTCATCTTGCCAGCTATTACTGTCTAGCACAGATCTGAGTTAATTAGAAGAGAGATAGGTGATTTCTATGCTTTGATTTGCAACACAACAGCAGGATGAATGAGGATGGCTGCCTAAGGCAGGACGAGCCATTTCTACCCCTCAGACTACTCTCAACCTCTTACCCACCTTGCCCAGGAAATACCAGACACATTTAACACTTTAGCTTCATTTCTTCAGTCACTTGAGTCATTGACTCAGTGGGACAACAGTGTTTGATGCTGCTCCTTTTACACAGGTTCAAATGTGGAACAGAGACCTCATTTTCTTTAGCTGTCTTTTACAGAATTGAGGAGATTCATCGTCTAGGTTCTTGGTTTGGAATCATAGAAGCATAAAGGTTGGAAAAGACCTCCAAGATCATCAAGTTGCCTTGTTAACTATACCAGAGCATTAAGTGCCACATCCAGCCATTTCCTTGAACACCTCCAGGGATGGGAACTCCACCATCTCCCTGGACAGCCTCTTCCAATGCCTGAAGTTTGGACTAAGTCTTCAGTCACTCTCAGTCCGGACAGGAAAAAAAACCCCAAAAATCACGAAAATCCTTGATTTCCAGAGTTAAACTCACCCTCCCCTTAATGGCAATGATGGGGTGTGACTGAGCAAAGAAAAAAACCTCTTCTCTCACCAGCCCTTCACTGTGTTTTTCCTGAGAAGGATGTGGCCCCACCTCAGAGCCAAGCTGTGATTTCCTTCACGGCTGCCCAGAGGCCTGGTAGGGTCACGAGATAAACCTGTAAGACAAGCAACTTGGAGTTTTCTCCCCTACTCAGGGCTTGCCTCCTCAGGAAACCAGCCAGCAGCAAAAGAGGATGTGCCTTTAAAGTGTGTTACCTGTTCCATGAGCTTCCTGTGTGTCTGCTGGAACACGCAGGGTCTCAGTTTGACTTCCTAACTGGCGTCAGCTCCTGTGCACAGACACAACCTTAGCGCTCATTAGAAATGCCCACACGAGCTATGACACAGCCACCGTGATGCACCCTGTCCCCCCCACGTAGGTAATGTTTGGGTTCAGTGTTATGACTGTGATCCTCGAGATGAGGGTGTCATTTTTTGGCTTTCTGCCACCCAGACAAGTCTTCAGCAGTTGAGACTACAAATGCTACAACAACAGGCTGGTCAAGGAAACACAGCTTTGAAGTTGGGCAAGAGGGACCAAACGGAGATTTCTAGTAATACCAGGAATTTAAGTTGCTACAGTCATACGAGTGTAGAAGAAAGTCCAACAGTGGGCAGAAGCCAGCAAGTATTAGGGGTTAGTGTGGTGCAGAGCAGACCTCCTTTTCTCACGCTGCAGCACGAGTTCAACAAACCACAGTAACCTCTGGCTTGAAATGCAGACACCAAAGAAACCTCCCGTTGGTGAGAGTCAGACAGTGAATCCTGTGGGCACCACACTGAGGTCGGCGCTGACTTGCCCTACAGCAGCCTGTCCACGCACACACAACCACCCACTGGAATCCTGCAGGGAGGCAACCACAGGGCCACGGCAGAGAACCTGCGAGGTCTGATGTAGGGCACCAGGCCAGGCACTCTTGATTTCACCCCGCCATCAAAAATGTGCAGCTATCCCCATTCAGTCTGGCTGTGTCAAGTGCTCTAAGGGAAATATGACACAACAGGAGAAAGAGTGATGCAGTCTCACAGCACAGCTGGCACTGGCAAAGCAGGAAAGTTCATCCCATGTAACTGCACACTCTCATTAATCATTCAGATCCTGGCTGATATTAGGAAACTTCACTCTGGGTGAGATATCTGTTATGGGAGACTCAATACAAAGGAAACTCGAAGCTTGCAATAAAAGTTGATGGGAATTGAACAGTTTGCACATAAGGAATCTTCCATATCATCCTAAGAATCATGGGCAAACAAGGCTCAGAAACCTTTGCGAGGTAATATCTCCCCTGTTATTTGCTACCACCCAGTTTAAGTGGTGGCACAGAGTTCCCACACTGTTCCAGACCACTCCTGATTCCCAGTGATGAGACTGCGCCGTCACAATGCTCTGCCAGTAATACTGGGCTGCAAGGGAAGCACGAGAGGCCCACAACAACTTGTGCTGGGTTTCTCAGAAGAGAAAGCAATGAGTAAGAAACGGAAAAAGAAAAGTTGACTCCTGCTTCAGAAGTCACTGAACCGGGAAGCACTTTAAGTGACTTTCTGAAGTATTTCCGCTGTTCTGGGGGGAGCCTTTTCACAACTGCTGTGGGTGAATGTTCCCAGCAAGAGTCTGATGACTTGCAACTCATCAGAAGGAGGTTTTCATACTCTCCAAGCTGTTGTGTTGTACAGTCCGTGACGAATCAGGTTCCGGCAGTCATTTGTCTCAGACTCTTCCATGACACCCCCTCTAAAATGTCACTGTTTTATTGCTTGCAAACACCTCCTCCCCACACAGCTCCTGATGGGAAAGGTAGTTACCAACGTTGAGGTTTTAATGAGGAATTTGTCAGCAGAGCATGCGGGAACTTACAGCACCTCCAATATCTTTGTGGAAAATGCATCATCTCGTTAAGACCATATAATTTTGCTGTTCAAAAAGGAATTTCTAGTCAGGGAAGTACCACATAAAGGCATGTGCACTCAAATAACTGGATCAAAATTAGGTAAATATTACTAATTCCTCCTGTAAGGCATTAACTAAAAGAAAATATGAAACCAGATGAGAGAACGAGATCTAAGAGGAGAGCAAGAAAAAGCACTATTCAACTTGAAGCAATTTGTCTAGCTTTTATCTGCCTTTTAAAACAAGAAATCCAAGGAAATTCTGTGAAGTGTCTGACAAGGTGACCCCAGTATTTCGCAAGCAAACACACAGAACTGAAGTCAAAGAAACAGTGAGTGAGTTAGAAATCTAAGATACCATCTCTGAAGGAAAGGCACCACAGGCACAAAAAAGTAGCCAGAGCTTGATTACAGTTCTGTCTTTAGGTTAAACATTAGCGTAGGCTTAAATTATTCCTGAAATTATATTCTTGACTCAAGACAGGGCTGCACAAAAACAATGAAAGAGCCTCATGATTATCAGAATGGTCAATCTAAACACAGCACAGGAGCCCAATATATTTCAGTCTTTTTGCTCAGCAGTGACATCTGTTGCTACTTGGACCATCATGTGAGTGTGACAGAAGTTCCACCCTTCCTAACTATCCAGGAACTGTGCATCACAGCCTAGTGAGCTCACTGCTACATCAGCAGGATGATGGAGAATGTTTCCTAGAGCCCAAAACAAAGGTACCTGTGTTAAAAGTTACTTAAAGTTTGCTTCATGGCTGGAGGAATGTGAGAACAGGGAAAAAAAATCTTATTAACTAAAATAGTAGTTCTATGAGCAGTTTTTTAAAAGCTGGAATTATTTCCATTTTGCTCCAAGCTGTCTCCACCTGGGAAAACTTCTCTTCAGGCACAAAACCTGTCAACTAGGTTTCTAAGTAAGGTTCAACAGAAAGAAAAAAATACTCATGCATGAATAAAGCTATCTGCATTCATCAGAGATTCAGCTCTGACATTAAAAAAAAGGAAGTGTTGACATTAAACTAATAATGATTCATATTTGATGGAATTCATTTTTCCAAAAAGCATCTCCAAAAGTATCCGGCAAAGACTGGCAGCATGTGATAGCCATTTTATCCATAGGGAAGGGAGGGGAAAGAAAACACCTTGTCAGAGATCCCACTGTATCTGCATCAGGACCCCAGTCTCAGATCCATGGGAATCCAACCAGGAGACACCACACATTTAAACACATGGTATCACTGATGAAAAATACACAAGTTCTTGAGAATCACTTTGAATCAAACAAGTACAAGGGAAATGTGCCTGTTCAGGAAGAGAGGGGAAACAAATCTCAGATGAGGACAAGAAATCAATAGCTTAAAGAGGAAGAGGGAAACTGCACCACATGGCATTGATCATCTTGGCATTCATGTTACCTTACCTTACGCCTGATCACCAGAGTGCTGAAAAGAGTCAGAAGCTTTTGATGTGATCTGTGGTCACATGTAAAACACTCACCGTACTCAGAGAACAATCCAGTCTGCAGCTAAAAAAGGATCAAGCAGGTCTGGAACAGTTTTCTCTATCAGAAATATTTTAGAACTAAATTTGCTTAGTGTATTTTAATACATTAAAAAACTGAATTAACGTTTGAGAATTTGGACTTAACCAAAAGGAATCCAAAACCCATCAGGCAACCAAGTGACCTACTGAAATTACAGGAATATTTCTCTCAGTTATGATGTAAAGATTCATACATGAACATACATACAAAAAAGGGAAAACATGACTTTTACTTACATTTCAGTGGCTATGAATCCGGTGAGCTCAGACAGGAAGAGAAACAGTATGAAGAGACAGCAGCAGACAGAGACTGGAACAGAGGCAAGGAGAGGAAAAGGTTAGTTTGGTATCTCTAACAAACACAAAAACTTTTCACACAGGCATATGATTCCCCCTATGGATTTGCCACCCAGACACACTTGAGAACTAAGATTCTTTAGAGTCCATGACCCAGAGGAGCCACCAGAGCTGTGACTTCACTGAAATTCTTATGATATCCAACACCCTGAGGGGTATCATCATTTTTGGGCCACTTTTTCCATAATGATTTCCATCTCCCCATGGCCCCTGCATCTCCAGCACACAGTGTTGGTCTGCCAGCTCTCCCTCTTCTTTATGGAGCTGCTTGACTTCTTTGGAGCATTTGCTCCAAATTTTAACTAATTAAAACCTCCAGAAAGGAAGAAGAATCAGCACCTCCTTGCTTCAAAAGCATACAGTGAGCTAACACAGTGTTCTGTGGATTAGGAAACATTTTGGTTCCTTCTCAAGTTCCAAAGCTCTGTGTAAGTCATCTCACAGCCTGGACTGGATGGAGCTGGTACAGCAGAGACATGGCAATAATGGACTAGTGTAGCCAATGCCTGATATTCCCCAATTTCTTCATTTGCTGATATGTTGACTTTCAGAGAGGGAAAATTCCCACTGAAGGAACTGTGAAGTACCTGGACAACACATCCCATATCTTTTCTAAGAAATCAGACCTGGAGTTCCATGGAGGGAACCCAAAGTAACTGGCATATTACAGGTTACTCTTCATCGGGAAACTATTCAAACAGTTGAGCAGTGACACTCACACAGCAGTGACAGGCTCACTGACCCACACAGAGGGGCTGGAGGGAAGTACAGCCGTAAATCCTATGGAGCAGGGATGACTGGAGCAGACAAGGATGTGCCAAGTGAAGGAGACAGGGCTGAAATGTGTATCTGTATTAAATAAAATACCCAAGTTCACCACAAATCACTTACAAAGGAGTAAAGCAGGAACTGGCAGGTGCTTCCAGGGCTGTGACAACCAGAGCACAGTCTGGTTATCCCTCCATCCCAGCAAAGCTGCAGTGACCAAGCACTCTGCAATGGTCACTCTACCAGAGCCGCTAATTAGGATTGAGAAACACTTAAGGAAAACCCTGTTCCTCAACTTTATACCACATGACCTACACAGCCCATATACTCATTCATTTGGGAAGCTCAGGCAACAACAGGCTGGGGAATAATTTTATCACATGACTGCACCAGTCCAAAATCCCTTGTTCCTGTGAGAGACACAGGAAGGAAAGAGGAGGCACTGAGGGCAAGTACTGAGACAGACTCTTGAGTGACCTAAAGCTTTGTGCCTCATTCTTCAGGTTAGTCAGCTGACAGTTCTGAGGAAAAAGAAATGCGTTGTTTCCCTTTCCTCGTCAGAAGAATTTCAAGGGTGGATTCATTTACTGACCCTCTGTAGAGCGCAAGGCATTAAAAGAGATGCCAAAAAATCCATTAGCTAGGATGAAGAAAGAGAGTGAAAAAAAAATCAAAGACCAGTAGGAAAATGGGAAGCAAGAAGTGATGCTAATTTCTAAAGAGAGATCTCAGAGGGTCACACAGTTGGTTCCAAGTCTTGGCTTTCAGGACACTGAAGATCACCGTGGCTGTGATCCAGCTGAGTCCCTGGCACGGGACACCACAGGGTGTGGGGGCAGCAGAAAGGTCTGCTCAAAGCACAGCAGCAAATTCTTATGAGAACTTACACACCTATGTAAGAGCCCAAAAAAAGCAACCGAGGCACAAGACTCGTAGATCCAGTGTTTCATACTGCTGGCCACAGAGACATGAATGAGGTCTCTGAGCTCTGGCAGGGGAGAGTGTTTCACACAGATAACCCCTTCTCTTTTAATCGCTTCCCATATTTCTCACTGCTTGTTTTCAGCCCATAAAGTCTTCCACAGCCTCAGCCAGACCTCTCTGTTCTGAGGCACTTCTAGGCAAGCCTGGTCCTACTAATTCTAAATCCTCTCCCTGAGCTTCCTCTCTCTTCCTATTTTTCAATTATTCTTCTCCGCCACTTGCATCATCAGATTACCTTCTTTTCCAGTACAGAAAATATTTGCTGCCTCAAATCCATCTTCCAAGTCAGCTCTTGCAGGGAAGGCTCATGACAATGCCTACCAAACACAGCACAGTAAAATTCCACTAACCTACATCTAAAAAACCCTGAAGGAATGCCCTGAAGCACCTGGCAGGGACTGACTTTCAAAGCTCCTCAATGCTTTTGCCAGACTTCAAACTGCATAGTCAGTCTTCAGCCCATAAAAGAGATTGCTGAGGGTGGACATGAGAAGGGGATATAAACTCAGGAGGGATCTGAAGGAAATGAATGGGCAACAACCACTCACTGACTCTTTCATTAGGAGAACAAGAGGGAAAGGGGAGGTTTTAAAGAGGTGAAGGTTTTCTTTTACACAACACTCAACTAAATTCTGAAGATTCTTCACTATGGTTGTTAAGGATGCTTAAAAATTAAGATCTGTAAGATGTCAAAAAGGAGTAATATGTGCCCTGAACAAGAAATCCACGGAGGGCCACTAAACCTCTAGCTCAGGAAGTTCAGAAACCAACTGAGCCAAGCGTGGTGAAGTCTTTTAACCTGTCCTTGTGCTCCTTCTCTGGCATCTGTTGCCAACCATCCTGGCAAGGGGACACTGAGCCGCACCGACACTTGCACTGGCCATGGCTGCTCCTGTGTTAAAACTCTTCTGGCACAC
Source organism: Grallaria varia (assembly GCA_013396735.1). Taxonomy (NCBI): domain Eukaryota; kingdom Metazoa; phylum Chordata; class Aves; order Passeriformes; family Formicariidae; genus Grallaria; species Grallaria varia. Next base: position 797,915 of record VWZG01006018.1, on the reverse strand, counting down.
ACACATTCTCAGGACAGGGGGTGTCTTTGGTAGGAGACTCCTGTGAAAGCTTCACGTGTTAAACTGTCTCCAGAGCCAGCATTTTCCCAGCTGCAGAACACCAGCTCCTCTCCTTAGCAGGGAGCTGCAGGCACAGACGATGTTCCCAGCGTAAGAATTTATGCACCTCAGCTGCTCATTTCATAGTGAAGGCTTTCACTTGCTTCCATGCAAATGTGCAGTTCTACCACCCACATTTGACAACTGGATGATATTTGGAAAAGTAGATTAAAGGCTAAGATCAGACAGAATCAAACAATTCATGCATAAAGCTTAGTTTAACTGCAAGAGCACTGGGATGTTCCCACAGAGCTCGAAGGACTATCTAAGACAGGTTTCTTAAATCTCTAATATGATAACACAATCAATATATCAAAGGTTAGAGACACGTTGCTGTTGGCTAATCTTTAATCCCAAAAGGATGGGAAATTCTGCCAAGTTTTTTATTTCTACACTCACCTTTTTGTACATATCCCTTCTGATACACACCACATCTACTTACATTCCTGGCTCTTCCACCCCTCCCCACAAGAAATGAAAGAAAGTCAAAGTGTTTAACACATCACACAGACTAAGAACATGGATCCATGTCTATATTAAGGCATAAAATTAATAGCATTTATTATTCAATGGAGCAAACTGTTATGAAGTGCAAGGAACGGGTCCTGTTACAGATGCCATGTGAATCATAACTTTGATATTTCCTGATGTGTATTTAAAACCCCAGCCCCCAAACAGCACAGAGTATTTCTGGATAACATTTCCATGTGTGCATACAACATGTGCACGCAAACTATGCATCCACACGGATTGTTAAATAGCAGGATAGTTCCAGCAGCTGTGTCCAACTGCTCCTGTCCAGCCAGATGCCAACTGTCAGCCAGCCAGGGCATGTGCTGCTGCTGCTGCCTCCATACCCAAACATGGCCAAGCTGTCACAGCGTTAGTCAGGTCTGCTGGAGTGGACGTGTGTGGCACCAGGGACATGCCACACGGGGGTGAGAGGGCCTGCAAGGACTGGTGGACGAGGGACAACAATGGTGTGACCGCCTGAGGTCACAGGGATGCTGCCCAAAGAAGAGATTTTTGGTGAGAAAAAGGCATGAGGAACTTCTACGCACCTTTCAGAGAAGTTCACAGCAGTGGGTATGTTGTTCTACACAAACCTCACTCCAAGTCAACTGCAGAGGACTGTTTCTGGTTACTTCATTCCTAAAAAACTGTTCATAGCTGGAAGGGTTTCTACACAGAGCTGAAACTCCTTGCAGGCAGCAACTTGGGAAACTACAAAACCGTACCTAATAAAGCCTCGATAACCCCCCAGTTGGCCTCTGAACCTGCTCGTGTCGAGATCATCTGCTCTCCTCCACCAAAATTCCTGAACACTTACTCTCCCTCCCTTAGCTGCTTCCTCCCTAGAAGCCCTGGCCTCCTCAGCCCTGGTGTCAGAAGCAGAGCTGTTGTTTTCCATCTCCTTTCTTCTGTAATCTGATCTATGCCTTCTCCCCTAATAAACCTCAAACCTTTTTTAAAAAAGGCCTTTTTACAATCCAAAAGCCGCAGTAAAAACCCTGCAGTAAATTCATTCCTATTTCAGAAAGCCTTTGGCACCAAAGTGATTCTGAACTAAAGTTTCAGCAGACATCATGAGGAAAGGGCCTAAATTAATAGTTGGCTGCTATGGACTGCTTTATATCTGCTGTGTAAAACTTGGAGGATTTAAAGAAAGCCAAAATACAGTTGCAGTCATAGTAATTTCACATATTTACTAAACCCTGACAGATTATTTGGGAGACAGAACCTTCCCCTAAGCTCAAGCCCCCGGTGTAACTATGAGATGACTTCCCTAAAGCCTTTATCATAAAATCATGCAACCTTCCCAGGCTTCAAACTGGCCTGGCATTGGGCTGGCCTCATTCATGGCCTCCTACAACACGTAAGACTAGTGGCTTTCAAATTACAAGCCACAGGTTTGGTCAGACAGAAAGCCCATTAGAAAAGTTGCTCACCAGATCCTCACGGGCACAGCCACCAGTCTGTTGGCTGCCAGTGTGGTTCAAAAGCTTCTATCTAAAGCCTGTCTAAAACCACTCTGAGAAAAAGAAGGAGAACCAGTTAGAGAAGAAAATCAAAGCCTGAGAAGCTGCAAATAACAATACAGAGAAAGAAGTCAGCTAATAATTTTAAGTAAGAGTCACAACCTTCAAGCCTTCCCACAACAGACTTATCACTTGAGCTGTTTACTGTGGATCAGAAAGCCTAACACTGGATGGCCTTTGATGGGCTTTTTTGTTTCTAAAATACTCTTTTGCAGGTGATTCATAACAAAACAAATTCTCAAAGGGAGCCCAGTCACAGTGTGGGAACTCTTAAGTTTCCAAAACAGAAGGGAAGGCAGGATCACTCACAAGTTCAAAGCCTTCTCTCAAAACACTACATCTCATAAGCCTCTGAACTCAAAAACAGTTTTAGCCAAGCCCTTTGTTCACAACTTCAGCAAAACCTAAAAGGGAGTCAGGATACAAATAACCCAGCAGTCAGGAGAACACAGAGGCCAAGGACTCTGACAATAAATATTTAGGGTAATGTGTTATCTTCACAGGAGCACAGAATAGTTGAGGCTGGCAGAGACATCTCTGGAGATCATGCCATCCAACCCTGGAGACCAATCCCATCCAACCCGCCTGCTCAGGGCAGGCTGCTCAGGGACAGGTCTACTTGTTTTGAGCAACTCCAAGAGCAGAAGCTCCACACCACCCTGGGCAACCTGCAGCAGTCCATCCTCACAGCAAGGAGTTTCCTAAGGCCACAAAGAGCTTTCCTTTGTGACCACTGATTCACTGGTCCTGACTCAGGTCTATCTGCTGTCACCAAGGGATGTGACATCACTCACGTCAGCAATGACATACAAGACTACTGACCCATCTATGAGAATGGATGAATGGAGCACAGCTCCATGATCAAAGGAAGTGACTGCTCAATGGAACAGGAAAGCAGCATTAGGAGGGTAATTACAGGCCTGGCAGGATCAACCTGATCGATGTTTGCCCCGCACAGCAGCTCGCTGCACATAATTGTGTGAAATTGCATTACTCAGCCTCCAGTCTCCCTCAGGAGCAGGAAGGAAGGAAAAGGGGCCCAAGGCAAGAGATTTGTATCAGGCAAAGTCTATGTATTGATACACAGGAGTGAGAGTGGATTGCTATCAGTGGTTTCTGACCGAGCAATTTTAATTACTTAAAAGCACAACAAATAACACAAAATAAGATCTGTACTCATTAATCCCACCTACATCACCAGATTAATGTCCTGAGTACATTGTGAGCAAAATACACGTTTCCCAAATCATCTTCACCACTGGCCACCACACATTGCCCCCCCCACTGCTCCTTGTGGATCCAGGACCCAGATTCCCTGTTTGCAGTGATTTAGTTCCTCAAGTCTCCTCTGCAAGCACAAGCCTGGGAATATCCACTGTGAATGCAACTATTAACAGTAGTTAGGGTAGTTAGAGACTGAGGAGGTGCCTGTCAGAGGTAAATAAACCTGCAGTCATTCCCACCCCAGTGTTTGGAGCAGGCTCCCAGCTTCTATTCCTGGGAAGAGACCAGCAAAAAGCTCTCTAGCTACTTCAGGAGATGGCAGAGTGGGAATTTCAGTGCTAGTTTTCAGGGGTTCCCTTTCATGACAATATATATTTACTATTTTTTGTTGTTAAGATTTCGCTTTTCTGGTGAGACCCCACCCAAATACCATGCACCGTTCTGGTGCACTCAACGTAGTAGGACATGGAGCTGTTGGAGCAAACCCAGAGGCCAGAAAAGTTGGTAAGGGGACTGGAGTACCTTCCCTACCGAGACAGACTGAGAAAGTTGGGGCTGTTCAGATGGAGAAGAAAAGATTGTGTGGAGACCTCACACCCCCTTCCAGTGTCTGAAGGGGCTGCAAGGAAGTTGGACAGGGACTGCTCATCAGGAACTGGAGTGACAGGACAAGGGGGAATGGCCAAACTGAAAGAGGGGAAATTTAGGTTGAATATTAGGAAGGAATTTTTCCCTGTGAGGGTGGTGAGGCCCTGGCAGAGGTTACTCAGAGAAGCTGTAGCTGCCCCATCCCTGGAAGTGTCCAAGGCCAGGTTGGATGGGGCTCTGAGCAACCTGGTTTAGTGGAATGAGTCTCTGCCCATGACAGAGGGCGGAACAAGATGTTCTTTAAGGTCCCTTCCAACCCAGGCCATTCTGTGATCCTGCAATTCTGAATGCACACAGAATTGTACTACTTTGTACTACTCCACTTCTTGATTGCGCAAAACAAGCTGTTTCAGCAACAAAGGACACCCTTTCCAATGTTTAATATCCCTTTAAAAATATTCCCCGGAGACAGAGAAGCCAAACAATCTTTAATTTTAGAACAGGGGTATGCAAGGACATCAAAGAGAAGTTACTTACTAATGGCCCCTGTGTAGGTTGGCTGTGTAAGGTCTTTTGGCACCTTCCTGTAGATGTCAAACCTGAAAGAGGAAAAGCAACAGCCATAAAACAGGTGGAACATTTCAATATATTTCATGTCTCCACAGGGATGAACGATGCTGAATTTTTTCCGTCCCGCTTTCCAACAACACTTTTCCAGTACGCAGGAGGATATGAGAAGGAAAAACAAAAAAAAAAAGCCCTTTTCTTTTGCACAATTATGTAACTGCGCTCTGTCCTGGCTCCAATTTCCAAAGCACTTCCGCCTCGCTGTCATGGATCTCTGTAATCTGAACTGTGAGAGAAGCCAGGGAAGAAGCCATGCTGGACAAGTTTACAGACCACTGTAAAAGGAAAAGGATACTCTGCAGACTCCTCAATAAAGATGCCTAGCAAAAAAACAGTGAGATGCAACCTATGTTGCAGCTCGTAGCTTGTATCCTGCAAGAGCCAGAAACAGACAACACCAAAGTCAGAAATCCAGGTGTTGAGAAAAGAAACCATCCCTTGGACACTGGATACACAAGAGAAATTAACACAACAAGTTTGCTACTCCCCCAGCAAAATCCAGTTTAATATTAGACCGTTGGTTTTGTTCAGTCATAGCTTTTAATATCCACATGGCTCAGCTTTGCTATTTTAAACTCCCCATGGTTAAACTTTCCCTGCCCTTATGTGTTGGCTGTATTATTTCCTACCACCTTGTGTTCCTTCATGCCCAACCACAATGCAGCCCTGACATCAGTTTTTCCACTACTCAATAAAAATTAATTAATGCATTAAAAACACCCACCCACACTAAAGAAGGAAGTGACTGCTTCTCCCTCCAAAATAGACTTTTTTGGATGGGAGTGGGTGAGATCTGATGCTTATTCCAGTCCTGGAGAGGCATGAGAGACACTAGCTCCCAAATTCCTGTCCTATACTACACCAAGATGAAACACCCCCGTGTTTATTCAGTAGCTCCTACTACACCAAATATACTGGGAGTTTAAAACTAGATCATCTTTGTTTTCTTCATTCTTTGACTGTTGAGATAATTTGGAGGCTCTCTGGATGAACGAAACACCATTTGCCTTGCATGAGTTCAGAAGGACATGGTTGTGTTTCATTCAGGAGCTGAAGCTGGAGGAAGGAAGGGAAGAGAGGGAAAGGAGAGAAGGTAGTTCACCTGGCCAGCTCAGGTCCTGGATAAGCTACAAATTCACTTAACATCTCAACAATCCACTGTGATACTCCTGACAGCAGTATTGCTCAGGAGCTGTATGTTTTTATGACTCACATGTACTAAACAGATCAGCAATATTCCTGAACCAAACAATCCATTTATGGTTTTCCAGCTGCCCTGAGAACATCTGGAAAGTGCTGTTCGCATTCTTTCCACATACACCAAAGCAACAGCAGCGGATGGCAAAGGAACCCAAAGTAGCTGATGACATCATGGTCTCACAGGCAGAGGAAGTTGCTGCTCGCTCCTGCCCCAGCCCATTAAACACTGGACGCTGGTGCCGTCTGGCCAAAGTCACAATAATAGATCAACAGGGCTAAAAAAGCTGAGAAGGAGACAGAGCACGTGAACATGCAGGGGCTGCTGAGCGTGAGCGAGTGATCAGAAATAGGAAACAACTCCATGCTGCATTCAGTAAAAACAGCAGCATGTGGATACTATAAAAGGAAGTTTGCTCTTACAATGAGAAATATTTACTAGTATTAAAATGATGATCCATCACAGGATTAAAAAGAGAAAAAAAATCTAGCTTTTTAAATAACTCTGGACAGTAGATATCATGACAGGGTTGTCTCCTCTCAAGCTGCCATTTTAATCACATAAGGAACACCCAACACCACAAATTAACTTTCTTATGGTGCAAGTAAGCCTGGATTAGGCAAAGACACTGCAGAACTGATCAGTGGCTCCCATCCACAATTATTACCTGGCTTTAAGTGCTTAAAAGGCAGTGCACTCCCTGTGCTAGTCTGTTTCCCATCTCTCCTACCACAATATTATGTTCCCTTTCTTCTACTACCATGACACACATCTGGGCAAAGCACAGCAAGCAAAGCACATCCCAGCCTGAATTTATAGTCCAGAGGCACATACAAGAAGAGTGTAAAACACAGGAAAACTGAATAAAGGTTTAATAGCTTTGTTTTGTAGATTTAACATATTTTTAGATAAGGGCAGACACTGTGGAATAACACAGAGTCATGAATGGACAATGTATGGAAAAGAGGCAACCAGAGCAGACTGGAGGAAGGAGGAAGGCACAGTTGAAGTCTTATGGATAAAGGCAGAATCTGACTCAAGCAGAAGGGAAGGCAAGCAAGGAAGGTGTATTTAAGCTTGCACAAGGATGCTGAAATGATCACAACAATTAACAACCAGGGAATGGAAAAAGACACATTTGGAATAAGAGAGAAACACTGCTGACTAGATTTTGCTCATGCCCAAAAAGACTATCAGCCCAAAGGAAAAAGGACTGGCTATGTGCAAGTATCCTGGCAGGACAGCCATCTGATTAGAAAATCATGTTCTGAGTTAGGAGGGTTTATATTTTTTATACTCTTCAGGGCACCAGGCATCCTCCCACAAGGCATCTGATATTGGCCACCATTTATATAATTTATTAAGTCTGATCCTGGTTGATGAAGACAGCAGTTGTGTTTCCACATTCAGAGAAGGGCAAGCTCAAAGTCTAAAAGTCATCAAACATTGATAAGAATGAGGGACATGGCATGGCCAGGAAACAGGGTAACCTTGTTAACTGAGATTTAAATGCCAACTTAGAAGAAAATATGAAATGCATAGGATTGAATGACAGCTTGAAAAGTATGTTTGTGAGATACAAGAAAAATTAAATCCTAGCAATGAGTAGAGACTGGAACCCCAAAGAAGGCTTCATTAATTACATATAATTATAAAAATAAGTAAATCAAACAAACTTCTCAAACAAATCTGTTAAGCTGACAAGAGTTATTGTAACAGGTGACCCAAAGCCCAAAGAAATCAGAGATTTGTGAAAGCTCCAGTTAGGCCTAAGGGTTAAAAATCTGATTAACTCCTAGTCTCCACTTGACAGACCTTTCTCCTTTTGCCACTGGCTTCTTGCCTACCTCACAGAGCTGAAAGCAATTTCAGGAGATCACTTACCCTACCCTGGGAAGAGGAAAGAATGAGGATTAGGCAGCAGAGATGATCTGTAATGTATGAGGGAGGAGGCCATGGAGCTGTATGAGTGGTAAAGGGGAACAGGTTTTGCTTGCCCTCAGGTCAGATGTTCCTGTAAGCACCTGCAGTAAAAATTCCAACAAGCCTCCAGGTTCCTGAGGCATTGGTCACTTGGAAGAGCATCTGCACCCTGGGAACAGAGAGGAACTTTGTGCTCTGTCTATTGCAAAAGCTGCCTTACAGACTCCTGCTCCACTCAAAGCAGTGGAAATTCCTGCTAACACTGGAGGAAGACTGGATGTTCAGAGGGCTGTGCCAACCAGCTCGTAGGGCTGCACCACACTGTGAACACACTGTACCACACTGTGAACATCCACTAGGACAGTCTCAGAGTCATATCCCAAAAGACCATGAGAAACCAGGGTGTCCTGCAGTCACTGCTAAGTGAACTCTCTTAACGTGCAGCGCTGTGCTGCAGCTTGTGCTGCTTTCAGCACGGAGACATCAGTTCACACTTAGAGAGCAGGCACATGTGCATTTTCCACTGCACAATATTTATATTTAGCTTTTGGCAACTTTCTTCCTCCGCTCAGAAAGGCAAGACTCTTAAGGTGAAGCAGTATCTCTGAGTTAATCAATTAACATTGTTTCAGAGTGGAAACAACAAACTTACTGCTAGGAAAGCTCTTCCTCCAGGTCATACCTGTTCTCATAAAGGGGAGGCTGGACCTTGCAATTCCAGAATACGAGGCTAAAGATAGAACTAGGCTGTCATCAGTACAACAAAGGAATTTCCTGACACATCTATAGTGTTTTTTCTTTCAATGGAGAGCAGGGTTGCAAACAACGAAATGAAAAAAGGCTGTTTGGCAATGTCAGAGGTTCACAGGAACCAATGTTCATACCTAACAAAAGGGAATGCTACAATACCTTTTTCTCAATCCAATAGCTGAAAGGACATGATAAAAAACTTCCTCATCTTCCTGATGGGAATGTCAACAAACTGGTAAAAATAGTCTTTCTCAGTCTTTCTTCTGGGCTCCCTTCAGGTACTGGAAGGCCACGATTAGGACACCCCAGAGCCTTCTCTTCTCCAGGCTGAACAATCCCAGTTCTCTCAGCCTCTCCTCACAGCAGAGCTGCTCCATCCCTCAAATCATCCTGGTGCCTCCCCTGGAATTGCTCCAACAGGTGCTGGGCCCCCAGGGCTGGAGGCAGCTCTGCAGGTGGGCTCTCACCTGAGCAGGGCAGAGGGACAGAAACCCCCCTGCCCTGCTGCCCACGCTGTGGGATCAGCACAGGACGCACACGGGGGAGTTTCTGGGCTGCCATCACACATTCGCTCTTCATGTTTGCTTTTCATTATCCCCTACAGTCACAGGAAGCATCGAAGTGTTTAAAACCCAGAGCCAGGCACAGCAGTGCCCACCTGAGCCACAATCATGTCCAAGGCTGGCACTGCAGAGGCAAAGGGAGATCAGACCCCACTGAACAGAGGTGAGTTGACACCATCAGCCCTGGGGTGATTCCTGAGTTTCCCTTCAAATCCATGTGATTGACAGTGCTGAATGGGTGACAGGGAGGACAGAAATACTTACCCAAGCGCTGCAGCTTTTCCTAGAGTAGATACTTCACCTGCCTGCCCTGAGAAGGGGATGAGCTCACTCCCTCAGCAGGAGCTGCTACAGGCAGGGCTTTCTGCCAGGGCATGCTTTATGTACACTTGAACAGCTTCAAGTCTGGATCCGAAACATTTCAGGAAATGAAGTAATAAATACATTATTTCACTGAAGATTACCACACCTCTGAACAGAAAAATCATCTCTGACATCTCTGGAATCTGAAAAGAGCTTTTGTAACATCTCTGTAAGATACTGCTAACTTTTTCATGAGCAAGAAGCAAAGAACTTGAGGTTAAAAAAAATAAAAATACTTTTAAGTAGAACTAACTGGATGGTGGTTAAATTCAACCATAGAATCTCTTGAGTTGAAAGGGATCAATCAGGACCATCGAGTCCACTCCTGGCCCCAAGGAGTAGTTTATCCCTAAACTACTGATGCGGTGTGCATCATTCCTACAAAGAGACAGCAGAAGCTTTAGCTCTGTGGAGCACTGAAACAACTCTGGAGTGAGTGGCACTGGCACGTTTTCATGTACCCTTCTGCAAGGTCTGGGTTTACTGATTTAACTAAGAGGCAAGGGAAAGATTGCTTCCTGGTCTGTATTTTGGATTCCAGTTAATCAAGCAGACGTGCAACACATTCTCAAGTGGCACTTGGTCACAGAATAGAATTCAGGCACTGTAAATCAGCAGCAAGCATTAATTTTCGTCCCTTTCCACTCCTCTGATGATTCAGAAATTTAGCTTTAATACTCACAGACAGCAGAAAAATGCTTTTGTTCTTCAGGCAGATTATTTTTTTTTCCCCAGAAGACCTGAATATTTAAACATTAGTCTTTTTGAAGCATGGTCGTTCTATCATAGGTACTTCTGCAGCATGCCCTGAAAGTTAGAGGACATGAGCATCCATTACAGCAAATGACACTTTTGATGTCAAAGAGGATTAAAAAAAAGTTAAAAAACAATCAGTATCATGACTGACATTCCACCTTTGGCAGGTCACTGGTGGTGTAAATCCATCATGTCATCTTGTCTCAGCAGCAAAGGGTCCATGGCTGTGATTCACACAGAAGAATGTGGATGTTGAAACAACACTCGATTCTCCACCTCCCATATTAACCAGCTTCTAGAAGTGGCATCTATTTTTCAGCAGATACCACACTTAAAGTTGAGGTGACTAATTCCTGGTGACATTACTCACTCCCAAAAACAAGTCCTGTGTGGATTTAACAACTACCTTAATTTTATTACACATCAGTAGTTTTGAGATCTCTGAAAAAAAGAGACAAGCTGGTGCTGCTGAACCAATTTCTGTCACTAACAAATAACTTCACTTGAAGGAACAACTTGCAGGAACAACATATTTTCCAGCAGAAACAGAACTTCACTATCAAGTTACCCAAACAACTGGCAATTCTACAGCAAATGTGAGTAAACTGCACAAAGGGGGAATTATCAAATACAGAAAAGTTAACTTTGAAAACACTACAGAGACTATGTTGTTACTGCAATAAGAAATGTGAAGGACTGTGGAGCCAGTGTTTGTATGCCAACATGCAGCACGTTGGAGACCCAGTGCTGCACAAATGCTCCTTAATTGAGAGGAGGGAGCAACACCTCCATCATAATGTATCAGATGCCATAATGCCTCCCAAAAAAAAAGAAGAATAATACACTTTCCCAACCTCAGATGGCTTCCTGGATTAACAAAAGCCCTTGGTCAAAGACTCAAGCTTAAATTACAGCACAGAGAAGCAAAGAAATCACAACCCCTGTCTTCAGGGGCACCACCCCTTCAGTGGGAGGCTGTGGGGCATTGATTTGGGCTGTACCACTGAGATTCCTGTGGAGATTCCCCCTCCTCACACGGTATTTATGGGTTAATTCACTCCCAAGGTAGGCGCCTAAGTCAGAAAGCAGGAACGGGTTTGCCTTTTCACAGCCTTTTGGAAAACACGAGTGTCACCAAAGCCACTCACCCAAGAACACAACCTGAGACCTGGCACACCAGCTGACACTGCACTCGTAGGTCAAGCTCTCTGCTCGACAAACTGAAACAAGGTTGAGCTGGTCTTTGAGGAACTATTTCATGCAAGAACTGTTTCCTTGCCTCTCCACAGGGGAATACAGGCTGGTTAAAGCAGTTTCCCAAACTTGTTTGCCCTTCTGCTCATGTGCTGGCAATGCCCCTCCCCAGTTCCACAGCAAGTGGCTGCAAACTGAAGATGAATTCTAACAAAATATTGCATCTGGTTCTCCCCATCTGTGGAGTCCTTCTTGCAAACTAAAGAAAAGGGGATCAGAGTATGACTGCAGACCTCAAATACCAAGAATCCGAGAAGGCATGAGGTCACTTTTTCTCCACACACACGCCAGTTCCTGGCTAACCTAACAAAGAACTTGCCTGTTCCTTACAAAGTCCACTCATTACACACTCACCAGTAAACGGAGTTACAGCGTGGAAGAGAGAATTTCTACCGTAACACGCTGTGCTGGCCACATCCAAGAAATGGGATGACACAGAGGTAGCCCATGCAGACACATGAAGTGTTAAGAAACTCAATCTTTAAAAAAAAAAAAAAAAAA
>VWZG01006018.1:740293-784599 GCA_013396735.1 Grallaria varia | reverse complement strand
AAAAAAAAAAAAAAAGGTGCTTTTTGTCAAAATAAGATAAAGCACTCTATTTGTTATACTGGTTTTCTTTTTCAGGTGGATAGAAAAAATACTGCACTGCGCATTTCTGGGAACATAAATTCATTCAAAACAACAATCCCAGACTGCTTTTGATGAAAACTACATCAAAAGAACTACATGCAAAGTGAAACATACACAAAGAGTAAGACAGCTGCCAAACACAACCTTGGACAGTCAAGCCTATGCCAACACCCATTTCATCTTTGATAAGAGTCATCTTGAGGCAGCTGTTTGGTAACAGGTTAGAAAACATCTAGCGTCTTCTCTTCTTTGAGAGCATCTACTATTTAGACAGTCTAAAGAAACTCATTTTTAGGCCACATCCCTCAAAATTACACCAGGCTCTCTAATTACTTCACATAGACATCAGTGAATCCAACCAACTAACAATTTCTATTCAGCTGCCATTAAAGAGACGAATCATCCTCAACTTTGAGAAGGATTAGTTTTCCCTGGAGACAAGGACATAACCTTGGGATTTGCCACTCTGCACACCTCTGTTCTCTCTCTTACCATTTCCTATCCACCTCCTCAAACATTTCTGTCATATTGCTGTACTCCAGACAGAAAGCAGAGATGGTTTTTCCATCCGCTTTATTTGGTTCCCCACAGAAGCTACAGATCTGGTGCAAAGACAATCAGCTCTTCCCACAAGATTTGTATAACTGGATGTTTTTAAGCTTGATTTCGTGACAGAGGAGGTGCATTAGCAGTTCAGGAAACCGAGGCAGGTGCGAAGTGAGAAGAGAATGAACAACCTCAACCCCACTTCAGGAAACACGTTTAAGTGCACATGAAGTGAGCTGGAACGATGGTTCTGAAGAGTCTTCCACCAGCCCACAGCACGGGCTACCACACAGCTTTGCTTCCTCGTGTTCCTGCTGCTACCAGCTCTGGAAGAAGCACCCCTAGAGAGAGCAGAAGAGTTTACAGACCGTGATTCTATTAAGGCTCTTAGCAGAGTTACCACTTACAGCTGAGAATCCAGCAGTTCACTTTGCATAAAACACTTCATCATTTATAAGGAGGACATGGGAAGCAGGAAGAAACTCAGTCATGATAAATATAACTCGGATTAAGTCCACCTGACATTCAAAGATGACTGTGCACAAACAGACTCCATTTTCTCACTCCAGGAATAGTTTGGTGGAGGTTAGTGTTATGAAGGGGAGATCAGAATTTATCCACTGTGTCTGTCTCAGAATTTTTCCTTCTCCCCCTGCCCAAATCGTTGTAGCCTGAAGGCAGAAGGGGAGGGAAAAACAAAGAGGCCACATTAATTATTTTCCATGTGAATTTATGGTATCAAAAGGAAGCTCTGACTACTGTCAGAGCAAGATCATTCAGGCTGGAGACCAATGGCCAAATGGAAACGCCCTTCCTTTAATCCCCAGTGGCATTTCTAGAGAAGCCTTCCCACCAAAGGCATGCTGCTTAGTGTCAAGGAGCATTTCTATCTGTGTGATCTGATCACTTCTCAGGCATCCTCTTTGGTCATTTAACCTAAGTGTAAGAATTAGAAGTATTAAATACATAAGAGAAAACCCACCTCACCAGCCCAAGGTCTGCGATCACCCACTGAAACACTCCCCATCCAGCCCCCATCCTCCACAACACAAATATGAAGTTATCCAGACTCTCTGCTAGACTAAGAAGGGACACATGGAGCTCCTGGAGCGGGTCCAGCAGAGGTTGTGGAGAAGATGAAGGGACTGGAGCACCTCCCTTCTGAGGAAAGGCTGAGGGAGCTGGGGCTGTTCAGCCTCCAGAGGAGACGCTGAGAGGGGACCTGAACAATGTCTGTCAGTGTCTGCAGGGAGGGGTCAGGGGATGGACCAGGCTCTGCTCGGGGGTGCCCAGCAATGGGACAAGAGGAACGGACAGGAACTGATGCCCAGGAAGTTCCACCTGAACATGAGGACAAACTTGTTTAGTGTGCAGGGACTGAGCAGTGGAATAGATGGACGAGAGAGGGTGTGGAATCTCCCTCACTGGGGATATTCCAGAACCAACTGGACACAATCCTGTGCCACGTGCTCTGGGACGACCCTGCTTGAGCAGGAGGTGGGACCAGATAACCCACTGTGGTCCCTGAAATTTCTGCCCCAGGACTTTATCTCTGTCCCTTCCTTAACTGAGACAGACAATAAAAATAGATTACAAGGTGCTAAAAAGAGCTAAGAGAAACTGGGAAGCATACAGAATACTCCAATGCTACTTGGAGAATAAATGGTTTTAAATCAAAAATCAAATCACTTTGCTAAGAGCTTCAAAGTTGTTTAACAGGCAGGAACTGTTCCTCTGTTTCCTTGGGTCACTGCTCTCAAATAATGATTTTGGAACAATTCATCCCCACTTTGTCAACAAAGCAGCTGGGCAGTAGGTGCCCAACCACACCAGCTTGAAGAGCTCAAGCCATCAGGCACTCAGGTGGCTTTTAACCTCCTCAGAGCTCTAAATAAAACCAAGCAGGCTTATACACCCACCAAAGGCAGGCAGGTACCTCAAGGAGAGCATATTTTCTGGCTTTGTTCCTTCCTACAAAGCACAGCAGAAACGCATGGTAAGATCTTGAAAAGCAAAACTGTTACTTCTGCATAAAGGATAAATCTAAGCCCACTAATTTAGCTTTCAATGTGCTTGTTCAAGCTGAAGGAAATGGATAGGTAGAACAAACAGCACGGCTGAGTCTCGTTTGCACACATGGTGCTCTTTTGATTAACAAAATACCATTTTAATTTAAAAAATAAAAATAAAATCCCAGACACCTGTTTGAAATAGCTGGAGGGGTTTTTTTTGTTCACGGTTGTTTAAGCCATATCTAGAACTACTGTGTCCAGGACCAGAGATAAAAAGATTAACCCCTTCACTTGGTAAATTGATTCTATTCAGCAGTGTAACAGCTGGCTGATTCCTGGGGTATGCAAAGATGGCCTGGAAGAACAGTTACCCCATTCCATGTGCCAAATGACAGAATATGTAAAATAATCAAAACAGTGACTTGGAGAAAGCTGGTATCTGGCACAAGAATGGTAAAGGAACAAATGGGACACAACTCCCCTTTGCCTGGTGATCCTGAGAGGGGGTGGACATCACCAGACTCCTCTGGGAGAGAGGAGAGGAATGAGCAGATGGCTGGGCAGGTGAGAGAGGCTGCTCAGTGATGCTGTGGGCTGGATTTTGTACCCCATGGGCTTGAGAGCTGCTACTATAAAAAGTCAGATCAGCAGTTTAGAGTAAGTAGGAAGGGATGGGCTTTAATTGGGGAAACATCAAGAACAGCATGTCATTTTAAGCAAAACCTCTCTTACTTCACTCTAAAAAAGCAGTGAGTTCCAACTCCCTCTGCATTTTCAGCTTCCTCTGGTCCTTCCTGCACCTGTACTGCGCAAAAATCCAGAATTCTGTTCCACAGACCTAGCAAGGAAAGAAGAATTTCTACACACAAGAAAATTTACCCTAAAACAGACTGAAGAAGTAGAAATGCCTTATTCCTATGCCTTCCTCTACACAGGTATAGGGAGCACTACTTTTTCTATTTTCATGGAGAATCCTTAGTTCAAGATTTCATTCGGAAATCCTTTCTTTAGCTCATGCTGCTTTTCTTCCCACCAAAAGACAAGTGTGTGCTCTGACAACTCTGCAGGAACACTTAGCTCCTACAATTCAGTACAGACAAAAAGCAGTAACTTCTTCCAATCCAACAAAGTCGGTGAAATCTGTTTTACCGAGTGGGAAAACAATGGTAGGAAGTCAGCAGCAGAGGAAGAAAATAGGAACTACTGATTTTGAGCCCTACATTCTGTTAATTTTTTGTTTAAATGACATTTCTATGTTTCCTGTCTGCTGGCAGAGGAGAACATAATGTGCAGAGAGCAGCTCAGGACAGCTCTGGGACAGCCACGTTACGATCCCAGGGATGGGATGCAGCAGTGGGAGCCAACAGACCTGAATTCTGTTCTGCTCCCGGCGCTGACTCACTGTGTAATTTCTGTTCCAGTCAATTAAACCTTTCTTCTTCTGCTTGTTCATTTTGTGCAGCAGCATCTGGTAACATTTGCCCACCTTTCCTCGAGTACGTGGAAATCTACAGATGAAAAGCTCTGCAAATATATGAAGCATCACTGAGCAAAGCTCCAACTTCCACCCCACGGGAACAGTCGGAGCTGTGCCAGGGGAGGGTTAGGCGGGATGTCAGGAAAAGGTTCTTCCCCCAGAGGGTGATCGGGCACTGAACAGGCTCCCCAGGGCAGTGGGCACGGCCCCAAGGCTGCCAGAGCTCAAGGAGCGTTTGGGCAACACTCTCAGGGACATGTAGGATTGTTGGGGTGCCTGTGCAGGGCCAGGAGTTGAACTTTGATGGTCCTTGTGGGTCCCTTCCAGCTCGGGATATTCTGTGATTCTTTGAAGGTCTGTACAAGGAAAGCTGCAGGAAAGTGCCTTAGGAAAACAAACTGGATGTGCTCTGCAAGAGCTGAACTTGGTTCAGTAACAGGGTTGTGCCTGGAGTGCAAGTTTACGGACGACCTTCATGGTTTTGTGAATTGGGACACAAACTTTGAGGCATGTGGAGAGTAAGATAAGTGATCCTGTTAATCTCAGTTTCACACAGAAAGTAAACACTGAATATAAAAACACCCAAGCCTGGCCATGAATGTGAGTTCAAGATGCAAACACAGATTCAAAGTAGGACTAATAAGCCGATACTTGTAAATACCACGCGGTTATTAACACATTTTATAAGATTAACACCTACGTAACAGCAGATAACACATACATCATTAAGTAATCAGCTAGTTCTCATTTACACACAATGGTGTATTAACACACATACTGCAGAACTTGAGCTTTAATGGCCAAACTCACAGGGTGTCAGAATTACATGGGAAACTGTTTAATCCTGAACGACTTTGAGCAAGTTCTGATATGGAAAGGACTAGACAGGGAGGTGGAGGGGCTAATGGAGTTTTAAACCAGTTTATTTGCACTGCAAGCAGGTGAAGACTGCAGTTTTCAAATTCTGTGTGACTGACTTCTCACTCACAACATCACACCACTTTTCAAAGCAAATAGTACTTTTTTTGACCTGTTGACTCTCTACACTTTTCATTCTACAGGAATGAAACGTAGCATAGGTTTCCTTGCCAGCCAGCTCCTCCCTCTTAATTCTAGTTCCAAGAACAAAATGAAACTAACAGAGGAAGTTTCTGAAACAAGGAGGAGTACTGAGAACAAGAAAACAAGGTTAGGCCAGGAGGACTGTCATTAATTATATAATCCAGCCTTTGGGTAACTGGACACTTAGGGAAAGGGGCTGAGAGAACATCAGAGCCATCAGCCTCTGCAGCATTATGTCATCTGGCCTGCTGCTTACTTAGGTAAGGTAAAGGATTTGCATAGGGCAGAAAAGCAAACCCATTTATTTCAAGGACAAAACACTATGAATCTCCACAACAGCTGCTGAAAAAGGACACAAAAAATTCATATATTCTGCTCCCATTTAAACTGATTCCTTTTCAAGGAACTGGTTCTCCTGTTTCCTGCCTCCTGCCAGTCATTGCGCTGTCCTGCATAACACCTTTTTGTTAACTATGTTCTGTATTCTGTGCTTCAGTTCTTTCAGTGCATATTAAGCTTGCTTTCTGCTGCCCAAGAACACACACAGCAACTGCTATTGCTAAAATATTCCAAAAGTGCAACTATTCTAGTTGAAGAATGGAAGACAGGAAGCGGTACATCACTTTTTTTCATTCCTTCCAAAAAAATGTTAGGCTCAAACATATTTCAAATGCAATTAGGAGGGGGAGGAAAGTATAATCACAAATACTCAAAGGTGGAGTCTTGCCAGCAAGCATTTTATTTCCTTTTAGGCAGTGAAGCAGGTGTCAAAAAGAAGGATGGAAGAGAAATAGACTTTTAATAAAGTGAACAAATTATACTCTGCTTCATCAAAACAGGAGAAAAGTGTCATGAAGAAAAAATGTTCAAGTAAGGGGACTGGTATTCAAAGGGATCCAGCCCTTCTCTGGACTGTGAACAAGAGCCATTGTACTCCTGAGTAGGAGCAGCATATTCTGGAGATCAGAGAGAATCAGCATTAACACACACGGCTGCTCCACAAACTAAGTAAACTGTTCAGGTACTTGAATGTCATAAGTGGACTATACACTTAAGACTCACAGATTCCTGTTTACATCACCACACTTCCCACCACCACACTGCCACCCATTCCATCCTTTGTGAGCCCCCCCTAGTCCTCAACATTGTTCCCTTTCCCCATTTGAGACCTGCCAGCTCAGGGTTCCTTTGCCTCCTACCACATTCACAGAATCCAACAATCATTTAGGTTGGAAAAGACCTCCAAGACCATCGAGTCCAACCTGTGACTGATCCCCACCTTGTCACCCAGCCCAGAGCACCGAGTGCCACGTCCAGTTGTTCCTTGAACCCCTCCAGGGATGGGAACTCCACCACCTCCCTGGGCAGCCCCTGAGTATGCCAGACAACCCACTGCCCACAGCTGCTGGTTCCCAGCACTGCCAGGCTCCTGCCCTCCCTGGCCACCTCCTCAGCCCTCCCCACAGACAAAGATCCTCATCTCCAGCAGACACTGAACGAAATTCAGAGCTGGACTGTGATTTCCAAGAAATTCCCTATGCACAACTTGGAGCACAATCTGGGCAGAGCTATGGGGAAAAAAAAAAGAGCTGCACCATAGTCCTTCCCACAGCTTTTAGGATTCACAAAGCAGTAAGACTCTGCTGCTGCCTTGTGCTGCCAAACACCTTGAAACAAGATCTGGTAAGATAAAATTAGCACCAGAAACGTGTAAATTTTATTTGTGGAAGCTACTTTCTGCTTTAAGTCCCAGCTGCACTTGCTCAGCACAAAAATCAGAGATTGGTACAAAAGAGTATGAACAAATACACCATCTGGGGAAGGGGAAAAAAAGGCAAGGGATGTGTGAAGGAAACAGCTCCATATTCATAAAGCTCCCCTCGAAAGTGCACAGACCAATCCATATCCTCCTGCACGACAGAGATTTCTCCAGATTAGTAAAGAAAACTCCTAGATATCATCTAGGCTCACAACCTCATGCTGGACCAGGCCAAGATAAAACTGTTCAAGACCTGCTCTGCAGAGTGAGCAAGCACAGGAAGGTTCCCTTAAAACAAACCAGCAGCTGAGGCTCAGACAGGGGCTGGGACCTGCCTGGAGCTGACACGGGTTAAGAGCAGCAGAACCCTGACCTGAGAGAGCAGACATTGGCATTCTCTGCTGTGCGCACACCCAGTCAAGTCTCCCCTCTCCTCCAAAATAATTTCTATAGGACAAAATCCATTAATACACAAGATTCAGGGACAAAAAACCACACCCCCTTCCCAGAGCATCAAACAGGGATTCAGATATATTGTACTATTTCAGAATATCAATAAACCTGCACCGACCAGCTCAGGTTCTCCTGTTTGAATTCCAGTCTAAGGAGACAAGAATTTCTGTACATTCTTCTACAACTCAGTCCCACTCTGTATTTGCAAGAAAGTGTATTACCTACAGGCAAGTACAACTCCCCGGCATCATCTGGCTTCCAAGTGAAGTTGCTGGTTTTGACAGTTTCCAGGAAACACCTGTATAGATGTTATCCCAACAGAAAAACAGAACTGATGCAGGCCCAAGAGCTGCAACTTATAGCTGGGGATCAGGTTTAGCAGTGCTTTTCAGCCCAGATACAACCTGTTATAATGCAGCAACCAGAATGAGATTCCAGTGCAGTACGGTCACATTTGATTCAGAGCGACACAGAATGTGAGAGGGGCTCTGAGACTCCACCTTTACCAGAAAACAAAGTCATATTTACATTATTGGCTGAACTAGTGGGCTTGCTTTATTCACAGCACCTAGTGGTCTACAGAGATGGACAGCGATTTGGAAGCCAAATTACCTGCCTCAGGACATGATTGTTAAATAAACACTAAGCAGCCAGGACCTCCTGAAATCCTGTCAGCAGTAATACTTATCTGTACACACTTACAGGGCATTTTGAAGCCTCTTCTATTAAATGCCACTATTTCTGGTATCTCTGAATGAAAGTAAATACATCTGATTTAGAAACATCCTTAAAGAAAACAAACAAAAAAAACAACAGAAAAGCAAACATCCAAACACACAGTTCAAATGCAGCAAATTGCACTGATTACTGCCACGATTACTGCTAAAATACTCAAATGTTTCAGTATAAGAAAGATTTCGTAGGCTGTGGCAAGACTGTGGTTAATGTTTTGGCAGCACAAGTTTTCCATTTTGAGAGCAGTTGGCTCTGTACAGGAATACCCAGACAACACTTCGGGGCCTGTGCTTGGATAGAAGACAAAGAAAATTTCTTCGTTCATTGCAAGACTATTCTTTTCTCACCACCTCCACCACTTGAATTGCATGCCTAAAAAATACACACGCGCTCTTCAAAATACGAGCTCAACAACATCCACAGCCTCCCAGTCCACGCTGGTGGTATTGCTTCAGCTCTGTTTACAGTGTGATTCAGACATTTTCACAGCAATGAACTATGATGGCATGAAGAAAGCATCTGTGTCACCGAGGACTGAACAAAGGAGGACAGTTAAAAGTTCAGAAGGAACAATACAGAACTTTCCTACAAGGACAGACCTTAGTATTTCTATACTTACTCAGGAAAAAGTCTCTACTCCAATTATATTTTAAGATAAATGATGCATTAGGGAGACTTAGGAAGAAATATCTACATACATGCTGCTACGTATAATCAGTTATTTGTGGCACAAACATCAACAGAATCTGTCTGTACAGCTCTGCTTGCCCATCTGACTGCTGTGACTGCAGAATTAATTTCTCAGGTGCCCTCAAAGGGCTATTGTTGAAACAAAGTTAGTCATGGCACTGCCTGGCACCAAAACCACTTTGGTAATTACGTAAGGTGGCAGCAACACCACTTGGAAGGGTTGTTTACCAGTGACATTACACAATGTGAACTGGAACTTGATCTCCAGACGTGGCTGCAGTTCAGGATGAAATTCACTTGCAGTTACAGGCACTTTGGAGAACCCAGATATCGCTGCAGGAGCCAGAGAGAAAATGTGGGTCCTGCACAGTGTGGAGAGGCAACCACCCTACACAGAGCTGTGCCACGGCCTCTAGTTACAGGTGAAGACACTGATTTAGGAATGCTGGCCACCAGCTCCACCACATCCAGGATTTAAGACTGTGAACCAAATCATTGTACAAGTGGCAAGGTCTGTGGCTGTGACAGTGACCCTGCCCAGCCCAGCCCAGCCCAGGGCACACACAGCCCTTCTCTGAGGTGCCACTGGCTGCACAGACCGGCAGCACAACCCGTGAGATCAGGAGGTGCCACAGCAGCCGGTGTGAGCTGTCATCCTCCCCGCTCTGTTTCAGCCAAGAACACACCTACCTGCTGCTATCACCACCGTGCACCTGCTAACAATGAGCTCACGGTGCCTCTCCTCTAAAGTAAGTTCAGCGAGTAATTCTGCTGGAGGAAGGGAGCGTGTGTTGATGCAGCCACTGAAAGGAGGTGCTGGGGAGGTGCCAGCAGGTGCAGGGAGCACCACGATCCGATGGGAAACACGGCGCTGGCTCACACTGCACATGAAAATTCCCGAGCAAACATCTGCATTCCCACTGACATTTGACATTTATTAGGCAGCGCCAAAGTGCAGTCACCGTTTCTACATAACAGCCAGCAAATGTTCAGACACAGGGCACACAAATCCCAGGCAAGCTGAAGGGAGATTTGAGGGGCTGTAGGAAGACTTTTAGTTGTGACCTTCACAAACCTGCCAAAAAGAAAATGGTAGGATCATGAAAGTCAGCTTTGTTCCTTCTTTTCTGAAGCCTGAAGAGTAAAATAACTTATTTTCCTTAAGCTCAAAAGTGAATGAGAACTTGTCCAGGGGGTTGCTTAGTTCAGAGAAGATTTTTCTCCTCAGACTCAAAATCATCTACAATCTACTGGTTTGTCCTCATTAATTTGACTGGGAATTGATTTCACAATTGTTCCAGGTCAGACGTCTGAGCATCACTTTGCCTACTCACCATCACAACTCTTAGGTCTAATTTAAAACCAAACATACTCCCTCTCCTAAAATAAGGTTGGAAGTGTGTCAGCTTTGGTTAAGACTGAACAATTTGAATTAAAAAAGAACTTCAGGAACTGAAGCAAAGACCTGCCTGTGTCCCAAGACAATAAAAATGTTCTGTGTATCCAAATCGGAATACCCACATTAAAATATCATTTATCACAGATGTGCCAAAAAACAGCTGACAGTGGGAGCCCACTGTGCTCTGCAGATGCAATAAAGAGTCTTCACTTTTCGCAGTAAATCAGCATTTAAATTTAAATCCTTTCTAAGGATTTTCCTTTCCCACAACCTCCAAAATCTGGGTATAATATACCGTTTCTTCATACAGGTTATCACACTGAAAAAACCAAACCAAAGCCCAAAACCGATCAATCAGCCCCCTCCCCATCAAAACAAACAAAACAAAACAGAACAAAACAAAACAAAACAAAAAACCCTAATGAAAACATCACAGTGATTAATTGTGGGAAATGAATTATGAATTTCTCAGTTAAATACAAAAATAAGGATTCACAGATATGTGCCACTCTCTGCCAAACACCGGGCCAGGGCACAACTGAGAATTACACTGAATTAGAACAAAACCTTGATTTCAGAATGGTCTATTTTAGTTTTTCTCAGTCTAACCAACTAAAGTTACCAAAATAGTTCCAAAGTTTCAGTATCCTACAAACCCATCAGTAACCTTACATGCAAATAGGCAGGTGCAAAGAAAATCCATCAGAGTCAAAAGAACTTGCAGCAATCTTTCTCTCTACCATGTCCACACCCATTGCAAAGGAGTAACTTATTTTTACATCTTTAATTTTCATTTTTACACGTGTAATTCTCAACACCAGAGCAGTCTGGAGTCCCAGCACCAGCTCAGCCTCCTGCTACCTGGATCACACATGTGAGAAACCTTCTGGTCCACAATCCCCACTCAAGATGAGCCAGGCTTACAGTTTAATCTAATTAGGACTTTAACCATCCTCAGATGCTGCAAGTGTGCAGGTGACACGGAGTCTTAAAGGCTTGAGGGGGAAATAACCTTACAGCTCCAGTGAGATAACTCAAAATCCCTGATAAAATATGTAGTAAGCTGATTAGCTGACACAAGTTCTAAAGAACCAGGGGATGGGAAACAAGGAAAAATCTGTCTCCCTCTTTCAGCCAAATGTTTTTTTTTAAAAAAGAGGAAAGAACCAGGCCTTCCAGAAGTACAAACTGATTTAGGAGTTCTGTAGGAGGGTTGGTGTCTTGTGACATGCACTGAACAGACCTGCACGGAAGGCTCCAATCTGGAAGCTGAAAACTTGGTTCCATACCAACATCACAGCAGGACTGGAGAGATTAGTGTGAATGAAAAGCTTTGAAAAATGAAAACTATTAGGTAAGTACTAAGTATCATTAAAACCCTAAAGCTACTTGGGACAGAATGATTATTATTTACATGAAATTACTGTGAAAATATTGTTTTATTTATGAATTAAATGCATTTGGTATTAGCAACGGGAACCACTGATAAGAAAAACCAAAGTACTTCAGAAAGAAAAATTTTACAAAAAAAATACAAGTAACAAAACAAAATACTTCCAATGGAACCACGACATGAACCAATACAGGTCAGATTGACTGGTGACAGATGGAGACAACTTCCAACAAAGATGTTTAAGCATGTTGGGTTCTTCAGTAAGGCCAGATATGAACCCATAATTCTAGGGGAGAGGATAGAGATTTAGTCCCATGGATGGGAAGGCTTTCTTTGACTTTTAGTTAGTAAAGAATAGGGAGATTTTTGGCCATGGGCTGTTTTAATTATTTGTTATTTGGGTCTCTGTCATCTCCAGATGAGACCTGGGCAACCTACTCCTACTAGAGCTACCTTGTGTGGAAAAGAGCTCGAGCCCCAAGTTTGTATCTGGTCCACTATGCCCCTGTCTACATCTAATGTCAGCTGTCAATATCCTGCCACCCTAGAACATCAAAAATAAAAGCACTGAGTAAAGGGATGATACACCAACAACAAGACCTTGCCTTCCCAAATGCCCTGGCAAGCAGGTAAGGACAGTGGTTTCTTCAGCAACACAGACCTGTGAAATCTGTGGCCTCCAGAAGAACACAACTCCTTTCCACTTGGAACCTCTGAATTTTGGACTCCAGAAGATATGTAGGGGCACTTCTAAAAGTTTTTTAACAATCCAATCCTTTAATCATACACAGGCATAGCACCCCCTCCAAAATGTGTGCTAAAGGCAGGGGTTCAAACTGACCCTGCCACAGAGAATGTGCAGCTGAAATCTCTGAGAGAACAACCTTCCATTTCACACGACGAAAAACGTCACCTCTTCATTCAGAAATACACTCAAGGTGGAAACCTCATCTAAGAGCACTGCATTGTGTGTTCTGCAGTTGACAGGAAGTACCTGTACTTTTTTTTTTTAACATATGCATCATCCTTCACCTACAACAGTAAAATTTTCCAGCCTCAGCAGATTTTGTTCCACTGACTGCACAATGAATAAAACCCACAACAGCTAAAAAAAGGGCTCTAACCTTTACAACATTTTGGTCCTGAACTCTGTTCATGCTTTTAAAACAGGAAAGTGGTTTGTTGCAAATGACATTAGTTTCTCTGTACTTGAAATATAAAATTCCTGTTATCAACGACAGCCTTTTAAAAATTCATCTTTGCAGAACAGCTAAACTTCAGCAAGCTTACGCTATTTGAGAAAGAGCTTTGAAGTGTCTATATCTAATCCTCCAACCTGAATGACAAAGAAGTTATTTTCCATTGTGAAACTTTAAAATGCAGATCTGAACCGATGCCTCTGTTTTTGTAACTCATTAACACAAACCCTGCAATTTTGCCTTTACTTAAGGTCTTTGTTCCACTCCAAAGTGAAGTACTAGTGCTGTCTCGTAAGATGATTATGCTCTTGGTGAGCCAGTGTTTCCACATGCATATTCTGAGACGCAACAAAAACTACATTTTCAAAGACATCAGAAATAACATTTGCTTTATCTGCTATTACAAAGTGACAGCCACAACCCAGGATCTCCTATTGTTCATGTATTTTACAAGTCTGAAAAATCCACAGCTGGCAGAATGTCTCCAAAGCTGAGAAGAATTTTTCTATCAAATTTTATACACAAGCAGAAACGAGGCTCTGGGCCCCAGATCCCACATGATCCAGCAGATGCTGTTTCCAGCTTCAACAAGTTCTCATTCAGAAGCAACTGTCTCCATGTTCAACAGTGCCCCATGGATCACACAAGATCCTGTCAGCCTGTATAAATGAGAGGCCTGGTTTAGAATTACAGCAAAAATATAACACACAACCTTTGTTTGGGAGAACTAAAAACCTGCACTATCACCATTTCCCCCTGCCACCTCAAAGGGATCACATGTACGGGTCATGATGATCCTACATGGAAAGGACTGTAGGCAACGACTGTACATTCCCAAAAATACATGTATTTTTTATTTTAATACTAATGCTCTATTAAAATCTACATCAGAAAACTCCTCTGTGCATCTTCCCCATAGCACCTCTGAGCTTGGAAAGTTACAAATAGTTGGTTCAAGAATGGATCAAAAAGAAAATGAACCCAAGAGTTGCTATTTCAGCTCCATTTAAGTCAGAGGGGCCTCTTTCACTTCTCCTTTGGTACCTGGCACTGCCTGCTATGGAGCCCCACAGAAAGGCCAAATCCTACAACTCACACCTGCTCAAGACGCCAAAACCACTGGTGGAGGTGCTGATGTTGGGTCCAGCCACCAGGCACATGGCACTGCTTTCCACACACAGAGTCCCACCATAAGGGCTGCCCCCCTACAGCTGCAGTGGGAACCCCACAAGGCGCTGTGGGAGCCCCACTGTGAGCAGCGACTTCTTAAAGCTACTGTGGGAGCCCCACCATAAGAAAGGACCTCCTAAAGATGCTGTGGGACTTCCACTGTGACCCCCTAAAGCTGCTGTGGGAGCCTCACTACAAGAAATAGCTGTGGGTCTTCCACCATGACCACCTAAAGATGCTGCAGGAGCCCCACTGTAAGAAGCGACCTCCTAAAGATGCTGAGGGACCTCCACCATGACCCCCTAAAGATGAAGTGGGACCTCCACCGTGACACCCAAAAGATGCTGTGGAAGCCCCACTAAAAGAAAGGACCTCCTTAAGATGCTGAGGGACCTCCACTGTGGCCCCCTGAAGATGAAGTGGGAGCTCCACCCTAAGAAATGACGCCCTAAAGATGCAGTGGGACCTCCACCATGATCTCCCAAAGATGCTGTGGGAGCTCCACTATAAGAAAGGACCTCCTAAAGATACTGTGGGAGCCCCACTGTGACCCCCTAAAGCTGTGGGACCTCTACCGTGACTCCCTAAAGCTGTGGGACTTCCACCGTGACCCCCTAAAGCTGCTGTGGGACCTCCACAGTGACTCCCTAAAGCTGCTGTGGGACTTCCACCGTGACCCCCTAAAGTTGCTGTGGGACCTCCACCATGACCCCCTAAAGCTGCCGTGGGACCCCAAGGCCCCGCGGGAGGCGCAGGGTCCCCGCACCTTCCCCCCGGCCCCGCCGCTGGGTCCCGCGGGCCGCGCCCCGCCATCACCGCCCGGCCCTGCCCGGGGCGCCCCGAACTCCCCGTCCCGGCTCTGCCCGCGCACACCCGCCCTGCGGAGCCACAGCGGCTCCCCGGGCAGGCCCTCCCCGTTCCCACGGCCCTTTCCTGCCCACACCTGCTTCATCCACCCCTCCATGCATCCACCCCTCCATGCATCCACCCCTCCATGCATCCCTCCGCGCGTTCCCAGCGGGCGGGGAGCGGCGAGGGGCGGGCGCGGCGGGGCGGGCGCTGTCGCGACTCACCTCCTGAAGTCAAAGGGCATGTTGGTGGCGGGCGGGCTGCGGGCGCCGCCGCCCCCGGCCCCGGCTCTCTCCTCGCCGCCGTCGCAGGGCCAGGAAGTGACGGCCCCGGCCCCGGCCCCGGCGCTGCACCAGCCCATTGGGCGGCCGGGGCTTCCGCCGCCGGGTTACGGGAGCGGCGGGCACGGCGGGGTGCGGGATGCGGGATGTGGGGCGCAGGATGCGGGATGCGGGGTGCAGGATGCGGGGTGCAGGATGCGGGATGCGGGATGTGGGGTGCAGGATGCGGGATGCAGCTGACCCCAGCCCGCGGCTGACCCCACCCCGCTGCCGCCGCAGCGCCCCGCGGTTTGCGGGTTCCCTCCCTGCCCGCAGCGCCCCGCGGGCTCTGCCAGCACGAAATCGCAGAGTCGTTTGGGTTGGAAAAGACCCCTCAAGGTCGCGGAGTCCAACCTGTGACCCATCCCCACCTTGTCACCCACCCCAGGGCACTGACTGCCACGTCCAGTCGTTCCTTGGACACCTCCAGGGATGGGGACTCCACCATCTCCCTGGGCAGCCCCTGCCAATGACTGATGACCCATGGAAGAAATTCGTCCTGATGTCCAACCTGAAAATCCTGTGGCACAGTTTGAGGCTCTTTCCTCTTGTCCTGTCCCTTGTTCCCTGGGAGCAGAGTCCGACCCACCCCTGGCTCCCCCATCCTGTCAGGGGGTTGTAGAGAGCAACAAGGTCCCCCTTGAGCCCCTTTTTCTCCAGGCTGAGCCCCCCCAGCTCCCTCTGTCACTCCAGCTCCATTCCCTTCCCTGGACACACTCCAGCCCCTCAATGCCTCTCTTGCAATGAGGGACCCAGAACTGGACACGGCACTCGAGGTGTGCCCTCACCAGTGCCCAGCACAGGGGGAAGCACTGAGTACTGGGGGACCCTGCGATGCCCTGCTCAGCCCCACTGTCCCCTCACTGCATCCCGCGGGGCCTGTCGGTGCCCACGGACCCTCTCAGCACCTGCACAGGTGCAGCACCTGCTCCCCCACAGGAATGGGGCTGCCCAGCGCTGCCCATGCCCGCTGGAACAGCCCTATGCCCGGCTGCCCACAGCCACTGTCTGCGTCCACCCTGCTCCTGGCACCCTCCTGCCCTGCCTGTGTCCATCCTGCTCCTGGCACCCTCCTGCCCTGCCTGTGTCCACCCTGCTCCTGGCACCCTCCTGCCCTGCCTGCAGACTCGGCTGTGGGTGTCAGCCCAGCAGGACTGCCCGGGCCCCCAGGCCAGAGCGTGGCCACTCGTGGGGTGGGGTGTTTCAGGCTTTGTCAGGTGTCTTTTGCATTCTCAGCATCGCCATAATAACAGCCTGTGTTTGTGACTGCAGCGTAGTCTGCATCTGCAGACAGAGTCAAGCCAAAGTGACAGACAGGGGAAAGTGCCCACGAAGGAAGGAGGAGCACCCACCTCTGTACCTCTGCGTGTACCCTTCCCAGCAGAGGGTGGGAGGCTATTTACATGAGCATGTAGTGACAGGAGAAGGGGGAATGGCTTCCAACTGACAGAGGGTAGGTTTAGATTAGATGTTAGGAAGAAATTCTTTCCTGTGAGCGTGGGCAGGCCCTGGCCCAGGTTGCCCAGAGAAGCTATGGCTGCCCCATCCCTGGAAGTGTCCAAGGCCAGGTTGAACTGGGCTTGGAGCAACCTGGGCTAGTGGAAGGTGTCTCTGCCCTTGGCAGGGGAGCAGAATGAGATAGTCTTTAAGGTCCCTTCCAATCCAGACCATTTTGTGATTCTATGATGAGCTCCTTTGATGTCAAAGCATGGCTCTTTCACTTGCTGTTGAAAATCTTTTTTGCAATTTTATTGGATGCAAGGGATTAAAATAAGTAAAAGCTCCCCATTCATTAGATGAGAAATCTCCCTGCTCTTGCCATTTTGCCTGAATGCTTTTTTCCTTGCATCCCTGCCAGGTTCAGTGCAATGCACATGGTTAATCCTGTGTTGCTTCACACACCGCCCTGGGTCCTTCCCATAATAATGTTACCAGCTAAGAGCATCCATCAGGGACTTTTTGCTGCAGGTAGTGTGACCACTGCTGTATTCAGAATTGCTGTCACTCGCATACAGTTCATGTTAGATTGCAGTGCAGGAACAAAATACAGCTACTCTTGCTTTTTAAGTCTAAAAGCAGGGCAAGAGAATGAGGGAAGTGACAGCAATCTAAACATGCTGTGTGCAACATAGTGCATTTCTAATTGATTCTGCAGCTTTCTTCCTCCTGCTGTCCTCATCTCTTTACTCAGAGATGCACATCTTTCCATTTTTAACCTTCACCCAGAAACTGGGCACATACCTGGATAAAAAAAGAAATTCAGATTGAAACAAGCAGAGAAAAACTGCCAAAGAGTCAGAGTTGTTAATCAGTGTCATAGTCTTTCAAAGGAAGATACAATAAGTCATGCTGGGAATATTAAAAACTGAACTGGAGGAATCAACAGTATGAGATTACAGGGTATAAGCACTCAGAAGCCCCCAGGGAATAGACAAAAATA
The DNA here is from genome assembly GCA_013396735.1 of Grallaria varia. Classification (NCBI taxonomy): domain Eukaryota; kingdom Metazoa; phylum Chordata; class Aves; order Passeriformes; family Formicariidae; genus Grallaria; species Grallaria varia. The sequence goes on along the minus strand of VWZG01006018.1, from coordinate 767,014 downwards.
GCTAATTAATTTTTTTGATCTCAGACACCGAAATTGTCCAACTGCATTGTGCAAGCATATTCAGCAGATTGCTAAGAGATCAGCCACGAATCCTGCAGCACTTTGCATTGTGCTCCAAAACTGATCAACCCACTAAAATTAATGAGACAATTCTCATTTCTCATGAGGTCAACCAACTGCATCGGCATAGCCAGTGGGTACTCTCTGTGGTGGAAAAAACCAAAGCAAACAGTGCCTATTGAGTTAGAGTGAGTGCTCATTGAGCTTCTGGCAACCCCCGACATCATTAGCTGTTATTAACTGTCCTGTGCAAAGGCATCAACTCTCAGGAGCCAAGAGAGCACTGAAGGGTTTACAAAACCTCTTCACTTGTACAGCAGACAGATCTGGAGGTGGCCTTGAGAGTTATTCCTCCTGAATGACAGTCTCCTGAACACAACATGGCGAGAGCTCACATTGTGGAGATTTTATTTTCCACTAAAAGGTCAAAGTCTGAAGAAAGCAATGGGCTCACGAAGCTGCTTTCCAGTTGGGTCCAGCTCACTTACATCCTTGCCAAGGGAAGAAGTAGTTAATGCCCTGAGATAAGACCTTCATCACAATATTGTTTCATTACATAAGGTTTCTATCGAGCTTAAGATAAGAGCAGGAATTTGTCAGCAGGCCAGCTGGGTGCGGCAGCTTAGCTCATGTTGTGTGTTAGAAAGGGAACCAAAAGCAAGGGTTTTATTCGAGGTGGTTGTCAAATCATTAGAACTGGAATGAGTAAACTGATACTGACAACTGATTTAAAACTTTCTTTTTCATGAGAGCTAACCCCAACATTTTCCTGACAACAGTAGACCTCAAACTATTGTTTCTCTTTAAATTGTGTTAGGATCATTAAATGAGCCAAACTGCTATGCTGAAATCAGTAAGCCAGTATTTTCAGAATTCTTTAACAATGAAGAAACCGAATCAGGAGGATGAATTGACTCACCTAAGACTACATAGTAAGATCAGCTTCACCTCTATAATTAGCAAACAAATCACCTCATTTGTAATTCTGTGTTCATAATTCATGCAAAAAAAGAGAGTATTTTCCTCATTCCAGTTCACTTTCTTATAGATAAATCAGATCATGGATGACTTTATCTGGATTCCTAACTAATGCCTCACAACAAAAAGCTGCTACCTCCTTACTATAAAAAAGTGACCAAAAAGTGCTTTGTTTGAATCATCTTCATTTCATATTTCATAAATATGTTTATGCAGGTTAAATGATTCATCTTCAGGTTTCTGAAATATTCTCAATTTCTAGATTATGCATAATTCTTTAGTTTTAACTTCACATTAATAGAGTTTATATTAATATTAGTTTGTAGAGTTTATATTAATCGTTGACAATTCAGCCTGGAGAAGAGGAGACAGAGGGGAGACTTTGTATCTGTCTACAAGTTCCTCATGAAGGGCAGTGGAGGGGCAGCACAAAACTCTGCTCTCTGTGAGCAGTGACAGGATCCAGGGAACGGCTGGAGCTGTGCCAGAGGAGGGTTAGGTTGGATATCAGGAAAAGGTTCTTCCCCCAGAGGGTGGTCGGGCACTGACCAGGCTCCCCAGGGTGGTGGGCACGGCCCCAAGGCTGCCAGAGCTCAAGGAGTGTTTGGACAACAATCTGAGGGTCAGGGTGGGATTGTTGGGGTGTCTGTGCAGGGCCAGGAGTTGGACTTTGATGCTCCTTGTGGGTCCCTTGCAACTCAGGATATTCTATGATTCTATGAATCTTTTAATTTTGCTTATTTCTATTTTGTAATCTCAAAGTTTCATCTTTCCCAAAAAAGCATAACCTTGATCCTTACCTGTTCAGTGTGGGCTTGGATCATGTAACAACACCCTGTAACACTCATATACGATTTCCTCTTTTGTTTTCTTTGTGATTCCTTGCACACAGCTGAGTTTTATTTTAGTCTCTAGCTCATGCTACGCCTCTTGCTTTGGGAGCTGTGCTGTGCCTGGGTCATGAGCAGTGTTGTTTGCTAAAGGTAAAGCTGGGTACATATAGTCATCGTTTAGGTCACTTGGGCTTCGTTCATCAACTGGGAATGTGCAGTGACTGTTACAGAAGGTGCTGTGCTTATTCACTTGTACCTCTTCTGCCGCCGAGGCGTGTTTGCTCCCAGCTGAACCGTGCCTTTTTCAGGGGGGGATGTTGGGTGGCAGGGCCCACCCCAGGACATTTCCCCCCATGTGTTTATTCACAGGATATGCTTGTAACACCCGTGTCGGGGTGGGCTGGGAATTGGAGTGAGCGCATAGCTCCGCAGGGCGTGTGTGCTTGATTATGTGTTGTGTTCTGCAGGGTGTGTCGCTGGCTGCATGGGGCATTGAACACAACTGCCGTTCAGGAAAAGGAAAAAACACTGTAGAGAACGAAGAGAAAATGGTATAAGGCATTTAAAAAATATAAATAACAGCGTGTGAGGAAATCTTTCTGAAGGAACAGGAAGCGCATGGAGGTGAAGAATTCAAATACAAGTGCTGTGCTAAGTATAATCAGTAATGAAAACTCAGCCCTTCCTCTTAGGATTTTGGTAAGCTACATGTTGGCAGTACTTTTCAAATTCCAGGGAACAAAAAAGAAAGCTTGAAATGTTGTTTTAAAGAACTTAAGTCTATAAGTGTAGTATGCATTTATCATTATCACAGGTGTTATGCTGTCCATCTATTTTTGTGAGATAGGACTTAAAAAATAGAGTAGACTAAATTCGTATCTACTCAATTTACTGTGTAAATTCCTTCTTTATTGAGTGGCTGAGCTTTTTTTCTTAAGAAGACAGAACAGTAACCTCTCTTCTTCCTGCTCAATAGGCAGAAGAAGTAATCTAATTATTTGATAGATCACAGGCTGGGTCCAGCTGCCATGTGTATGTTTGAGTATGGAGAAGGGGCTCTGTGCAGCCACATGGCCTTTTCCTTGTCCTGTACCGTGAGCAAGCACATTGTTGGGCAATGCTAAGGGGAATCTGCCACACTCAAAGCCCCTAGAAAATTTATCCTGATTTTCATACAATTTATCTTTGCTTTTTTTTTTCAAATTTATTTCCTGGCACCTTTTGGGTACAAGGAATTTACTATGGGAAAGTCATAGCAAGCAGAACAATTTTGATTTGGTTTCTTTTTCCACTATGGAAATGAACTCCACAAGGAAGTTTCAGCTCCTGTCACAGGCTTACCTCATGCTTTCACAGCATCCTATATTGGTGAGTGTTCAGTGCAATTCAGGAGAGTACAAACACCTGAGCAAAGGCCATGGCCAAATGCAAGTTAACAGTTAACTAGGGTGAAGTCCTGTAAGAGAGGACTTTGAACACTGAGGGACAGATCTCAAAGAGATTTTGGATTAGCAGCAAGGGAGAGATGAGGATTCTCAAAGGCACAATGCCCTCAAGTGAGTTAAATGCCTAAAATTCCCTGTACCCTGGAGAGGAATAGCTGAGAATCTCAGGATTTGAGTGCCCTTAGCCTGTACACCAAGAGGTGAGATGCCTGCATCAGGCAGTAGAAAATGCTCAGGAGAGGAGGACCTCTGAATATCTCACTGTGAAACTCATACAGGACCGAAAAAGTGTTTGCTTATGGGTTTAAGTAACAGATTTGGCATCAACATCTAAGTTAATCTTATCAGTGGAAATATGCCTGGCAGATGAGCCACCAATCTGCTTTAAATACTCACCAAGTGCTGAAGAGCACTGCCCTGGCAGCAAGTTCTGGACCTTGGAACAGTGAGTGCCTTGAGAAACCTGAAGGCATGCAGGGAAGGGAGAAAAATGTGCTCTGCCCAGCTTCTGAAAGCTGAACCACAGTGTAACCAGGAGTACAAGATTTCTGATGTCAGAATAGGGTGACTGGTTAGGGCTTTTAGCTGGGAAACAGTGGTGATAATGACAGTACTCAGATACCACTGTAGGCGTCCATGACATAAATACCTCCAAGGACTCCTGAGAGTTCCCTTCTGCTGTGTACAGCATGCTTAGGAAATTGGGTTCTTAAGACCTTCATGGCAACCTTCCCCTCGTGATTTCTGGATGGACTTGGGCAAGAAGAAGTAGATGACAGAATTCAGCCCACCCAGAGCAGCTGAGCACGAAAAGGCGCCAGACCTCGTGGCGCCTAAGGAAGCTTTCCCCAGAAGCTGTAGGCACTTACAGCATCTGACGTAGCTGAGGAGGGGAGGCAGAGCTTTCCTGGGTTGCTCTCATGAGTGCAGGCGCCAGCAGTCTGCAGAAGTTGCACTTCGGTGCCTGAGTGCTATTTTGGATCTCTCCCAGAGATGCTGCACTGGCACGGTCGCTGTGGGCACTCAGTGCACAAGCTCGGCAGGGACTGGGGATGCTGTGCCCGGCTGGTTGCATCAAGACTGACCTTCTCAGAATGGGTGGCTTCGTTAGGTGTGAGCTGTGGAAGCCAGCTCAGACACCCAAATAGTCAGGCCGTGCTCGGGTCCCTGTCTAGCACAAGGGAATGTTGTCCTGTGGCCAGCAATTCATGGAACCCAGAGTTTTACAAGGGAATGAGCCTGGGAGGGTACAGCAGCACTGGGTCATCACTCAGGCAGTAAACAACTTAACCAAAACAAAACCTTGACAAGGAGGAATTTTTCAAATAAGGCAATGGCAGCTTTGTTGGGAGACTTGCTAAGTCCTGCTGCAGCACTCTGGGGACAGCCAGCTGTGCCAGCTGTGCTGCTGCAGCCGAGCAGGTTCTCACCCCCTGCTGGACCCACTGGAGCCAGCCGGGTGCGTGAGATCTCGAGTAGCACTTCACTGACTTACTTTTGGCATGTCCTCTGTGCTGCCTTATCAGGGTTCTCAGTGGTTTCCTCTAGATATTGTGTGGTGTCCAGGGAGCTGAGTAAGCCCAGTGGGACATTACAGACAAGAGGCACATACCAATTTTTTCATCTTTTTCGTAGTAAGGATGTAGATTTTTGATTGCTGCCTCTCCTGCAAATGGGCCGTGTTTTCCTCATTCTTACTTGGTCTCTTGGCAGTGCCTGAGATGGTCAGTGGATTGAGGAGGCTTTGTCAGTGCTAAAGAATCTGCTGCAGAAATCAGGGCATGGGTAGAAAAAATCTTTTATAAAGAGGTTTTATTAACCATCTAATGAATTAAGCCAAAAATCATTGTCCCTGGCCTTCTGTTGGTTTCAATGGACTCTGCAATTCGGAGTGTCATTGTCAGGGTATGATTTAGGGAGCTGGGAACAAATGAGAGCAGATACACAGGCAGGCTTGTGCAGGAACATAGATGTGAGGGTAAGTTTCAGCTTATGGCAGAAGCTAAGAGGAGATGTACCAGGGGAGCTGAGTCATCAAAAATTAAGTTCAAGCAAAAGGTCCCTTTCAAATGACAATGTGCAAAGTCAGAAATCACTAAACCAAAGTGACTTGAATGAGGCAACAGACAAACACTTCCATAAAACTTCATCCTTTAGAGGAGGCCAAGCCCAGCAGTCTCCAGATTTCACTCTCACCAAAGAAGAGCCTTTCACCCTCTCTCCTGTGAGGCCACTTCAAGGTTTCTTGCTCAAGCTTCTCGCAGAAGAAACAACAAAATCCTGCCCTCCTCATGCCGTGATAATAAGCCTGGAGTTAGCCAGGATTTATTTTAATTGGACTTCTTGACTTTTTTCCTGGCACTTTAAAGTTTACGAACGGAAAGGATCAGTCTGACTCAGAGACTGGGCTACTTCCAAACATTAATCTTAGCTGCCATATGTTAATGTAGTTTGGCTCTGGTGCATCCTCTGGTGTAGAGGTGTCTGTACCCTTCCATCTCTGGGGTCAGAGGCTACTAAAGGGAACATGTCAGAGGCTTGGGCAGATTGTGATTGCCTGACGTGCAATCTACAGGCATTCAATGAGGTTCTGTGAGTAAGAAGGCCTAGAAAACATCTATGTTCTGTTCTCTTGAAGTTCATATTTTATTGTTCTGCAATATTGGTTGCCAAAATTATAATGCCCAGGGAAATTCTTTGGCCTGTACTCAGTCTGAAATCTCTATACAGGTGTTGGTCATCACAGAACTGAACCCAAAGTAATAAACTTTGGAGTATTGGGTTGGGTTCAGTGCTACAATATTTAGCCCCTTCCTTTTTAGTTGGCTTCATAATATGGGCATAGCAAACATGTAAAGATGACTGTCCTGTTCATCATTATTTTTCCAGCACTGAAACATAAGTCTCTCATCATTTGTGTTTCACTTTCTTCCATTCTCCATCTGAAATGTTTCCATTTTACGGTAACTATTTTCAAATTTTATCCAGTATTTGAGGGTGTACACACAAAGCATTTGGTGTTTCCCTGCCCCTTCCTCATCTTCTTACTCACACACTCTTCCCTGAAANAAAAAGAAAGAAAGAACTTTCCAATTCTACTTATTTCAATGGAATTTCCCTGATGTGCTTTTTCCATATCAGTGGATGTTTTTGCTAATGACAGTTGTGTGAACAGGATCAGGAAAATGAAAACTTCATTTCAAGGGCATTCACAAAGGTTAACATTGCCCTGATGCAACTAATTTTCCTAGATTCCCTCTCAGGCCTATGTGCAGGAAAGGGTTTCCTCCAGAGGCAATTCACAGCAGTAACCTCATTGCATGGAGAACACAGGCTATCCAGAGAGATTAACACCTTAAGCCTAAAACTTAAAAGCTTAAAAAGATTGAAATCCACTCTTGTCCAGGGGAGTTACAGCAGACATATATCTAATCCCACTGTTGTAGGCTCGTGCCTTTGGTGCTGACATGCAGAGAGATGTTCTCGGTTGAGTAACCCCTGGTTTATTGTACAGGACCACATCCCTCCGTTCTCCTCCCAGCTCTGAGCCAATTTTCTAAGCAGTTCTGTGTAGGGAGCCCTCTGGCCTTAGTTTTCTCCATGGAAAATTGTGTAAATCATTATGTTAATTAACGTAGGATCTTTCTTCAGGAGGACAGAGATTTGATGGACACTTGATGGACACTCAGCTACAGCTAGCGAAGGCTTGAAGTCGACATGTTGGCTTGTGACAACGTGGGTTGGACAATTAGCCAAGTACGAGAAACCAGACGTGGAAGTTTCCCACACCGGGGGGAAATTTTCTGTGCCCATTTTACATCTTGCTATTTCCCCACTGCAGAAGCTGGAACGTCGGGAGCGCACGATGACAAACGACACAGCGCGCTCACTTGCCATCCGGAGACTCGTCAGAGTGACAAGATGGAGCTGTAGAAGACAGAGATGAGTCACGACTGGGGCTTTATGTAAATGAGGAACCTCTTGCGTTGCGTCCCGTGTGCCAGCGGGGCCACGTAAAGTTCACGTCAGTGACGCTGCGTTCCCGTGTCCCCTCTGCCTGCGAGGCATGGCAGGGAAACGGGGGAAGGTCACTGGGGTTACCCCAGAGAGGGCAAAAGGTCAGAGCTGGCAGGGAACCCCTGGAACAGAAGAGTCCTTCCCAGCAGCAATGCCTGGAGAAAATTTTCTGCTGCGTTTTCTTCTTTATGGCAAAAGTGATTGAGCCACTGATTGTAAACTCTGAGGGGGAGCCGGATTAGGGGGAAGTATTGCATTTAGGCAGAGCATTCTCTCACAGTCAGTTTTAGGGACTTAGTAAGATTTATGGGTCATCTCTGACATAGCTAAGAAACTAATTTAGCTTATCCTAAGCACGAGAACAAGTCCTGCTGCCGAGTGGCGTGATGCTGTGTGCCCTGTCCTAACAGCCTTCCGTGGGCAGCGTGTCCCAGGCAGCAGCCCGCAGGAGGAGTGGAAGCGTGAAACAGCAGCTCAGTTGAACTGTGTCTCTCCAAAACCACTGATAATATTATTTCAGGTGAAGGGCCAAACACTCTGACTCACCCATGCAAAAATCATGCTGAAGTTTACTGAAGACAATGGAATTAATCTAGTGTAAAACTAATCTGAGAGGGAATGCCAACCTCCAAAATGCTGACCCCTTTAGGTGTTTTATTTCTAGGGTGCCATGACTCATGTGGATGCGTATGGTGAGCAGATAGAGCACAGTCTGACTGCTGAAGATGACTTCAGGGAGCCAAAAGGTGTGAAAAGTCTTGCAAACTTGAAAGGATTTATCTTGCATTAGTTACATTGTTTCAAATCAGTAGGAAGATTTAATTGACTCCAGTGGGAGTTTTGCTTGAGTAAGAACTTCAGAGCTGAAGTGAGAGGCGAAAAAAATGTACCTTGCTAGCCCATAGCTCAGGGAAGAGTGACTCCATTTACTCCCTGCAATTCTCTTCAGGGTAACTTCCCTCAAATCATTTCAGAGCCCATATAATTTTTTTATTTTTTGTCGGTGTTCAGCACATTTACTCTCGTATTTCATTCTGTTTCTTTATCTGTAGATATTATCTGACTGATACACTATACCAAATATTTCACATCCCTTACAGTCATCCTAATTTGATAACGCTCAGTACATTAGTACTTTTGTTTCATTTTTTCCCGTTTTCCAGTTGATTCAGACATCTGTCTGTGGCAAGCAGTCCTACCTATTTTAACCTTACTCTTGTTAGTATTGCAGTTACAGCAAAAATGTGTGCTTTGACCTCCACAGAGCTCTGCAGTGAATTTTCCAGACAGGTGATGAATTGATTCAACTCTAATTTTTCACTGAATTTAAAGGTCAGTCTTGTGATGCTAAGAGCTCCTCCATGAGCTAATTCCTTCATATATTTTTGCTCTTTTCATTACCTGTTCCCCACTCTGTCCCACAGTGTAATGGCTAATAATTGAGCTCTTTTCAACACTGTAGCTCCTGCTCCATTGAAGGTAGGACTTTTTTCTCAGCAGAAAGCTGACTCATAAGGTATGCTGCCTTCTATCCTTAGAAGAAGTGAGTCACTAATGGATTTTTCATTATACATTCAAGTACCATAGACTGAAATTTTGTCCTACCAGTCTCATCTTGAGGAAGTGTTTGGAAGTCTTTTTGATTTGGTATTTTAGTTATGTCTCAGTGAGACTCTTGAGATACAATAGATGCTGTACAAGGAGCTGTTTTGTATTATATGCTATGAGTATTCCCATGAACTTCAGCAGTGCCATGGTTTCATCCTGTGTGCTCCCTTAGCTAAAACCCCGTAAAACTCCCTTACACCTGCATCATGACATGTTCAGCATCTGTTTTCACCAGACACAGAGCGTTTAGAGTTGGTTTTGGAGCTGTGCAAAAGCTGAGAAAGCTGGGAGATAAACTAAATAATATGAATCCCATTGGTACTATTTCATTAATACAAATAGGCCATTTGTTCAGACAATACTAATTTGGTTTTCTTTCAGACAAGCAGTGAAGATTCACCACTTCTCACGTTGGCCCACAACAGAAAGCTAAATATTATTGTTTCAATTTTATAAACAAGGAAGTTAAGGATGGGGGATATTTAAGTTATGATAGGGAGGCAATGGAAATATTATGGATGGAACCCAGGAGTTTTGTATGTTTGTTTTTTTTCCCAGTGTAACAATATTTTGCATCAAAGATTTTGCTGTATTTCTAGTCACTGCTGTTTAACTTTGAGTGATGTTGATGTGAAGGAGCATCTGGCAGGATCTGTGTAGAGCTGCAGATCACAGGAGGGTCCCAGCTTTTGCCAGTCCACGTTGTATTCTGTTCAACTGGCTTTGCAGAGGGCATTGAGGGGGGAGTTCTGAATCTCTCTGCTACCGACAGGAGCTGTTATTTAAAACCGTGTGATGAAGATGCAAAAGGGATGCTCTCAGGGCGGTTGCTTTGTTCTTCACTACACAGAAGTGGATATGCTGCCATGACAAGTTTGTAAATCATAGCTAGTTCCGTTCTCACACCACCCAATAACCTTACAATCTCTCTGTCAACTTCCTGAGGACCTCTGGAAGCTATAATTTGTGATAAAAATGGGAGTTGAAATGTTACGTGTATATCAAAGCTGAAAATTTGTGGCTGGCTGACCTTTTCATTTTGAGCAAATGCACTCATTTCCTTTGCGTTGCTTTCTGTTTCCTTCTGGAGCTCGGCATAATAGGAAATCCTCCATGATTGTTCTCCTTAATCAGTGGCTCCATTGTGCTGGCTTCTGTTCCTTTCAGGAGCAGTGCTTCTCAGGGAGCATCGCTCTGGGGGCTGTCGAGCATCAGTGCCCCAGAAATTCAGATGGGCCCTTTCGGAGAGCAGTGTGTGCTCAATTCAGTGTGCTGTCAGAGGAGGGAAACAGCCCCCTGATTTTCAGTTCAGGAAAAAAGCGCTCACTGGATTTTACAGTGATATTTCCCAGTGCTTGTGATTAGGCTTAGATGAATAATGAAAACGAGGGGTTTGTAAATTTAGATTCTGCTTCATTTCCATATGTGGGGGAATGTCATTTGTTGTCATGTCACTGCTAATATTTGCATAGTCATCTGGCAATTATAAAGCAGGCGTATGAATCTTTAGGACAAATAACTTCTCCAGAAATATATCCTGCAATGCCTACTAACTATGACTAGCACATCATTTTTCATTTCATTTTTCATTTCTCTTTGTCATCCAGTCAAGAAGTTCTACATTGTGACTGTACATCCTATACTGCAGATGGTGTAGCATTTGTGTCCATGCTAAATATTAAGCAAGTGTTTAAAAATAAAAGATGCGTTGGCAATCACTTAAAATGATTTGTGAAATAAAAGTAAGGCTGAAGTTGCCAAAAAGATTAATTTTATTGGTAACCTTGGCTTTGTAAAGCATAACATAAACAAAAACATAGTGACAGGTCGGTGCTCAGGAAAAGCTGATGCTTCACCTAGTCTTATCTTTTGTTTCCTGTTGCAGCATGGAGGTGTTGACATCATGTTCCTGCACATGCAATATGCAAAAATCTCAGGGTTTGTAACTCCGTGTTGGCACAAATAAACATTTTTTTGCTTGTTGCTATTGATTTTCTGCTGCCCTGCTTTTCCCCACCGGAGCTGATGTCTGTGGGGAGCCAGGTAGCCAGGCAGTCCCTGCAGGCATTTCACAATACATCCTTTTTTTTTTGCTTTCCTATCACAAGGCTTTCACATGCAGCTTGCAATAAAAAAGGAACAGCGTTGAGAGGGCTTTAGGCTGTGTGTGACCCATTCCTTAGGCAAAAAGTTCCATGAGAAGCCTGAGGAGGCTTGTATGACAGCGTGGTTAACAAAAACATCATGAATGCCAGCATAGGGCTTCATGCATTTATACTGGAGTCAAATCTCTAGGGAAATGGGGTTAGTGGCGGTGATGATGATGATGATGATGATAATGGTAAATAATGCACTCTCCCCTTGGATCTTGGCTGACTATCAAGACAGACTTCCTGATGATGAGATGCATCTGTCTGTCTCCAGTCTCTTCAAGGTATCTGCAAGGCACCATTTTTTGCAATTACAAAGGACTGCAGATGAGAACATGCACCATAAGAAGCAATCCAGGAGCATTTGTCTCAGACTTCTGTCTCTGATTTCCATAATTGTTCTCATCTCAACTTCTCAGACATTAGCAAGCCAAATCTCAGAACAGCTCTGTCAAGTGCTGACAGTGGCAACCCAGAAGCCTCCTGGCTTTTCGTTTCTCTGGTCACACTGTGCCTTGTTTGCATGAGGATGAGACAAGGGGGAGAGAGGTCCCTGTCACATCCTGCTAGGCATAGATGGGGGTCACTGAATAGATCTGTCTGCTTTCAGTGGGGACTGACACTCTGCAAGAGCCCTTTACCAAGGGATTCGTCATGAGAACTGCAGAAAGCCCCTGCCCCAAACTCTCTGGGGAGGGGACTCTCTGCCAGCTGCCAAACGGAACTGAAGCAAGGCCATAGTGACGCTTGTGGCTTTCCTCTTGGCCTCTCGCTGGCAATGCCAGGTCGAAAAGAGGAAGGGCAGCCCCGTGGGGAGCACTGGTTTGGTTGCAAAAGGTCTGGCCTCACCCCAGACCACTGCTCTCCTTTCCAGTCCTTCAGCTGCCACTGGCTCCGTTTCTCCCAGTAAAGTGGGATGAGATGAGCTGTGCTCCCCTTCCTCCCGCGTGCCATACAGGCCACTCTGCTTTCTAAGAGAACAACAATCATCCCAGTGCATGATATTTCTACAGGAATACTTTCTCCGCTGTTTCAGGGAACAAGAAGCTTAATTCCAGTAAATGATTAGGCAATATAAATGGGCTTTGGCAATAGCAGGACAGACCTCTCCCCAACACATGGACTTATGACCCTGCTGCGTGAGAGCAAACAAAGTCCAACACATCTCAGTGCACTCGGATATCACTCAAAACATCTCTTACCTGCTAAAGTCCAAACGGAAGTTGATGTTTGCCATGATTTGGGATCACAATATCCTTCTGCACACTCTTATCTAATCACGTGCTCACCTGAAGTTGGACTAAATGTTTGTTTTAGTTATTCCTCATGTATTTGATAATGAGGGAGCAAAAGTTCCTTGGCCCACCTTCTCTCACTCTTGGGCTGATTTATTGTTGCTAATTTTCATGTTTTTATCATTGGTCTCGTGACATGGAGCCATTCAAGTTTAGTCACAGATGCATTTATCATTCTACATGACCTATTTAAATTATGCACAAATGAAAATAACCTTTGTCCAAGGTATTTGCTCTGGATTCTTTTCTTCATAAGCCGCTGTTTATCAGTGTTGTAAAATGGGATGACGTTTCATGACATCATAGCAAAAAAATGACTCTAAATTCATTCCCATTAGTTATTTTGTCCCAGGCATGCTAAGAAATGAGCAGGATTTTTCCCTCTGGTCTCTCCTAGAAGGGAAGAAGGCTTCTCGAGCACACAGAGCACTAGCAGGGTCCATGCTAGTAGTAGATCACTCTCAGCTGAAATTTTAGAGGGGTTTTGTCACCTCGTTCCTGTTGATAGCCCTGAAAACCTTGAGAATGTCATCCTTAGACTGCATTGAGCTGTCAAATAGAAACAGCAGGTTATATCCTGGAAAGTCACAGTGAAAGTGGCGGCTTCCCGAGCCCATGAGATGCTCAGGGCTGTGATAGGGAGGGTTGCCGAGGTGGTCTCTGTTCTGCCTTCAGGAGCATTTGAAAGAGGAAGAGGGAAGAAGTGCTCTTGGCACCTTCTCCCACTGGGAAATTGCCAGGCAGGCTGAGCACCTTTAGGACTCCACTGGATGAATCTGTCACCTCACTTACTCCACACACTACGTGTAAGGCTCTGGCACTCTAATTGCCACATCAGGCATCACTTTCGCCAGAGGATTTTTTTTTTTTCAGCCTTTGAAAACAAAGTTAAATATAACCATTTCTCTCCTACAGACAGGGAAACTGAGGCACAGAGGATGTGAAGGGCTTGTACAAGGTTAGGCAGCAAGTCACAGGCAGCAAATCACCAGGTGTCCTGATTTCCTCTCACCCTTACGGATCCCTAGGACTCACTATCTCCTATAATAAAGCTTAGCTCAGAGTCTTATTTTGAAATGTAATTAATATGCAAAGTGCTTTGATCCCCTTTGATGGAAGATTCTCTGTAATTTGCTATCATATTTTAAATTAATACCTCTAACTGTTATGAAGCAGTAAACCGAAATATGGATAATTCATTTGCTATTTTTAGGGAAAGGACTATTTTACTCCAGGAGTTTTAGGTTACAGGCATTTTCAAGGGAAGAGCTGTGAGATTTCTGCTGCTGTTGAAACACTTAAAAAGTGAGGATTAGCAAATATACAGTGTGTTCTGGGATACTGGCTTTGTAGGGGTGAGTTCCCCCAAGAGGATGACTAATAGCAGGATGTGGGACATAATTTGCATGTTCTCTGACTCTGCTGCAATCATTTGTGTATTGGATACTTGAATTATACATTACACAGAAGGTCGCCCACTTGCCAAGCTGAGAGCCCTGCTGAACAGTTCACAGCCCTGGATGGGGACTGATGGTATTTCAAGAAATGGTTAGTGTTGGGTTCAAAACAATATAGCTCTGGGGATGAGAGAACTTGGAATTTGTCATTGAATACTTTGGGGGGTTGTTTATTCATTCTGCACCACTCTGACTTTCACGTTTTTTGCATCTGCTTCTATTCTTCTCCTGTGGTGAGTTTGATGCTGTTGGCAGGTGCCACAAGACATCCCTACACACTCCAGTGCTCTCTCCATACCGGAGGTTCAGCCTGGCCAGTGGCAGATTCCCCCTGCTCTGCCTGCTGAGGCCACCTCTGGGTTTTCACAGAATCCCAGGACAGGTCAGGTTGGAAGGGACCACAGTGGGTCATCTGGTCTCACCTCCTGCTCAAGCAGGGTCATCCCAGAGCACATGGCACAGAATTGTGTCCAGAAGGTTCTGGAATATCTCCAGTGGGGGAGACTCCACACCCTCTCTGGTCAATCTGTTCCAGTGTGTAGTCGCTGCACAGGAAAGAAGGTCATCCTCATGTTCAGGCGGAACTTTCTGTGCATCAGTATCTTGTTGCCTCTCATCCCTGTTTTCTTAAGGAAACAAGAGGCTTCCTTGTTCTCATTGCAGCCCACTTGAACTAGGTTTCTTCACCGACAGAAAGACACCAGTGGTGTTTTTCTACTATTCCACTCAGAAACCGCCCCCCCCCCCAAAAAAAACAACAACTACACAAAAAAACCCCCTATTAATAAAGGACCACAAACTCATTTTTGTAGATCACCTGTCCACGAGGAAATATCTGAAATCATCTCCCATCTGAGAGAGCCAGCATCTCTGACAAATCCTCTTTCACATACTGAAATTCAGTAAGAGAAGCAGCGATCACACCTTCCACCTTTGAAACATTATTTTTTCTGTCAGTACTGACCACAAAAAAAATAAAAGAGAAAATTATTCTAATCTAACTGACAGAGTACACTCATCTAATCATCTGATTAGCTTTCTTACTGGTTGTCACACTCACACTACCTTACTGTATGCTGGCTTAGAAGTCAAGGCCTTTGGGGCAATATTTATGTTTTGGTGACTCGTGTGTGTGTGTGTGTGTGTGTGTGTGTGTGTGTGTGTGTGTGTGTGTACAGGTCCTGGTGGTATCCAAACAAAAATTCCATTGGCAGGTGGTGCTTTTTGAGCTGCCATCACAGTGCAGGCTGAAAGTTGCTGGCTTATGGAAGAAGGTTTCTGAGCCATCAGGTCACAGCTGAGGTGTCCTGTGGGTCTGCTGGCAGTCATGGACAGGACATGATACAGGCAGGAAAACCAGGGCTGGATCCAGACCCTGCTCGGGCTGCATGCTCAGGGCTCCTCCTGAATTCTCTGTCTCAAACCAAAATGTTTCATTTAGGAACAAGTTCCAATAAGCTGTTGCTTTCTTCTGCTTAGGATTGGTTACCACTGCAAGACCCTTGACTGTGGGAACCATTTTATTAACTGCATCCTTCCAAAACCTGTTTTTCAGTTGGGGCTCAGAGAAAAGATGGGAACAATTTTCTTCAGTACTTCCACTGAGAGCTCAGATCTTTTAGTTAAGAATCATCCATTAGACCACATGCACATTTCCCCTTCCCTTTCCTTCCCTTCTGCTAAGCCCATGCTGAGAAAGCAAATTGGTTGGTTTCAAAGTCTGAATTGAATCTGCAAAACCCCAACAAGAACATTTGGAGCATTCCCTATGTAATAATATGTTTCTCTGCTGGCTGACCATCAGAGCTTTCAATATAAAATGTGTTATGATGAGTAATGCTCGATCTGCTTATCTTATTCCAGTCCCAGATGCCTCCAAGGCAGGTGGATTTCTGGGGAGGTGACCGTGTGCCTCATAAGCAGTGTCAGCAGAGATCAGGACCTCTCATCTTCCCTTAGCTACCGAAGGGAGGATCTGTTCACACAGTTGCCTGCTCTCCTTCTCACTGAGCCAGGCTCCTGCCTGATGTAACTCCATGTTTTTCCATTGAGTTGAATGCATTATTTCCAAATAGATTCCCAGGAAGTCTATGAGCACTCCACTCCCAACCTTTCCCAGGTGGAGTGCTTGGCATGGCATGTGCTGCTGCTCTGGGTGGGGGCAGTGGCTCTGTGGCCCCTACAGTGGCTCAATACAATATTCCAATGGACTCCAGGGAAACTGCAAACATTTACACCAGGCAAGAGTCTGGCCTGGAGCAGAAATTCAGATATTTTGTCACTGACGCTTTATAAAGAAAAGTCATCAGTTTCAGTGTAATGTGCCATCCTATTTCTTAGTAAAAGATACATCACAAAATCCGCAAGGGGAAAGGCTGTGTGAGTAATAGCAATGGCACAGAGCCTGCATCCCAACCAGCATGCCAAACGATATTCCAAGAAAATATTTCTGTTACAAAAGTTTCGTAAGAGTGATTATTATTTTTTAAAGTACAAAAAACGAAGTCCGGTTACTAAAAAAGCAAACACATATTTTTAGCCTTGCTGGTCTCTTGATCTCAGACTAATGAGAACCATCTGCCCTGGGACTGGCTGACGTTCCTGGTAAATAACCTTCCACTGCAACATTCCAGATGTTTCAAAGGCTTCTTTGCAAAGAAGAAGTGTTTGTCCCCCTGCCTGTCAGTCTCGCTTTCTGCCTTTCCTGTCCGTGTTTACTTCAGGAATATACATTCCTTTATTAAATTTTTTTGCTAAAAATAGCTTGTCAGGATTTTTTGATAATCTTCATTAGGATTCTTGCTTGCTAGCACAGAATGAAAGCTTTCATTCCTTAGTACTGAAAAAATTAATTGGAGATCAAAGAAGCTGAAATATTTAGACTTAAAAACACACCAAAACCTGGAGATAGATTTCTACCTCATCTTGATCCCTCTGAGGATTGTGTGTATTGAACAGGCACGTTTTTTCTGTAGTGAGAATTTTTAATGTGACAGACTTCTATGGAATACACAAACGTACTTCATATGAACGAGATACCTCACTGCAAAACCTTCGCATCTCATTATGTAAAAGAGTATTCTGGTTTGCTTTGCTGTCCCTGGTGTGATATATCCTGGTATAGGACATTTCCTATGCAAAGGAAAAGATCCCTGGACATATTTTTGTCCCAGCTGAGCCAGAATGGTGGCAGGAAAATAAGGGGTTTTAAAACCATCCGTTAACCTCCGTGATATCTCCACCTGGAGTCTGCCTGAAATCTGATGTGTTACAGCTTCATTAATGCTGTAACTTGGGCTGGGCACAGTTAGATAAGAAAAGGTTCAGTGTCAAACCTCCCACTCAGGTCTCCAAGCTGATGTCTCCATCCCTTGCTAACGGTGCTGCTCAGGAGTAATGAATCCCTACTCGGGAGTAATTACCCTGGAGAATGTACTCTCCAGTGGGTTATCCCTTTATTTTAAAAATGCCTCGTCGCGGCTGAAGTATAAAAGCTGTAGAAGGTACAGGAGAGCCTGTCTGTTGGTTTGGGGAGGATTTGAGGCAGTGCCTGCTGGGGCTGGGGCGTTGTGATGGCCATTGCAGCAAGCTCCAGTTCTCCAAGGTTCCGTGGGACGGGACACACGGCAGAACTGAGCTAGTAAAGGGTTTTTAGCGAGCTGTCCTTTGTTCTTTTGTTGCCCGTTATCAAACTTGTTTCATAACAAAGGCTTCCTGAGCTTGGGGGTTTTGTGTGTGTTAATACTGGTAATATGATTTAAATATTCTGATGATTCATTTTCACTCCTGAGAGCTGAATCAGCCATGTAGAACTTAACTTGCTTCTCCCAAACCACTACCTTTTCCATCCTTTCTCGTCATTTCTATAAGAGGATGATTCATGCTCCTCTTGTATTTACCATTTGAGAATGTGCCTGAATCCTTTAACTAATTTCACTTCTTGTTCCTCTTTTTCAAGTGAAAAAAAAAAAAAAAAGTGTGCTGAGGAAAGTATAGCAACTGTTGGTCCTATGAGACATATCCCCCTGGTGAACCTGGCACGTGAACTAAACACCAACTGGACAGAGAGGAAAAAGAGAGGGGGAAAACTACCTTGAATTATTAAATTGATCAGAGGCCAAAGAGTGAAATTCAGCCCCTGGCTCACATTTCACATGTTTTTGAAATTCTGTGTGTTCCATTGAGAGGTTGTGTTCAAATATGTGTGTTCAAATATAACCAGTATAATGACTTTTTTTTTTTAAATTGTTTAACAATAGTTCCTTTTTTTATGCAGTTATTCAATTCTAATTTGTTTTCTCTGGTGCCTGATTACGGTTGTGACTGGCTCAACCAATTAACTGGGAGATGGCATTAATTATTGATTTACCTGATTACATGCGAGAGTTCTCAGAGATGGCCAGAAGATACATAAGAACATAAGGAAATAATTACATGAGGCCTTGGGAAAACAGCTGGACTCTTGTCCTCACTTTCCATCTGAGACACTGCACTTCCCAGCACAACCCTGCGGTGGTGAGATCAGTTTTAAACTCAGAGAGCATCTCTGCCTTCCCTCTCTCACTGCCTGTGCAGCCCCTCATCGGAGCCAGGGTCCCTGTCCAGGTGATGCTGTGACCATCCAGGTGGTGCTGTGACCATCCAGGTGGTGCTGTGACCATCCAGCTGACGCTGTGACCATCCAGGTGGTGCTGTGACCATCCCGGTGACACTGTGACCATTCCGGTGACACTGTGACCATCCAGGTGGTGCTGTGACCATCCAGGTGGTGCTGTGACCATCCAGCTGACGCTGTGACCATCCAGGTGGTGCTGTGACCATCCCGGTGACACTGTGACCATCCAGGTGGTGCTGTGACCATCCAGGTGGTGCTGTGACCATCCAGCTGATGCTGTGACAATCCAGGTGACGCTGTGACCATCCAGGTGATGCTGTGACCATTGTGGGGCTCTCTGGCTGTTCATGCCATCCAGGAGCTGCCACGCTCAAAGGAAAATCTCCCTCAGCTTTCAACTCCTTCCATTTTAGGGCTCTCCTCATCCTGCTGCTTTTATGAGATTTTTTTAGGAAGAGAGTTTTTACACCACAGCAGCTGTTAAAAAAACACTCTCTCCAAAGTGTGTTTCCGTGAGTGTCCCTTTGGCTGGGCCTCTGTCTAAACAGAACTCTGGATTTTGTGCGGCAGCCGAGGTGAAATCACAGCTTGTGACAGGCTCCAAGAGCCACAGGGCGCCTGTCCACACGTGTGGCCACCCCCAGGAGAAACATCCCATGTTTGGGCAAATTCATTTGAGCCAATGCTGCTGTATGACCTCACTCCTCCTTCATCCCCACCAAGAAACAGTTTGTCCAACGCTTCGGAGAAAGGCAGAACAAACACTCGATGGACTCACCTGAAGGTTTCACAGCAAGGCAATGAGATCAGCTCAGCTCTGAGTTTCATGGAGTCGAGGGGACCATAAGCCACGTGGGAGGGTCGTGGGCGATCGTGACAAGGCATTTCATGGACAAAGAAATGGATCATTAGATCCTTCTCCTGGATATCATGCCCTGCCCCAGTCCAGTGGCACGGAGAGGACACTACACTGTGAGTCACTGTGCCCCGTGTGTTCTCATGTACCTCTGAAAACAACACAGTGGGCCAAAGTTTGGCTTTTTCCACAGCCTAAAGGTTTTCATATTCTAAACAGTTCAGTGTTATTCTCCCCTATGACTAATGCTGTGTTTTCACTAACCGCTATTACACACAACATCACCTCACCCTATCACATGAGAGAATCATGTCATATTGCAAACATTTTCACAAACTGCATAGCAGAAAATGAATAAGCAGTTCTGTAATTACCGATATGCGGGTATTTTTTAACAGTTACAAACTAAATACAAAGATTGGCTATAAACAACTTGGGAGTTCATGCTAAGAAAGCACAGAAAAAGGTACATGAGTAACAAAGGGAGCTGGAGCATGTGCAATATAATATCCACTGGGATTTCTTTGTGCCTTGCTTGCCTTACAGGATTCTTTAATTTTTAACATCCATTTTTATGAAGTATCACTCCTGGGTCCCCACGCTGAGTTACTCCATAGTCCAAGAATGCAGGAATTGTGGCTTTTGATAACAGAAATCTCACTTTATTTCAGACAGTTTCTAGTTGCTTTTGCTGTTGCATCTTCCCCTTCTGTCCCCTCAGCAAATAACCCTTTTCAACTTCATTAGAGGGTGAGACAAATTTGGACCTGGAGGATGGCAGAAGTGGCGCGGATGAGCAGTGGGTGTACAGCAGGAGGGCCTGCCTTCTGGGTCCTTGATTCCTGCACTTAGCACAGGGCTTCAGGAGGAGACAGAAATACCTTTCCATCAGCTCTGTGGCTTTCAGCCCTGAAAGTCCTATATTATTCCAAGCTGGCTTCATCCACCCAAATTTATTTGTGAGCTGGGAGCAGTTAGTGTGTGTGGGGACTCTGAGCAGGAAACCCTTTCCCACAGTCGCTGGTTGCACTGGCTTTACCGAGCCTCGCACCCACGATCTGGTGGGAAGAGATGTAGCTGTAACTCGGGGAGAACAGGTTTGTGGTCCCTCCAGGACAGGTAACAAGATGCCAGGCTCCAGCTCTACCCCTTCCAGCTCTGTTCTATCCTAATGGGCAGAGTAATCCCAGGCTCAAAATCAGCCTCTCTGACTGTACGTGTGCCATGTACATTTATGAAGCCTTCACCTTCTGTAAAGATAAGAAGAACAGAAGAACAACCTACAAGTGGCAGTGCCTCAGAAGCTCTTATCTCAATCTTTAGGAGAGCTGATGGTTCTGGGAATCTGAAGCTCATACATAGTCACTGTGCCCACAAAATGCTGACATCACATGACAGGCAATAAACCCAGAGCTCATGTTTCTGAGTAGGAGAACACGCCTCTCTCAGCTTCTTGGTGAAAGGTACGTCATTTGTTTTCAATTCAAATTCAGCCTCCTCCCACAGAAGCCTTGCCTTACCCTACCAGCCTTTAGAGGATGTTATTGAGAAAATACACACTCAAGCAGTAGGAAGAATAATTTCCCCTAAGTATATTTTATTGTATATCTAATACCTTTCATCTTGAAATATGAGAACTTTACAAATACAGTGATTTTATTGAATAAATACCCTCATGCCTAGTGCAAGGCATGATTCACAGCAGATTAATAGAGGCAATTAAATGTAAGATTAAATTGCCTAAACTATTTGCCCTGCTAAGCTGATCCCAGAGCTGTGAAGTGTATCAGTGCCACTAATTCCCAGAGATTTTCTCTGGAGGCAGGTATTTAATGATTTTGAATATCAAATCCATGGTATCCCAGACTGGCTCTCTAATGCCTGTAATCATGTTAAAACTCAGCACTAAGCAACTTGCCCAAGGCAGCTCGGTGAGTCACTGGAAGAGAAAGCACAACTTCTGACTTGCGTTAGCTGCCCGAGCAGACTTGCAATATTAGGATGGGGGACTGTCCACGCTGCAAGCTTCCCAAGTGTCTGGGGTTTCAGGTCATGACAACCATACGTCAGGCCCCGTGACAGGCGAACACACATGTGCGGGGTCACACGGTGCCGTCTGGGCGCCTCGGGTCGCGGCACCCGGCGGCACAGGCAGAGCTCCGGCAAAGCCCCAGCGCGGGGCTGGCTCGGGGGGCCCGCGTGTTTCGGAGCTGGGGTGGTGCTGCCTGCACCTTCATCAAGTGACAAGAGCTGAGAGCAGCAGAGAGAGGCTCGTGGTGAGGAGCCTGGAGTCCGGGCAGGGGCTCCGCAGGACAGGCACCCACCACTGCCAGCACCTGCTGCCCCCGCTTGGCACCACAGCCCTGGGAGCAGGAGGCGCTGAGCAGTCTGGGCCAGGCAGGGAAGCAGGGGGCTGAGATTGCCTTAGGCAGGGCTGGGAGAAAGGGGCTTTCCTTGTTCCCCAACATGCATCAGTAATCCAGGAGGTGTGCTCAGTCGAAATACCCAAGCTGCTCCACCAGCTGTTTTGCACTCAGCAGGAAATGGTTAAGCATTGGACGTGGCACACAGAAATAAAGATGTACCAGGTTGTCCCAGCCGGTCTCTCCAGGAGTGAGACCCCCAACCCCATCTCTTCGGACTGACCTTTCTGCCTCCCCATTTTCCCACCTCATCAACTCCAACAAGAAAAATCTGAGGTAGTCTGAGCTCAACCAAACCCTGGCCAAAGGGTTCCATCTCAGGATTTAAATACATAAAAAATAATGTTTTCATTGCAGTGTGAGTCATAAGTCATTCTATATTGTTTGTATTGTTTATTGTGACCTTTCTTTTTTCTTTTTTTCTTTCTTCCTTCCTTTTTCTTCTTTCCTTCCTTTTCCTTCCTTCCTTCCTTCCTTCCTTCCTTCCTTCCTTCCTTCCTTCCTTCCTTCCTTCCATTTCTCTCCCTCCCCATGTATCTTCCATTTCTTTTTCCTTCTGTTTCTTGTGTATCTGTGTCTCTCAAATCTGTCCAAATATTTATAAAAGGAAATGCTGGGTTGTGAAACTGAATTCAGAGAAAATGTTACACATGCTGAAGAAATGCATCCAGCACGGTTTCCAAATGTTCCCACATGCATTTTTGTTCTGTGTCTCAAGTGTTGGGCCTTGATACTTCATATCTTTATTCAGGCAAAACTTGCACCGAGGGCAGCGAGATCCAGGCTCGGGTCAGGTCCAGTGGTGCTGTAATTCTGGCTTTGCTGGAGCTGTTCCATTTGATTTTGGCCGTGGGTGACTAGTTAAAAAGCCTGAATAACCAGTGTTACTGGGTAACTGGTTTGTGCAATGGGCCCGTTCCAGGCCAGGGGTTATCTGCGCTTGTCACCAAGCTGCTGGCAAATTGGCATCGGTGTCAGGCGGTGCAGAAGGGCTCTGCAGCCTCTGTTACCTCTGAGAAACATCAGCCAGGTTGCACTGGGAGACCTGCGGTCTCGGGAGAGAACCGAACAGGTCTTGGGTCCTGCTGAGACAAGGACCACACGCTCAGCTCTGACATAATGGGACTGCCATGAAGTCTTTTTCCTAAGAAGTCTGTAATGCCTGGAGTGAGGGCTCACACTCCTGTGTCATGGACTTGTACATGTTTTGGCAGAGCCACGTGGGAACTGTTAAAGCCCCAGGGGATAAAGGAGGCTGCAATGGGTCCCATCTGCGAAAATCAAAGCACCACCTCCCACCCCCACACTTCGCGCTTGTGTTTCTATTATTACCCTTCCAAAGACATTGTGGCCCAAGTGCAAACAGGGATTGTTTTCAAGGAAGGGGTTAATTTTGTATTTCCTGGCTTTTGTTAGGGCAGGAAAACAAACCCTTAAGAAAGTCATTCAAGTCAGTGTGAGCTTCTAAAAACCACTTCACCCGTTTTGTATTTTCCTTTCTTTCATTCTTATGGCAGGTTTACTTAAGAAAAGAAAATAAAAATAAAGCAAGGAAATAGCTAGTCCAGGATTACAAGTGATCAAGTACACACTGCCACATGGGATGAATTTTTTTTCTTCACGATTTGCACTGGGTGTAAACAAGACCAGATTCAAAAGTCTCACAGTTACATAAGCGCATCGAAGAGCAATTATCATTGTTGTGGAGGTAAATTCCCTTTGTGCAAAGGCCTCAGTGGGTTGTCACCCCTGCACTGGATCACAGCAGCCAAGGTACCCGGCCCACAGTGTCTGGCTCATGTCCAGTATTTGTATGGTGTTGGTTAACATCATGATGAGAAAAGTGGTTGTCATTGAGAGGACATGGTCACTTGGCAGGGCAGGTACCAGATATAGAGACTTCTTTTAGCTCAGGAAAAATTGAAGTTGCCAAACGGGGGGAAAACAAACATCTGTCTTTTAGCTTTGTTTTCTGCGTGGGACACTGAGAGGGGTTTAGGACAAGAAATGGCACAGGGACACCTGTGTCTGTGAGCCAGGGCTGGCCCTTCCCGCTAACAGGACCCTGTGGCACACCACCATTACCATTACTGCTTTCCATCAGAGGATTCAAGGCAGGTCTCCCAACCCATTGCTGCTCCTGGAGCATGCAAGGCTGGAGGAATGCAATTCCTCGACCAAGTCCTCTGGGAAGGGGGATTGGTTGGATGGGGCTCTGAGCAGCCTGGTCTAGTGGAAGGTGTCCCTGCCCATGGGACAAACCAATCTGTGATTCTACGATTCTAAGGATGTTCCCAGCTTCTAATCCCACAGGGCTATTCTGCTGTGGCTGAGCTGAGTCTTTGCCTCTCTTGGGCTCTTGCCAGATGGTGCCTTAAATCGCTTCTGCATCACGCTCCAGAGGAATGAAGTGATTCCTGGATACAGACCTACAGAAAAGTCAGTGTCTGAGGTCCATTTCTTCTAGGAAAAGATTGTGAATGCAGTCCTGTCTTGTGGCCATCTGTTGTACTGGCTTCTGCTGCAGAAAGTTGGCAAGGAATCACCACTGAGAATTCCTGCTGTTCAGCTCCTTAGAACAATCTGGGTAGGCTGGTGTAGGACAGATGATGTGCAAGGTCAGCAGAGCTTGGTCACAGCATGATGTCACAGTGATATCACATCTTTTGAGGTGCTGGCTCGGAGCGCATCCGAGGACAGATGGGTCCACTGCTGCCATGGTGTAGCCCCTGCCTGCCTCCCGTGCACTCGTGGGGCAGAGGGACCTGTGTCACCTGCCCAGCTGGTGGTCCCCACGATCCACACCCAGCAATCCACCCTGGATGGCTGGGGGGTCCTGCTGACAGAGTGGGCGACTGTGTGGTCGAGCAGAGTCATCTCCCAGCACCAAAGTGTGTGAGTGTTTCTCTCGCAATCTGTTTCCAACCGGCTGTTAAAAGAACAACAATAAACAAATGGAATGAAAAGTGCAATCCTGTGTTTATTTTTAAGGAATGTGTTGAAAAAACAGATTTGCTTTGAGGCTGCAGTTCTGGCAAAAACCCCACTGCTCAGCAGAGCAGAGACAGCCTTGCAATTAAGGGTGAGCCGGAGCTGGCACGCACTCACCTTCTCTGTGCCCTCTCCTCCTGCCCCTGTGGGAACCTGGAAAACCCTGGAGAGCTCAGCCAGATACAGAGCCTGGCTGATCTCAGATGGTTAAAGACTGGGGGACATTGGTGGGGGAGAAGACAGAAAATCTGGGGAGTGATGGTTGGGAGCCTGCGATGGCGGTGGGGCAGGAGAGGGGAGAGGAACTCCGGCGTGAGAGGTGGATTGAGAGATCCGAAGCAGGGAAGTAAAAGCAGAAAATGCTGAACAGGGCGAAGAAGGAGCAGCTGGGCAGTGTGAGGGGAAGGGGAATTGGTGGGGAAGGGCTGGGGAAAAGGGCTGAAGTGGGAGGAAGTGCTGGGAACAGCGGTGGCTGTGGGCAGTGAGTGCCTGGGAGATGGGAAGGCTGGGGAAACATGGAGGGGAGGCAGAGAGGGGAGGCTTGAAGGAGAGGCAGGGGAAGTGGCAGGGGCGCTGTCTGGAAGCCCTGAGTAAGAAACACCCGAGTGGCTTGTGGAAACCAGTCATCCAAAACAAAAAAAAAGAAACTTTTGGGAAGTGCTGATGCACTACCAAAGATGGGGGAAAAAAGAGACCTCCCACCACTGCACTGCCAGTTACTGGGCAGCCCCAACCCCTGGGGGTGTTCTCAGTGGGGAAAAATGAATTTTGCATGGGTCTACTGCATTTTTTGCCTTACACATAAAACATGATGGGAACAGCTCTGAAATATCTGTTTACATAATAAATATATACAAATATATGGATACACATGTAGATATGTCTGTACATGTATATAGGCCTATGTATGAATACAAATATCTGTATGTATATGCCCCTCCCTTTATCCCTGTGTTTTAGGAGAATAAGCACAGCAGCACCAAAGGCTTGGCATCCCCCCCACACTGCTGCTCCAGCAGCTTCCTTCCCTGGATTTCTGTGGGAAAGGGGGGAGCAGCCAGTGCTGGGAGTAGGGGAGGGGATGGACAAAGGCAGGGGATGGGGACAGTGGCAGCGAGGTGACCCAGCTCCTGGGCCGGCTGGGGTGGGCACAGGCGTGGGGGGTGTGAATGGATGGGTGGAGGAGTGTGAGAAGGGACATGCGTGGAAATATTTAGGCTGGAAAAGATCCTTTAAGTCCTTGAGTACAACCATTAACCCATCACTTAAAGTCCACCTACGGTCCCGTGTACCACACACACATGGTATATGTGTACATATGTGTAGATGTTATATATCACAGAGTTACAGAATGGTTTGGGTTGGAAGGGAACTTAAAGATCACCTCATTCCAAAACTCTGTGACGGGCAGGGACGCCATTCACTAGATCAGGTTGCTCAGAGCAAATTTGGTGCCTCCTCTGGGACTCACTCCAATGTCTCCTTTCTGTGTTGAGACCCCAGGGCTGGAGGCAGCACTGCAGGTGCCCTGAGCAGGGTAGAGGGGCAGAATCTCTCCTGCCCTGCTGCGGGACACACACGGAGGGGGTTTTTGGGCTGCGAACATGCACGGCCGGATCACGGTGAGCTTCTCATCAACCAAAAACATCTATATGTGTGTGTGTGTGTGCGTATATGTGTGTGATCGTGTGTGTGTATGTGTGTACATGCGTATGTGTATGTGAGTGTATGTGTGTGTATGTGTATGTATGCGTATGTGTGTGTGTGTAAGCGTCTGTGTGTGTCTGTGTGTGTGTGTGTGATCGTGTCCGTGTGTCCGCGCGCCTTCCCGCGTGTGTGTATCTGGGGGGTGTGCGCGTCCCCGCTCCGCTGTCGATGACGTCACGCCGGCGGGGCCGGGCGCGCCCGCGCTGGCGCGCGGCCACGGTGACGTCACCGGCCCGCGAGCTCCCCCTCCCGCCCCACGTGACCGCGCTCCATTGAGAAAACGCCG
>VWZG01006018.1:612563-740241 GCA_013396735.1 Grallaria varia | reverse complement strand
GCCGGGACGGGACTGCGGGGCGCTCCGGGACATCGCGGTACCTCCAGCACACCCCGAGCTCCCTCCCCTCGCCCCCTCCCGGCCCCGAGCCATGGTGAACCTGCGGGCGAGCGCGCTGGAGTGCGAGGCGCTGCGGGCGCTGCTGCAGGAGCGCGGCGCGCAGTGCCTCGTCCTCGACTGCCGCTCCTTCTTCTCCTTCAACGCCGCGCACATCCGCGGCTCCTGCAACGTGCGCCTCAGCACCATCGTGCGGCGCCGCGCCAAGGGCGCGCTGGCCCTGGAGCACGTCGTGCCCAACGAGGAGCTGCGCGCCCGGCTGCGCCAGGGGCTCTGCCACACCGTGGTGCTGCTGGACGAGCGCAGCGCCGACCTGGAGGCGCCCAAACGCGACAGCACCGTGCTGCTGGCGCTCGGCACCCTCTGCAGGGAGGCCCGCGGCGCCCGCATCTGCTTCCTCAAGGGTGAGTGAGGGAGGGAATGGCCGGCCCGGAGGGCGCGGGGCGGGCTGTGCCGGGTGTCCCGCTCGGCGCTCACCCCGCGCCCCTCTCCCCGCTCTTCTCCCGCAGGAGGTTACGAAGCCTTCGCCTCCGCCTGCCCCGAGCTCTGCACCAAGGCGGCCGCCCCCGCCGGGCTCAGCCTGCCCCTCAGCGCCAGCCCCGCGCCCGGCAGCGCCGACTCGGGGTGCAGCTCCTGCGGGACGCCGCTGTACGACCAGGTGAGCGCGGGTGGGGATGGGGATGGGGATGCGGCGCTGGGGGAGCGGGGGATGCCGCGGGACAGCGGGCGGGGGTAACCGGAGCGCTCTCCTCTCTGTTCCAGGGCGGGCCGGTGGAGATTTTGCCGTTCCTGTACTTGGGCAGCGCCTACCACGCCTCCCGAAAAGACATGCTGGACGCTTTGGGCATCACGGCGTTGATCAATGTCTCGGCCAACTGCCCCAACCACTTCGAAGGGCACTACCAGTATAAAAGTATCCCCGTGGAGGACAACCACAAGGCGGATATCAGCTCCTGGTTTAACGAGGCGATCGATTTCATAGGTAAATAAGCTCTTTTTTTCTGGGTTAATGTACCCTGGGAAGTGATTTCTTTGGGGCATTGTTTTCCCCCGGTAAAACCTATATTTGAGATCGGGGAATTTCATTCCGTCGGGAGGATATGCTTGGGGAACACTTTCATTAATTTTATTCTACTCAGAAGCATAATCTCAGCTCCATAAAGCTGTTCGAAGTCTTGAATCAAGAGGCACTAGTCTTCCAGAAAAGAGTTAGTGAATTTAAGTGGATCAGTATTAAAGTAATCTTGCAAGACTGCTGAAGTGACCTGGAGGAGCTATTAGTATAATTGGAATTGGAGCCCAGAATGAAAATAGCTGTCTTCCTCAGGACAAAGACTTCCTTTGTCTCCAAAGCTCCGGGTGCAGCTATTAGGAAGGGATGGATTAAAGCAATGTAAAACAGCAGTCTGTGCTTTCCCACCTCTGGAAGCAGCGGGACTTGTTTGCTAACTGGGTGCTTTAATTCTTTCAGACTCTGTTAAAAACGACGGAGGAAGGGTGTTTGTGCACTGCCAGGCTGGCATCTCCCGGTCAGCAACCATCTGCCTTGCTTATCTCATGAGGACCAACAGAGTCAAACTGGATGAAGCCTTTGAGTTTGTGAAGCAGAGGAGAAGCATCATCTCCCCAAACTTCAGCTTCATGGGGCAGCTGCTTCAGTTTGAGTCGCAGGTTCTTGCCCCCAACTGCTCTGCAGAAGCCGGGAGCCCCGCTATGGCAGTACTGGACAGAGGAGCATCCACCACCACGGTCTTCAACTTCCCAGTCTCCATCCCTGTTCACACCCCGTCCAGTGCTTTAAGCTACCTTCAGAGCCCCATCACTACTTCCCCGAGCTGCTGAAACGCGGGTGAAAATGTGGTCAGAATTCAGACTTGCTGTCTCAGAAGTGCAATAACTACAGGGACAGTGTCATCAGTCACTTGTGTTTTGTGGGGAGTCATTCCTGCATCCCAGAACAGTGTCGCGAAGGGAGAGGAGCTCGCCTAATGCCAGAGAACCGGGTGTTTCTGACTTCTCAAGCAGATATCTGGATGTCTACACAGAAATCAAAGGACCCTGGCTCTTCCTGAGCTCTTCCTCCTTGTCTTCTGTCTGTCCTAAGCCTGCTCCATGTTTAGTAGCATGCTCACCAGTATTCCCATTCCTGGACACTTTGAGCAACACTGGCTGTCACCTTTTATATGACAGTCCTATTTATTTATTTTTACATTAGTGCATTGTTGTTTGTTTTTTGTTTTGTTTTTTGCCTTCACAAACCTAAAGTTTCATTTTTAGAGAAACCAAATACCTCAGTATTTTTTGGTACTATAATCCTGTGTGTATATCTGTCAGCTCTTCTTGTTTCCCAAGCACTGACATGAAAGCACCAGGCGAGTGCTTTTTTTTTTTTTTTTTGAGTTGCCAAGGGTTGTATGTTTGCCGGTTTATTTATGATGTGAAATAATATATTTCTTCTTATGAAGACATAGTTTTGTTACATGATTATAACTTTTTTATACACATGGAATAAATTATGATATTTCTATTGATCTGTATTATATGTTCTTTAGTGTACTGCATTTCACAGTCCCAAAACTCATGTGGAAGCTCCCTGGTGAAGAGCTGTAAGAAATCTGAATCTTCAGCTCTGCTGGTCTCCGGGCTTAACTTACAGAAAAATGGGTTTAAACAACATAATTGACTAGAAACTACTGCAGCTTCTTAACCTGAGCTTTCCTTTGTCCCCCTATAATTATGTGCAGTGGCAGTGAGCCAGGGCTGGTTTCTCAGCTGTGAGGTGGATTGGGCTGCAGCAATGGCCACAGAATTGTAACAGTTTGAACCAGCTGAGACTCTGACACTGGGCTACAGGGAATTTAAAACATTCCTTCTAAGAAGGAGGAAGAAGCCTCTGTATTTCTTGTTTACTTTTAATGCTCCAAAGGTTAAGTCTAAAAACTAACCTGTTAGTAACTGATCTCTAAGGCTTGGCTCACAAAGTGTTTTCTTTTTCTGTCTCATCTACCTAATTCCTTTTTGCAACTCACATTGCCTCTGAGGTCTGGAGTGAGGTATTAGGCCTGCTGGGCTATCTCTGTAAAGAAATCAAGGCCTGACAAGAGATCAGGTAACCAAAAAGTCAGACTTCCTTACTCAGACAGAAATAAATTCTTTCCTGCTGGAGATTATCACTAGAGTGACTTGTATTTCAGTTGAGGCAACAAAGACAATTTAAGTAGCACAGCAAAAGCCAGCCAGGGGAGCTGGAACAGCAGCACAGTGGGCAGGAGCTGCAGGGTGAGGGTGACAGGCAGCAAAGGGAGCAGGTTAATACTGGGTGCTCTGACAGAACAGGGCTGTGTGGGGCAGGGTGGCAGCGCTGCTGTGACACCCCCTTGCCCCTGGAAGCTGATGGGGATGGGATGCAGCTGAAACCTTGATTTGCAAGGCAGAGTAGTAAAAGGGAGATGGATGCTGAGGGAGCAGTAAGACATCGTGTTTCCTGTACTTGCTCCAGAAGGGAGCCACGTGTCCTTGCATATCTAATATTTGAGGAGTCAAATCTACTTTTGCCCTGGCAAAAATCGTTTTGTTTGGGCAGGCAGCAAGTTGTGACCTTGTACTATCAAGCCATTTGATCCTAATCAAGGCATTGTGATCATAAGTTTATAGATGAAGCTTTTTGTGAGCATAAAGCAGCGGTGCCCCTGTCGCCTAACTGGAGACAAGCAAAGCACCACGAACTCCCACTGAAATCCTGCAAGTTACTTGGAGTATTAATGGTGCTAAAATCCGGGACTCTTCTCCAGGGAGAAGGTGCCCTTGAAGGACGGGATGATGCACTGCTGCCTCTGAAGTTCTTCCACGTGAGCTGCCCCTCGGATGCAGCTCTGTCGTCAGCACTTCACGTCAGCCGTCACCAAGTTTCAACCTGACACCAAGGAATAAAAAAAAATGGAGCAGCTAAAAAGAGAAGAGATCCCTGGGCACTGAGAATGAAGTTTGAAACCCTTATTTTCCTAAAGCGTACCTGAACCTCAAAGTGAATATCCAACCCAAAGTCTGTCCCGTGCTGCAAATCCTGCAAAACCCCTTCGTCCATGGAAAGTCCCTTGGCATGTTGCTCTCCTGGTTAAATACGCAAGACTGTCTCTGACTATGCCAGCCTTTTTACACCTGCAGTAAAGAGTGGAACAAACTTTCACCTTCAAAGCAAAGCAGAGCTTGTTCAGTGGAAAAATACAACCTTGGCAGCCCTGGCCATGCAACTGATAAAAAAAATCCTGCCTGTTAATCGCAATTCAAACAGAAATCCGCTCCCCGTCAGCCGCGGGAGCTTGTTTATGTGTTTCTTGGAACAATAAAACTCATTACCTGGCAGCCGATCAGCTTTTATAACCTAAGCAGGCACCTGACAGAGGGGAGCTAAAGAGAGCTGCTTCAGCACAAAGCCCTCTGGGGATCAGCCAGCCAGGACAGCAGGGCTGCGGTCCCAGCGAGGCACCAATGTGCCCTTCCAGCTCTGTGCACATCCAGTGTCCTTTTCCAAGTCTTTATTGTGACCCTGCTGCCGTTCTGCATAATCAGAGTCTCGCGGTGCCCAGTCTCAGACTCCTGCAAACTCTTTGTGGGCGGGATTGCACCCAGATCCCAAACTGCTGCAGGTGCAAACAAGGGGAGGCGAAGGGGAAAGAGAGATCAGAGTGAAAACACCAACTGTTTTCTTGGGGTGACAGTTTTGGGGCTATGGATGGGCTCAGCTGGGGGGCTGCTGGGAGCAGGAGGGAAGGAGTGGGGCGGGATGGCTGGCAAGGTGTGGGGCAGATGAGGTGTGAACTGGGCAACAAGGCATGAGGGTTTGAGACGGGCAGTTGCAGAACTGGAGGATGCCTTGATGGCACAGCTGGGCTACACTTTGCCCACTCTGGGTGTGTTGGGAAGGATATCTTTTCTTTTTGCCCCTTATTTATTCTCCCAGCTTTGCTGCTTTGTTTGTTTGGAATATCAAGGCACACAGTTCATCCTGGTTTGGGGCTTTGAACTCCCATTTCCCTGGCTCCAGGATGAGCTGGCTGTCCCCCTGTGCCAGCAGGACTCAGCAGAGACCCATCCCCTCGTATCCAATGCACAGAGCCCTGGCACACCGCGGGCGTGCACGGGGCTTACAGTTTATATAAATCTGTGGCTCTGCAGTTGCATACATCCCCATGGAAACCACGAGGAGTTTCCCCTCGGTGAGAACGACAGTAACATCACTTCCTGCTGCTGACAAACCAATTTGTCATGAAGTGATAAAAAGGCATGTTTTGTGTTTTCAGGAACTGGCTCCAGGCTTTGTTCCCCCCAGCCAGAGGCTGCTCACCCGCCCCGAAGGCAAACAATGGCCACTGTGTGCTGTGCAGAGCAGGGATGGGGACAGGCAGACAAGCCCTTCGGGCCCCCAGTGTGCCAGAGCCTGAACACTGACACCCCAGAGGTTACAAAGAGAACACAAGTCACAGCAGCACTTAACCCAACACAGTACATGGGCCTCCATCCAGCACCCACAGATGGGTCGCCACAGCCAAGGGGTGTCCATGGCCAACCCACACAAGGACACAGCATATGAGACACATGTCGTATCCCCAGCAAGATGCAATACTCAGGGGATACAGTATATACCCAGTTATCACATGACAAACAGACAGAGCTCCAGATTAGACGTGTCTTGGGTAATCCCCTTGTCTTGAAGCTTTTGCCTTTCTTTTGAAATCAGCACTTGGAGAGGTGCTGGGTGTACTCAGGCTTAGGGACTATCCTGTATTAGTCACCCCCAGGATCAGACTAGCAGGGCACAAGGATGTGTGATGCCATTACATTGAAAAAAGAACATTACACCCAGATCACACAGAGGCAAATCTTGTTTGCCTGGTTACCACCTGGGTTTTTTCCTCTGCTTGGCTCCAGCGTAGCAGAAAGGGCACTGAGACTCATTTGGAAGCGCTGTTTAAGTGCACCCCTGTAGATCCCACTCCCCAGCTCTGTGGATGAGTTGCAGTGTGGTGGGGAAAGAGAGAAGCTTGTGGTGTGTGACTGTCTAGTGTGGTGAGAAATCGCTACACCTCAAACCCCATCTAAACCTGTTTCTTTTCCTTTTGCTTGTCCAGCAGCAATGTCTGTGACAGTCGCCTACTCAACAGTGCAGCCAAGGAGGCTCCACCCAGGGCTTTGGCTTCCCCAAATCTGCTCCCATCCAAGGCTGTAGGGAGTTTGGGAAAAGAGCTAAAACAGGCTCAAATCCACTCATGCTGAAAGAACAAATTAGCTCTGAGGTTTGTGCTGCGTGTGGTTCCCATTACACTCTGTTTACTACAGTGCAGAGCCAGAGGCCACAGCTGATGGGGAGCTGGAACCCAGCTGGGAGGCATGGCCAAGTGGACTCCATTAGCACCTATCAAGGGTTAAGTGGGACCAAGGTATTAAGGACGGGAAACCAGCCATGCAGGGAGAAATCTGAGAGTTTGGGTAGAAGCAGAATCTCCTGATGTTTTGCTGATTTAATTGGTGCTGCTGTGGGGACTTCAGCCTGGCCCTGCTGGGGACCTGGCTCAGGCTGTGTCCCTGTGACTCTGAGCACAACCTCCAAGAGGTGAACTCAGGTACCTGAGGGGAAGCAGCTGAGTTGCTCTGCTGCTGGGGTGGGTAATGGATTCCTGTCTTTGTGAACTATTTTCCATTTTGGAAGTGCAATTGTACAAATCTGTGCCTGTCTGGCGAGCAGCACCAAGGTCCTACAGGGACCCAGCGCTGTTAGTCATATGGAGCAAGTTGGTTCTCTTATTGTAAGACTCATGGCCAAAACCAGGGGAAAAAGAAGTTTTGCTCTTTGTCCTTACATGGTGTGGGCAGCCTGTTCTCCAGGTGCGGGTTTGTTTTTCTTTCCGCCCTGTGGGAG
Source organism: Grallaria varia (assembly GCA_013396735.1). NCBI lineage: Eukaryota > Metazoa > Chordata > Aves > Passeriformes > Formicariidae > Grallaria > Grallaria varia. The sequence continues at coordinate 733,268 of VWZG01006018.1, read as the reverse complement.
TTTTAATTTTCAGGGTTTTCCAGCTACGGCGTGTGGCTGTGCATCCCTCCTGCAGTGCCAGGCTGTGTGTGCTGAGCCTGGCCAGCCCCGGGGCACGGCTGAGGGGGCTGAGGGCTGGCTGAGGGCCCCAGGAGTCTGATGGGAAGGGGTTTTCCTGAGCAGGGTTCTCAAGCTCGGGGATTTGCATGTGTTTCCTGCCAGACACAGAGATGACTTGGTCTGGGCTTCCCCTCGGAGCCGCTGGCGCGCAGGGGAGTGGGTGAGAGGAGACACCCGTGGGCAGCCTGCAGCTCACCTTCAGCCACGGGGGCTGCCAGTGGGTGGGGGTCTTCTCCAGGTGGGCGTCCAGCAGTGACGGTTTGGAGTCTGGAGGATTGAAGGCGTTTGAGCCGAAAGAGAGAGATGCTCGTGGACGTACTCAGTCTACGGGAACGGGGATGAAGCCCAGCTAATTAACAGTGGACATTAGTAACCCCACTACATCTTACCTCGGTCTTGTTTGGTGCTCAGGCTGGGTGAGTCAGGGCTGTGGGAACAGTAATTTCATCAATCAGTTCATTCCAGTATCCACATTGTGTAGACCGTGATAGGGCTATCACGAGTGCCACAGAAAATGCTTCATTTCTCATAAAAAGGTTATGTATGACACCAGTCTCTCATTTCAATACCTTTTCGTTCCCAAACTGTAGGCCATGTTTAAAAATAAACTCACTAAAGACTGTAATATGACGTAGTTACTTCTTACTCAGTAACCAGTTGGCTACAAATTAACAGGTTCTCACTACACAATGTATTTTTTGAATCATAGTCTGTCTTGGAGCCCAACGTAGCTCCCACGTGTGCTAAAATAATAAGCTATGGTGTAATTTTTGGACTTCTAATTTTTGATATAATTTAATTTTCTTTGAAAGGAGTTTTTTTTGTTCCCCAGCAATTGCGGTAATATCTAATGATGGCTTTTTCATGTCTCTTACACACTGAAAAGAGGTGGTTCATTTTCAGTATATTCTCTGAATTTCTTGTCGCAGTATCATCTATAGTAAAATTTTGCACATCAGTACCATGTTCTTCTTTCAAATCTTGTTAAGATTTTGTTAATTGGCAGCAGGGTCATAGCACCATGTGGTTTTGATGGCAGGCTTTTCTAACATCGGTGAGATATAAACTGCAGATGTTTGTTAACTCTAATAGCCTTTCTTGATACTCTGAAACTTGCAGATGAGCTAGTAATTTCTTTCTTTTCTTGTCTTCTTCAATGAGATCTTGGTGATTACAGAGATGTATATGTATTTCTGGGGCTTCTGGGTGATAAGTGTCTTAAAGATTGGATCCATTGTTTGCAGTCCCAAGTACATGTACAGTTTCTTGTCTGCTGTCCAGTGACAGGACCTGAGGGAATGGCTGGAGCTGTGCCAGGGGAGGGTTAGGCTGGATATCAGGAAAAGATTCTTCCCCCAGAGGGTGGTCGGGCACTGACCAGGCTCCCCAGGGCAGTGGGCACGGCCCCAAGGCTGCCAGAGCTCAAGGAGCCTTTGGACAACAGTCTCAGGGACAGGGTGGGATTTTTGGGGTGTCCTGTGCAGGGCCAGGAGTCGGACTCAATGATCCTTGTAGGTCCTTTCCAACTCAGGATATTCTATGAATTCATCTTGCACGTGAAATACATGACAGAAAGATGTGAACTTTGCTGCTTTTCAGGGATTTAAAGTGCCCAGTGCTTGTTCCCGTTAGCCAGGCAACAGGAACCCTGACGGTATAAACAAGTGGCATAAACTATGTAACCATGGCTGGTGGGTCTTTCTTTTTCAATCACGTAAGTGCTGGTTTAAATATTACATTACAGGATGTTTTCTTGGTCTTTGTTGTTAAAACAAAGTCATGAGTCCTACACGCGTTGGCTGCGATAGCATCAGTTGTGAACTCTGTCTGCGTCTGGGCACATGTGGCATTTCCCCTGCGTCTCTTGGGCTTTGCTGGGAGATCAAAGCTCCCAGCTGATGGTCCAGGTGCCAGCCTGGCTCTTCTTCAGCCTGGAAGGATCCTAGAGGGGAAATTTAACTCAGTTGTATGGAAGAAATTCTTCCCTCTGAGGGTGGGCAGGCCCTGGCACAGGTTGCCCAGAGAAGCTGTGGCTGCCCCATCCCTGGAAGTGTTCAAAGCCAGGTTGGGTGGGACTTGGAGCAACCTGGGCTAGTGGAAGGTGTCCCTGCCCATGGCAGGGGGGCTGAATTAGATGATCTCTAAGGTCCCTTCCAACCCAAACCCTTCTGTCATCCTATAACCATGTCTGTGTGATGGCCCCTTCTCCCACTCCCGGGTGTGGGTGGAAGACACCCGGCACCTCAGGGAGGAGGTGACCTCTGCAAACACCTGCAGGCCGAGTAGGAGGAACCCAACTGCTCCGGGCTTTCCAAGGGGCGCTAATGCAAACTGCAGCATCTGCTGAGGTGAGCGCAGGGCGAGTGGGACAGTCGAAGCCTGTCAAACGCTGAACGCCTGTCGGCTGCTGTAGCTGGGCTGGAAGGTCTGTTGCGTCAGCGGGATGCTTTGAGCCGAAGCGTTTCTGGCAGCCCCGGGAGCCGTGCGAGGAGCCGGCTGAACAGCGGGATCGAACAATAGTCCCCACCCTTTCCTACCGCCTGGGAGGAACAGAAGGGAACAAAGCTGTTTGCAAGTACAAAATAAAATATCCTTTCGGTCTTTGTCTTTCACTCTTCCCACTCCGTTAGGAGATTGTCCTCCCGCCCGGAGCCAGCAGACGTCTCAGCACCGAGCAGCCCCCAAATTTCAGCACCTTCCCTTGTTTCTCCTTATCCTTTAAACGCCGCTCCGCAGGCGCCAATGAGGATGGTTGTTTATAACTGCCTTTTGTTCCTCTGTTTACAGCTTCCCTTCCAGGCTCCAGGGATGGCTGACGTCAGGGTGCTCCGTTTGGGCTCCTCGTACTTTTATCTGGTGTTAATGCCTTCCATGAGCGGCAGGAATGTGGAGAGCGCGGGGAGAGGGGGCCCGAGGAGGGCGGGCAGGAGGGAGGCAGCGCTCCCTCGGGCACGGAGCGATGCTGCCCACGCTGCCCTCCCTGCCGGGCACCAATTGGTCTGCTGGGGAGCACCATGGTCATTTATGGCCTTGCGAGGGGAGGGCCTGCCCACTGGCACCCCGTCCGCCTGTCCAGGCAGCTGGCACAGCCCTGCGTGGCACCACGAGCTGCGCGCTGAGCTATTTTTAAGGCGCCTGGGCTGCATCCCAAGTATAGCGTGCTCTATTTCTGGTGCAAAACGATCTTCCTGGGTGGAGGGTGCAGAGATTTTTTCATATGAAACACATGGGTTTGGAGGCAGGGAGAGAAAGAAACAGCTGGGCACGACTGGAGGAGAGACACAACAAGGAGCAGGGAGAGCTGGTGGCCGTGAAGGTCTTGCCCAGAGGGAGAGATCTGCGCTTGCTGCTGTTCCTGAACGCTCTCTGCCAATGGTTCGCTCATAGATCAGGAATCAACAAAGCCTGGGTTTGGTTTACAGCTGGGGTTTGCTGGGGACACTGGAGGGCTTTGCGTTTGTTTGAAATAGGCTGCTGGGGAAGTTTGAGATTCCAAAACATTTAACAAGGCCGAAAGGGATGAACAGGGATGCTAAATGCAGAGCTGTAAACTTGGTGGTTGCTTTCACCAATTTTGGACCTGTTTCTCGCTCCGGATCAACTAGATCTCAAGAGCAGCAAAACACCAGTTGTTCACCAGGGCTTGAAGAAGTTCCCCAAAAGAATTTACCAAAAAAGAGTTGTTTGTTTACTACATGCCTCGTAGTGATGCCAAGAGGCCCAGAATAGTGCTGCAGGCTCCATTATAGTGGGGATGTCGCATTCCTGGGGTAGCAAAAGGAAAGCTCTGTTCCTGCCTCCTGGTGCTGGAGCAGATGGATGAGGGTCTGCCTGGCAGGAACTGATGTGCAGGGCCATGGATTGACTCCTCATGGCTGTGGGTTTTGCCAGCATGACCTCTGAAACTGGAGGTCTGAAGTATTTCCTTCTTCCTGGGCTGTTGATGACACAAAGGCTTCTGAGAACACAGAAAAGGATGTAAAATACTTTTCTTTAAAGCTGAAGAAGAATTTGCCATTCTTAATTTTTCAGCTGCCTTATAAGGACCCTCTCTGCAAGGCATTTGGCATAAAAAGTGCCCTGATGTGACACTAATCATGGGGTTAATTCGAGGCTGTTCTCTGAAACGTCATGTTCTCTTCCACTTACTTGTGCACCAGGAAGAGCTTTTCCTCAACCATTACTTCAAAGCGGAAATATTTGGCATTTCCAAAGCCCATCACAAGACCGACAGTCTTTTCTTTGTGATGTTCTTTTTGAGGAATATTTAGGTGTTTTGAGACTGGATGAAATGTTTCTGATTTGGGTTCTCACCTAGAGCTAGGCAGTCATGCCCAGATGAGTTCTTTCAGGGAGAGAGCTCTTTAAGGGCTGTGTCTCAGGGAGGTCTCCATTCCCGACAAACTGGTCCATGCTGAGCTGGGCAGTGCCCCAGCTGGATTTCTCTTGCAACCAGCTGGGGCACTTCTCTTCCATGGGCAGGTGCTGCACATGGTGTCACAGCACATTCGGCCTTTGAGATTTTTTTCTTCCTTATGGAACTGTGAGAAACGGAGAGGGAAGGAGCAGTTGAGTGCAGGTGAAGCTGCAGAGCCATGTGCTTTATTTTGGTGAATAAAGAATCCTATTGACAGTAGTGGAGCGCCTGAAATCTGTCACAGCGCTTGCCCAGGCTGCTCACCCACTGTTGCAGCTTTGGCGGGTTTGTTGCTCCATTTCCCCCTTCCTCTGCATAAGTCAGTTTCCATTCAGGAAGGCACTTTAACCCTTGGACAAGAGGTGCTGCTTCTCCCTTGTTTTGCCCTTCCCACAATGACATAAGTGGATATAAGATATCACTGTGTCAGAAGTGAGACCAGTTGCTTCAGGCTGTTCCCCTTTCAACCTGGCTTTCTACCAAATCACCAGTCCTAGATCTGGTCAGAGATCTCAGCTTTCCTGCCCTTGTCCTCCCCTCTGAGCCAGTAGTGGGTCTCTGCAAGGCAGTGAAAGGGATGAGAAATGGCTTTGCAAGGAAGAGTGTGGTGTCCAGCTGAGCTGCCAAAGGCACAGGGCTGTGTTTGCAGTTGCACCATGCTGTTTGTCCCGTTGCCTGGTGGCTGTAGTGGTCTGTTTATTCTCTTCCTGAGCTGTAGGAACTGCTGTTCCCTCATGCTACAAAGTTCAGGTGAGGTGCTGGAGCTCACTTGCTATAAAAAGGGATGGCCCAGCTGCTGTGCTGACCACTCTGCAGGAGTGGTTTGCAGCTGGAGGTGCAGAACCTACACGAGGAGTGAGGGGAATGTGGGTGTCGCAGGGTCAGCTCTCCAGACAAGCAGCAAGATGCTTCTGAGCAGTGTCCATGCCAGAATCATCTAGCCTGGAGAAGAGGAGGCTTAAGGGGGACCTTCTCACTCTCTGCAACTCCCTGATAGGAGGGGGGAGCCAGGTGGGGATCGGGCTCTGCTCCCACGGAACAAGGAACAGGACAAGAGGAAACGGCCTCAGGTTGCACCAGGGGATGTTTAGGTCGGACGTAAGGAAGAATGTCTTCACTGAAAGGATTGCTAAGCACTGGAAGGGGCTGCCCAGGGAGGTGGTGGAGTCCCCATCCCTGGATGTGTTCAAGGAACAACTGGATGTGGCACTCAGTGCTCTGGTCTGGTTGACAAGGTAGTGATTGGTCACAGGTTGGACTTGATGGTCTTGGAAGTCTTTTCCAGCCTAAACGATTCTGTGATCACTGCCTGTACAGGAGCTTGTTGCTGGAACACTCTTCACTGTGTTATCCCTGCATATGAATCATGTGTGTGGGGACCACCCAGGTGTCTGCATGTGGGGAGGGAACAGTCCCCTGCTGAACATGTGGATAAAATGGTCATGTGGGACCAGAGGCTTCCCTGCCACTCTCCAAGGATGGAAGAGGTGGCAGAGGAACCAGCCAGGTGTGTTGGATTTCTCCTCTCACAGGAAGGTGGAGCAGATGCTTACCAACAGCCATGCCCACGTGTTGGCTGTGCTGGGAACCCCGCACATGACCCTTGGCAGGGCTCACATGGGAGAGGGCTCTGCAAGACCACTGGCCTTTGCCCATACACTCAGAGAAACGTGTGTGCCCGTGGCCTCTCTTCAGCTCATCATCAGCAATGGAAACAGCTCCTTGTGCTGGTCTATGAGTTTCCTTCTTTTCCCCTGGCCCCTTCCCGAGAGTGGGGCTGTTTGTGTGGGGCTGAGCACACAAAATCCATGCTGGAGGAGGCTGTGAGAGCCTTCCTGCCTGACTCCTGTGCTGCACAGTGACGTCGTCGGTGCCTCAGGAAGGAACAGCGAGTTCCTGAGGGGACATTCCTCCCATAGCTGTGTGGGGCCCCCATACCCCCTCCTTTCTGTGGCCCCCCCCCCACCCCGTACATGAGCCTGTCTCCAGAGGCTGCTATTGAAAGCCATTTCCATGGCACCTTTCCAGGTCTGTATTCCTTTTCACACGCCAGGGTGGAAGCAAACCCCCCTCCCTGCGCCGGAGCCTTCATCCAGAGACTTCTCAGAGTGGCTGTACTTTTCCAGCATGTGCAGAGCGTTGCTGTGTCTGCCAGGCAGGACGGAGCCCCACGGCTTCCTTGAGGACTCCTGGAAAGCAGGAGGGATGCACACGCTGGTGCTTGAAAACAGGCTCCCCACAAGTAAAAGCATCCACATCCTTGTGCCCTTCACGCCTCTTTCTGTTCCTTACTTGCTGATTAAGGGCTAGTGGGTGTCCAGAGATTACTTTTATAGAAGTTACTTGAAAGGTCTGTTGCTCACTGTGTTTTATTCAGTCTTCTGCCAGCAAATATTCTCCTTTTTGCAACATTTATTTCATTAGCCTTACAAGAATGCAAATGATTTTTTTGGCCAGCAGTGCTTCAGCAGCTGTAGGAAAGTTAGAGAGGGGACAGTGTGTTCATTGCTGCCCCCTCTGTGTTCTGGGGCCGGGTTTGGTTGTGCCAGCTCGGTGCAGCACCAGGGCGAGGAGGCTGGATCTGGGTATTTCTGCCCTAGATAGCCCCAGCACGGAGCTGTCTCAGGGATTTTTTTACCCACACAACACACACCAGGTCCCTCTGAAATGCAGTGCTTGAGGCTGAAACTGAAAGTTCGGAGAGAATTAGTCACTCCTGTACCCTAGTAACGTTGGCAAAAACCCGCCTCAAACACGGCACAGGCGAGTGTTTTGCAATCCCAGCAGCAGCCCTGAGCTGCTCCTGACGCACAGGGAGCTGGCGGGGGGGCACCTCAGCCCCTTCCTCCTGCCCCCTGCACCCCACAGTGGGTGGGAGTGGCGTGATGAGGGTCTGGGGGCTCCTATTTTGTGTCTGCTTTGTGAAACAGCAAATACAGCCGTGAATGCTTTGGGGATGTCCCAGCAGGTTGTCAGACCCACGGACCCACGCTGGGAATGTTCTCCACCTGTGGTGTTGCCAGCATCAGAGAATCAAAGGATCATTTAGGTTGGAAAAGACCTCCAAGACCATCGAGTCCAACCTGTGACCATCTTGTCAACTAGACTGGAGCACTGAGTGCCACATCCAGTTGTTTCATTAACACCTTTAGGGATGGTGACTCCATTGCCTCCCTGAGCAGCCCCTTCCAAAGTTTAACAACCCTTTCTGTGGAGAAATTCCTCCTGATGTCCAACTTGAACCTCCCCTGACACAGCTTGAAGCCATTTTCTATTGTCCTGTCACTTGCTGCTTGGGAGAAGAGGCTGATCTTCCCCACCCGTTACAACTTTCTTATCCCAACCTCAGCTTGGACAGTGCAAAAATTCACTGTCCTCAGGAAGGTTTTGAGGTGACCTCCAGCTCTTTTGGGACAGTCGTTGGTGACAGCCTTCCCCGAAGAGTTTAAATCTCTTCAAAATGTGGAGCTGCCGCTTTGCTTCTCCTCTGGTGGCCTCTGTGCTGGGGCTGTGAGGAGGGGACTGTGGGGCAGGAGCAGCCCCACGCTCTCCCTGCAGGGCTGGTTTGGCTTGTTCCAGGTTCTCAGGGTTGGCGTCAGCACTGGCGATGAGAACTGTGCTGTGCTTAACCACCACAAAACATAGCAACAGCACAGCAGCGCTGGCACCCATGCAAAGAGAAAAAAAAATAATAAAAAATCAATGTGAAACAAAACCAGACGGGTTTTTCAGGCTTGCCCAGGCTTCACAGCACTGAATAAGGCAAAGCTTCCAGGAAATGGATGTGGGCCCATGAAGAGATTATTATGGATGCTCTGAAAACTTCCACCCCTTTCAACAGGGAGCATTTCAGGCAGCACTGCTCTGGTGTGGGGAGTCGGGGAACCTCCCTGGCCCAGCTGTCCCCTGAAACTGGCTGTGCAGGCAGGACAGGAGCCTTAGTGCTGCCTGTCCTGCTCTGCCTCCTGCACTGTCAGCTTGGCACTGACCTTCCGGTCACTGCATTTGGCCACAGCTTGGAGCCTCTGGTCACAGATGTGCAAGTCATCTGCTCTTCCCCTCAAGCCTTCACAGGATCAAAGGGAGAAGCAAGGGAGTTAGTAACTGCCCCTGGAGAAGGTCACAGGATCATAGAATCCATCACAGAATCATGGAATGGCTTGGTTTAGAAGGGACCTTAAAGATCATCTTGTTCCAGCTCCCTGCCATGGACAGGGACAGCTCCCATGGGCAGGGACACTTCCCAGTACACTGGGCTGCTCAGAGATCCATCCAACCTGGCCTTGAAGGCTTCCACTTGGACCTTGGATCCAGAAGGTTTCTCAGTCCTGGGATATACTTCAGAAGAGGGACAAAGTTGCAGGGATCTCCAGGGAAGTGTGAGCTCCTATCTGTGCCACATATGCTGCCTGTCTCTGTAGTGGGCCCAACTAGTCTTCTGTGTTTGGCCATCCTGAACTGTGAGAGGTCAGGAGGTGACTCTGACCGACAAAAGGACAAGTCCTTGTGTGAGTAGGTACCACCTGCCTAACTCCCAGCCCCACAGCTTTCCTGGGTAGGACATTGCCATGCACTTCATGTCAGTCCCTGCCACCCAGAGGTACGAGTGTTCCTTCCAGTGCATGGAAACTGGGATCAGAGGTGCAGGAGAGGTCCCAGGCTACATGCAGGCTCAGCACAGGGAAGCTGGTCTGTACAACTTCCTTTTAGGAGGAACCTGAAAAGCATTTTAGGTGGCAGAGAAAACTGGGAGATGGGAGAGTGGGTACAGATGGGCATGCCAGGAAAGGCAGCCATGACACTGGATCAAATCCTCTGCCCAGATCAGTGTCCTGCCTCTGATGTGGATGGAAACAACTTGACCAACATGGCCACGGAGGGAAGGGAGGTAGAGGCAGTCCTGCTGCATCTGTCTGACTGGTCCAAGACTGACCAGCTGATGCCATGCAGCAGGAGACGAGGTTAATGCTATCATAACTTCAAATGCTGGTAATAGAAAAAAACCAGACAGTCCTTTAAAATCCGCTTGCACAATTGTGCTCTCTTGACCCTTCTGGCCACATATTCTCAGGCTTGCTGAGTGCTGCAGACACAGCAAGTGCTTTCATTGCTCCTCAGTTGACCAGCCATTTATAGCCTCCCCCTCCGGCTGCTGGGTCTCCTATTTTGAAGCAGTGCAAAGGAGTAGGATGGATCAGCTTTCCTTCTCTGCCTCCTCCCACATACCTAGGTCATGCTACCTCCAGCACTTCCCCTTCCCACACTAAATAAGCTCTAGGCAGGGTAAGTGGTGCCCACGGTGCTAATTCTGTTTGCTGCTTGATCTTTTTTCTGGACTTTACTGGCATTTGCTGGGTAAAGCGAGGCCTTTTCTTGGCCCTGGGAGAGGTTTGTCCCAGCTGTGCTGTTTCTCTGTCATTTTTTGTCACTGAAGAGCTCTGCTCCGTGTGGCCTTGGAGCTGCGTGTTCCCAGGACACAGGGAAATGTATGCTTGGATAACTCAAGGCTTTCACAGTGGAAATCTGCATGCCAGCCCAGCCTGCAGAGAGAAGTAGGGAGGAGAAAAGCAGGTTGTGACTCACTGACCTGCACCTCCAGAGCCCTGATGGGCCATTTGGAGCCTATTAAGGAAATAAAATAAACCCAGGTGCCTCTTTCCAACCAAAATTCTGCCACTTGGGAAGGAAACCTTTGCTGTGCCCAGGTGAATGGCCTGTCTGGGAGGCCCAGCAGTGTCAGCCCGGAAAGGACCTGCTGCGTGACCAGGGGACGTGCCTGGTTTGGCAGTAGACACGTCCCGCTCTGTGAGACCTTGCGTCAGCAGTGACCACCACAGAGGTATGACGGTTTCAGTGATCTCAGGCTCTTATTCACACAGGAGTCACATCTACTGCAGAACCTGCTGTGCTTTATCAGGAGGTGAGTCTCCACCATCTTTACACAAAAGAAAGAGGTGACTGAGTCATGACCTGTTAAAAATCATCCAGAAAGTCAATGAAGGAGAGAGAGGGATAGAGAGAAGTGGTGCTCAGGTCCCTTAAGTACCTCTGCCAGGTCCCAGGCACCAAATGCCAGTGCTTTTATCAGCTTCCAACTCACTTTGAAATATCCCTTAGCCCATTTTCCACCATTTATTTCCATTTGAAATGAGAGTCCACTAAATCCTATGACTTATGGGAGTGATGGAGTGACTCATGCTAAGTCAAAGCAGAAGTTGCTCTCAGACACCTGACACATCTGGACTTCCAGCCCCACATCAAACTGTTGCTGACACTTCTGTGTTGCTCTGAAACCTGCAGCACGACCCCACTCTTACATGGCATTGAGACGTGTATCAGCAGTAGTAAACAACATATCTTCGAGGTGTGATGAGAAAGTGTCATACCTGATTTTCAGTCTGGCAGAAGGGTTGGCGAGAACCCAACTAAATGTGATTTGACTCATGGTTTCTCATCTCCTGCCTTAGGCTGTTGTATGGTGCTGCTGGCACTGTCGCACCACTGTTCATCCCAGATAGGTGGGCTGAAGCCACCTAAGCCACCCACAGAGACACAATCCTCCTTCACAGAGATTCATCTTGTCTGGTTTCACTGTCACATTAGCCAGAAGGGTTTTTTTTTAGTTTGCTTCTCATATGACAACCTCTAAAATAGCTGTGGCAAAATGAGTAAATAAATAACTGCCAGGAGTTTAAATAAGGCTGCCTTGCTCTTTGTGTTCTCTGGAAGGATTGTTTTTTTTTTTCTAAATAGAAATCTTTTTTTTTGTTTTCAGGCTGAATTTAAGGAACTGGGACACTCATCTGTGATTCCTGGATATTGTGGGGCCAGAACAGTGTTTATCTGAATGGGCTGTGGGGAGCTGCCAAAGGGAGGCTTGCTGTGGAGGATGAAGGGGTCAGAGGAGCATCTCTCAGTACGGACAGGCCAAAGAGAGTGCCTAGGGTAAATCATGTACACCTGCCTGCATCCACTGAACATAAAAAGCGTTTATTTCACAGGCCAGAAAAGGGGTTTGTCCAGCCTTGAATGAGCTCTAGGGTGCAAAGTGCCATAGAAACATCATCCTGTCATGCTCAGCCCAGTAAAGCTTGGCACTGGGGTTGGGAGGTGTCGGGTACCGCTCTGTTAACCGTGCCTGTAGTTCCAGCGTGTTCTGTGTGTCTGTGTGCCCTCTGCTGGGCTGGGCTGTGAGTCGGGATGTGTCCCTTCAGCGATGGCTCGGGGAGTGTCGGGGTGACAAAGCCCTGGGACCAGCGTGGGGAACTGCCAGTGATCTCATTTCATGTGGCCTTACAGCCACCTGGGTTCTGTGTTGGGTTTGGTTTTTCTTTTGATTTTCCGTGCTCTCCTCAGATGATATTTAGGTATGTGGCGATGCATGACCTGCTAGAGGCATCTCGAAAGTCTGCTGTGGCCTCAGCAAGGATGTCTGTGCCCCCCTGCCCACTCTTGTTCGCAGGAGGCAGCAGTGGAAGGTGAAGGGCTGTCAGCATCATATCACCCCCTTTCCCTCCTCCTGCAGCATCTGGGATTACTCCAGAGACCTTCCCCATAGTGAAATCTTTCCCAGAGTCTTCAACCTCTTGCAAAACACTTTAATGACATAAAAGTGTTCTGCTTTGTGCGGGGAGGACCCTGGGCTAGCTCACTGGAAGGATGTCATCCTTCTTCAGCTGTTGCTGGCTGCATTGACATCATTTTTGTACATCCTTGGCATCATTTTTGCACATCTGTGCAGCTGGAGTGTAATTATTCACTTCCAGAGGGGAGCACTTCCATTCACTTCAGTGAGGTCCCAGCAGGGCTGTGGGTGTGCACGGAACCGTCAGCAGACTCCACAAGCCCCTTCCCACGAGCCTAAACCGAGACAGAAACTCCTCCACTCGACTGACAGCGCCCGCCAGGATGGTTTTCGTGCAACCCAACCCGTGCACATCCCTCTGCCGGGGCAGCCCGGCCGCGCTGCTCCCGCCGTGCTGCTCCCGCCGTGCTGCTCCGGCCGTGCTGCTCCCGCCGTGCTGCTCCGGCCGTGCTGCTCCGGCCGTGCTGCTCCGGCCGTGCTGCTCCGGCCGTGCTGCTCCCGCCGCGCTGCTCCCGCCGCGCTGCTCCGGCCGCTGCCGGGCGGGCGGTTCGCAGGGAGAAGCTCCCCTCTAGCGGGGCATCCCCGCAGCGGCATCCCCGCTCCCGGAGGCACCGGCGGCTGGAAAACCCCGTGGGAAAGGACTTGGGGCACTGCTGAGGCACCTCCAGTGTCCAGCTCTGGGCCTCTCGTGGCAAGAAAGACTTTGAGGGGCTGGAGCGTGTCCAGGGAAGGGCAATGGAGCTGGAAAGGGCCTGGAGAACAAGGAGCGGCTGAGGGAGCTGGGGGGGCTCAGCATGGAGAAAAGGAGGCTCAGGGGGGACCTTCTCGCTTTCTACAACTCCCTGACAGGACAGGGGAGCCAGGTGGGGGTCGGACTCTGCTCCCAGGGAACGAGGGACAGGACAAGAGGAAACAGCCTCAAGCCAGGGGGTGTTGAGGTTGGGCATCAGGAAGAATTTCCTCATGGAAAGGGTTGTCAGACATTGGCAGGGGCTGCCCAGGGAGGTGGTGGAGTCCCCATCCTGAAGGTGTTCAAGGAACAGCTGGATGTGGCACACGGTGCACTGGTCTGGTTGACAAGGTGGGGATGGGTCACAGGTTGGACTTAATGGCCTTGGAAGTCTTTTCCAACCTAAATGATTCTGTGATTCTGTAATTTCAAAGCAGAGACTTTTACTGCATATCTCTGCAGAACCAGCACAAGTGGGTTCCATAACTGCTTAAATTGCCTGTAACAAGAACAATGGTAATGATGCAACAGAGCCATCCAGTCCTTATAACTTTTCAGAGTTATTTTTCAGAGCATTTTTAGTACTCCCTTAATTTTCTTAGCAATAAGTGCCTATTTAATTCCCACAGCATGCTGAGGGGAGAACTCAGTATTGGTGTTGTCTGCTTTTTACAGAGAGAAAATGCTGGAAAAGTAGGAGAAGGACCTGGCCTGCTGAAGTCATCCAAGGTCAGGATTCAAGTGATGCCAGAGGGAACCTTGTTGGAATCAACTGTGCTAATCTGTCACATCATTCAGATGTTCTTCACAGAGAGAACAAAGTTTCATCATTTTGCAAATGGCCCTTAACAGAGTTGTGTGCTGAAAAATGTGAAGTGACTAAATGTAACTCTGCTCTTCAGCAGCATCTTCAGCATGGAGGGGGGAGGTGCTCAGAGAATCCAAGGTTTGAGTAACGTCATAGAATTGCAGAATGGTTGGAAGGGACCTTAAAGATCATCTCATTCCAACCTCCTGCTGCAGGCAGGGACACCTGCCCTGACATTGTGGGATACAAATGCAGCCTGAGCACTGGGAAGGGTGTGGGGTTGTACCAGGACAGCCTTTGAGTGGCTGTCATGGAAACATTATTTCTCCCCTTCCTTGGGGACTGAGATCTCCAGTTTGGGGACCAAGGTTTGTGAAATGCTTTGAGATCTGCCGATGAAATCACTGCGAAACTAGCTAAGCATTATTGCTATTTAGTCTTTATTAATAATGCTATTTACTACCTTTATCTGAGTTCCAGAAAGGAAAATAAGTTTTTTTTGTGGATCACATTGACAGAACCGAATATATCATTGCATTAAAAAGAGCCTGACACAGCTCCATCAAGGATACCTTCTGCACCTGTGTGTCTGCACCTTTCCCAAACATCTCTCCAGCAGTGCCAGGGGACAGAGAATCTTGAGGGCTCCTCCATAACCACCTGACAGTGCACAGCCACCTGAGGGCTGGCAACACAACTGCTCTGTGTGCTGGCAGGGGCTGGGCTGAGCCCAGATGTGCCCCTGGCAATCTCTCTAGTGCTCTGCCTGTGTAAGGGCTGCTCTGATTTCTGTGTGTTCTGTGTATTGAGTTATTCTTTCAGGGCTCTCAGAGCAAGGGCTTTTGGGGAGAGGAATGCAAAGGGCATGCTTTCATACTCACTGAAGTAATTCACTGCTGAGGGAATGTGGCCTCATGTAATCTCTCTGTGGTGTCTGTGCCTAGGCCAGTGCCCAGGATTGGAGTTAAGGCTGACATCCTCTCACTGCTTCTGCAGGTGTGAAGCCAATCTGACCCAGCCTTGACTGGACCTGCTACCCCTGCAGAACTGATCAAGGGTGTGTACATGGGGCTGAATTTCAAAGCACTGTCTTTCTCCCCATTTCTTGCTGGGAAAACTGCACCATTGGGGCTGTACTGGCTGACTGGCGATGCAGATGCTGTGTCCCTAGAGCTGAGGTGTGAGAATTTAAGGGACCTAAAGCTTTCTTTGCTGAAGAGTTTTGGTTCCAGGCCAATAACATACTGAGGGTTAGCACTGCCTGACAGCTGCTTGGTGGTCTTGGCATGGAGTGAGTTGGTGAACCTCAGGTTGGTTCCCAGCAGAGACAGATGTTTGTATTTTAAAGAAATTTGTGTTATGGTCATTGCTAGCCAGACTGCATGGAAGAACAAAAAAGCCTTTCTTCAGGTCAAGATTGATGCATTTTGGCTCCAAATCTCTTTGTGAAATCTGTGCTCTTCGTGATATTGCAACTGTGGCAAAAACATTATGAAAATTTAACCTGATGAGGACTTTGTCCAGAGCATGACACTAACATAGGCACAGTCCAGGATTATGCAGGGGCTATTTTGGGCAATGTGGTGCTCAATAACCCTTCGCCTGCTCAAGACAGTCTCAAACATTACAGGCCAATTTAAAACACCGACAATGCAGCCCTCCACAGGTGGTGTTATCCCTCCTTTATGGGGGTAAGCTGCAGGGGGGATTAAAGTGATTTTACAACAGCTGCCCAAGAAAACAGACAATCTCTGTCACAACACCACCTTCTGAACCTCTGTGCTGTGCTGGCAGCTGAGGCAATGCCTTCTGAGAGCCCTGTCCCAGAGGGGCTGGGCAGTGATCAGTGGGACTGAAATGGGAAGGAGCCACACAACTCCCTGTATCCCCCTTTCAGGGTTTTAGTCTCTGCCCCTCCGAGCGCAGGTGTCAGCTTCCCTTCAGCCTCCTCTGAGTGCCACTGAATGTCTGGCTGAGTGACACAAAGTGACTTGCACAGGATCGTTCCTTCTCCTGGGGACAGCCCAGTGGCTGCTGGAGCATCGATGGGAGAAGATGTAGACAAAAGGAGTCTGCTCTGATCGGCTGGAAAGTTCTTGGCAGGAGGACAAGACCCAGGTGCAGAAAAAAGGCAGGTTTTGTATCAGGCCTGGCTCCAGGGCCCCTTGTCTGGCAGGAGGCAATTCTGCATGTGCTGCCTCTACAGTCAGGTTCCCACTGCACCTGCTCAGGTGGAAGCAACTTGTCTGTTATTACAGGGCTGGGAAAGCTGCTCTGTGTGCTACTCGCCCTCCTCAGGAATGTGAGTATGTCTAAGTGTTTTCTGGGAACAAACAGAGCAAGAAGTCTCCTCCCTTTGCCTTTGAGAAAGTCTAAGAAATCAGTGTCTTTTTGTAGCACCAGCTGGTGTTCCTGAGGGCTGAGCTCGTGTCCTGCCACCAGTCCTGACTTGCTCAGCATCCACTGAGAACACTCAGCAGTTCTGCATTGGGCTGCTGTTATAATGCACAGAATCATGGAATATTCTGAGTTGGAAGGGACCCACAAGGATCATCAAAATTCAGCTCATGGCCTAGCACAGGACACCTCAACAATGCCACCATGTGCCTGAGAGTGTTGTCCAAGTGCTCCTTGAGCTCTGGCAGGTTTGAGGCCATAACCACTGCCCTGGGGAGTGTGTTCAATGCCTGACCCAACCTCTTCCTAATGTCCAACCTAACCCTCCCCTGACACAGCTCCAGCTGTTTCCTTAGGTCCTGGTCACAGAGGGCAGAGATTGGAACTGCCCTTCATGAGGAAGCTGCAGACATTGAGGAGGTCCCCCCTCAGTCTCCTCTTCTCTGGGCTGCACTGAACTGAGATGGTTGTTATAGGATTATTATTAGAAAACCAAGTCACACTAAAGACCCCAAACCTGACAATGAGGTGACAATAAACTTCTGCGTGTGAGGACAGCACCCACAGCTCAGGAGGCTGCTCTGAAGGTTACTCAAGTACAAGAGGCCTTGTCACATTGGTCTCACCTATAGGAGGAGATAAAAAATGCATTAGCAGCCAGATAAGGAGTATCCACATGTCACTGTCACCCCCTTGCTCACACTTGAGCAGGACATCCCTGCCTGAGCCGGGCTCCCAGCCCATAACCCCGGTGTCTGATGCGGGCACTGGGAAGGCAGCAATGCTCCTGCAAAAGCATCCCTGCTGCTTTTCTCCTGCACTCAGCCCATTCCCAGGCTTGAAGCAGCAACACACTTGCCTGCACATCCATGTTCCCGTTATTTTGTCCATGGTTTTCAGGGCAGGATGTGTCTTCAACCCTATTTAAGCAATTCAAAGCTGCTGGTACCCAGTAAAAATGTTGTGGATGCAGCTGTGGAAGAGGAAATCAGCACTGGGACAAAGGGTGGCCTCCCCGCTCTAATTTTCTTTCTGTTTTTCTTATAGGGGTGGCTGGGCTGCTGTGGCAATAGACACACTCAGTCAACCCTTCTGTTTTGCTCTTTTACCTCCTTGACATCAGTCACGTGCAAAATAGAAGAGCAAATGAGATAATGGGGAACAGAATGTCCCAGGGGCAGCTGGACAAATCTCTGCTATGAATCTCCCAGTCCTGTGGCATGAGGGGACCTCACGCTGCTAGGGATGGGGAAGAAATCCTCACTCTGTTCTCTCTGTGGCCTTTTCCTGCTCCTGGTTCTTTCGTAGGAGCATCCGTGCCCCAGAGCACGCAGGTGACCCGCAGGGGGACCGCTGTGCTGGGGGGTTGGTTTTAAAGCCTATTCAGGAAGAAAACAATTCCGGTCTGTTCCTTTTGTCGGCGTTGTCAGGACCCACAGAGAGGTCCCTTCTGCTGCCCCGTGGTCTGTAACTCCACGTCCCGAGAGGTGACACTGTCCCTGCGGCACCGCGGGCACAGTGTGAGCAGCGGGAGGGGAACAGACACCTTGGGGCTTAAAAATGTTGTGGACGCAACTGTGGAAGAGGCGGGGGGTCAGCCCGGGACGGGTGGCACAGGGTGGGCACCTCGGCCCGCGCCTTGGGTGCCGAGCAGCGCCGCTCCGATTAGTACCGACCTGATCCGACCCGGCCCAGCCCGGCTTGGCACGGCACGGTCCGGGCGATGCCGGGCTGGATCCGGGCTGAGTCGAGCTCAGCCACAGCAGGGCAGAGCACAACCGACCGCGAGCCGAGCCGAGCCGAGCCCGAACCCGAACCCGAGCCTGAGCCTGTGCCCAGCCCGTGCCGATCCCGAACCCGAGCCCAGCCTGTGCCCAGCCCGTGCCGATCCCGAACCCGAGCCCAGCCCGTACCGAGCCTATGGGAGCCGCGCCGGGGCCGTCCCGCTCCGCCCGCGCCCGCGGTTGGCGCTGTCCGTGCGGGGCGGGGCGCGGCGGCAGCTTCGAATATCGGCGGGACCGCAGCGCTGTTTGAGCGCGTCCCGTCACCCCGCACCGACCCGTCCTGCCCCGCTCCGGCCCATCATGGGCAACGCCGAGTCCGTCCCGTGCGGCGCCGCCGGCACCGGTAAGTGCGGGGCTGTGCGGGTTCATGCGGGTCCTGCTCCCCGCGCCCCACCGCGAAGGGACAGACCCAGCCCGGGGCTCCCCCAGCGCTGTCGCATCGCTTGACACAAACCGCGGGCGGGAGGATGCCCCGACGTGTCCCTCGGGGTGGGGAGGGTGTGACAGGAGCCCCGGCGACACGGGCGGGGGTGGCAGGTGAAATGTCACCCAAGGTGAGCCACGGCCGCGCTCAGGGCAGGTACGGCGGGGCTGAGCTCCCTCCTCACCCGTGGCACCGACCCCAGACAGCGCCGGGGAGGGAAAGGGGGACTGGGGGCTTTTTGTCCCTCTCCCAAAACAGAAATGGGGCCGTAAAATGCTCTTTCATCCCCTGCTGCTGCCGCCCGCGCAAAAGCTGCCCTGCCAAATTCACGCGCCGTAATTCAAAGTCCTTCGCTCCCAAATCTCCTGCCAATCCCGGCCCCGGGGCTGGGAAAACAAACGGCTTGGCGCTGGCCGCACAGCTGCGCCTCAGCTTCTTGTTGCCTTTTATGCGTCTTTTTTTTTCGTGTCCAAGAAGTCCAACAGCCGCCAGCCTGGTTGGCTGGATTTGAAGGGAGCTGATAACTGAGCTCAGCCAACCGGCACGAGGTGCCAGCGCTCTGGAATACAAATAATCCTGGGTGGGAATAAGAAAAGGATTGAGTAACTTGTAAGCTGATGTGATGCAGCATCGTAGGTACTTGTGTTACTCTATAGCAGTGAGTTTCAGCAAGCCTGAACTTGTTTCTTGTTAACCTCTCCTTAGCCTGGGGCCTTTGGGATCTGCATTTGGGACTTGCAAAAACTGCAAAACAGTTTTTGGATGTGTGTGACCTGCTGCAGTTTCAGTTTTAAAGAAAACGTTGTCATTCTTCACACCTGATTCTTAATGCTGGTGTTAGAAATATGTTAATATTTTCCCTGGTATTTGTAGTGTGGTCCGATTTGATGACTTCTTTCAAAAAGCTTTAACTACTCAGTTTTGTTTTCTTTTCCTCTGGGGAAACCCAAAATATTTTCTTCCTGGCAGGATGAGGGTGTTGTCATTGACTCAATGTGTCAGTTCAGTAGTGCGATGTGCAGCTGGGTGAGTCCTGAAGCTGCACTGCTGGATGCTCTTGCCTGAGCCTCTGTACAGATGTTGTGATATGGACCAGAGGGAAAAGTCCCATTGGATCTACGCCAGGAACCTTTGGAACATGAGGTTGCACTGCCCTGAATGGCAAGTGCATTGGCAGAAACCTAGAGCAGGTGCCCACTGATGCAGAGTCCTACCTATGGCAGAATAAAAAGGAATAGAGGGCAATGCAAAGTGAGACTTGGGTGTCTAAACCTGCAGTAAACACTTTTCACTTCAGGAACTGGGCAATTGCAGGCAATGGACAGAAAACCCAAAAGAACAAACCAAATCAATTTACTCCTGAGCTTTGTTTCCTACCGGCAATTGTTCTCAGGTGTGTGGAGCAACACCGAGTTCAGATCTGTGTGTACCTTAAGGGAGGGTCTCTGCTATTCCGTGGGGCGTTAATAACCCCAGGGGATTAAGAGCTCACTGTTCCTAACAGTGAGTGCTTTGGATGCAGGTCATGTTCTGTTGTAGCAGGTTCTCACGTTTCTTGTATTTCGTTGTGCTGGAAGCGACTTGTGCTGTGTTTGGTTTTGGGGTGGTCAGATTTACATGTTTGCTGTGTAATGGATGATTAATTCTGTGCTCCCGAATGTTGGTTTTTTCTTTTGAAATCCAAACATCAAGTCTTTGATTATAAAGCCAGTTCTGCAAAAGAGAATTGGAGATATCTCTTAGTTCATTAACTTTCAAAATGTTGTCAGACCTCAACAATACATTGTGCCAACAGCTACTGCTGTTCCCATTTGCTTAACAGCAAAGGTAAAAAACTGCATTTGGTGATGCTTCCTGTATTGGATGAATTTGAACCAAAATGGAGCTAATTGTCAACGACTGAGAAAGATTGCATACAGATCTCAGTCTGCTCTCAATTTGAAGTAATTTCTATGCTTACATAATATAGTAATCAGAAACAAAACAAATCCCTTTCCAAAACCAGTAGCCCTATCTGTATTCCAATTAACACCCCACTCCGGCTGATTTCTATAGCTTTCCTGTTGCTGAAGCTTCAGTTTTGCTCCCTTCCCATGCTCAAGCCACCCACCTTCTCCAACACAGCTTCCATGCCGTGTAGCAACCTCTGGAGCCTGATCTCTGTTGAGGATCAGGAAGCTTCAGGAATTGCCAAATGTGAGCACCCCTTTGGCTGGGATCCTGCACTGCTGCCACCCTTCTCAGCCTGTGTTAAAGTTTGCTTTGTCTGTTCTCCACCTTCAGTAGGACTTGGGATTTGGTACCTGATTTGCCGTATTTCTGTGTAGAATAAGCCCCACTGGAAGGTTACTCTCTCCCTAGGATGAGAAAGGGAACAAATAATGTCTCTAATAGGAAGTGTGTTCCTGCTAAGGCTGGGAACTTTGTGTTCCTCTGCAGCCTTCACAGTAAAGTATTCTTGCTCTTGTACTAAGGCCCAGATCTGTCCTAGTTTATTTATAAAACACAGAAAATGCTGGGGAAACATTGAACTTCTTGACTTCCACCCACTGCTGTGAATTTCTGATTTTACTGGGGACTAAACATTTTTTCTCTCTCTTAGCTAGATTTGAGTTACCACTTGGCAGAAAACAGGAATATGGCATGAAAAAAATCAGTAAATCCTTAAAAGCTGGAGTTTTCACTGAGGCATGGGGGTTTTCAATTTAGAAATGTTGTTTTGTACATCTCTTATATGGAGCTGGGGCTGGGACCAAGGCTGTGCAGCCAGGGGAGATGTGCAGGGTGCAGGTCCCTTGGTCCCAGCCAGGAGAGCCCAGGTGGGCAGTGAGGCCCTGGGGGTGGGCACTGTCACTGGAGGACAGCCATGGATAAAAAGTCAGCACTGCTACTCCATAACTCACTGGGAAAGAAAAATAGGTTGAATAAATGCCAGGGAAAGGACACAGTGGAGGGGGTTGCTTAAGGGATTGAGCCTGATCCAAAGAAAAGCAAATAACCAGGTACAGAGCTGGTCTCAGGAGAGCAAACCTCTGAGGAGGACACAGCTGGGAGTGAATTCTTACTCCTTGAATGTGCACATGTCTTTCAGAAGATGGAAGGTGAGACCTTTTCCCTAAGGGATCTGGTACAAGTCACAGAGGCTTGGAGAGGGTCCTGTGCAGGGCTAAGGGTTGGACACGATAATCCTTGTGGGTCCCTTCCAACTCTGCATATTCTGTGAGGTTGATGGCTTGGGACAGTTTTGCTGTGCTCATAGTGTGAGCACTTGTTACACCTGGACAGATGTGTAATTATTCTAATCAGAGCGTGGGTTACTTTCTTGGCATCAGAATGGGTTGACACTTGTCTGGGACTGTTTCAGCTGGGAGCTGATGCCTGAATGAGATGCTTTAGCTGGGAATTTGTCTGAGATATGAACAGGATGGCTGGAAATCTCAGGATTTGTTTCAGCTTCTGGGAAAGTTTGCAATGGACAGGGAAATCTCCAAGACGTGATTACTCTTGATTCAAAAAAGAACTCCTTTTAATGAGAGTCCAAGGAGAATTTCTGGCTCTACGTCCTCTTTATTTTCTTTTTTTTTTTTTTCTTTTTTGCTAAATCTTCCTTCAGATCAGCTGACCAAATGTACTCCCCTCCAGGAGCAATGGGTATCCTTCTGAACAGCAGGAAATCTCTCAGTGTGGGAAAAGCTTTGAATTATTTGCAACTTGTGCAGCATTGCAAGGTCAAAAGTCGCTGGAAGTTTTCTTTGCATAATGCAAGTTTACGTATGGCTGTATTAGACAATCGTTCCCTGACTGAACTCTGTTAATGGTCTTTGAGTGTAAAACCCAATTGCAGTGCTGGAGAGTGTTATAGGTCAGCACAGAGTACAGGCTTCTGTGCTGGATTGCCTTTTGACTGTTGGTCTGAAAACTCCTGTTAGGCATCAGCTGGGCGGGAGCACTGGACATGCTGCTTGTATTTATGGGTATATGATAAAAATGACTGCAAATGTTGGCAGGTGCATCTCTCTTGCTTAATTTCTCCACTTGGTCAGCAGCAGCTCTTTTGTCTGACAATGCAGTTTCTGTCCTTCCTTTCCGATCCTTCACCTGGGAGCCCCTTCTAACCCTGCATGCTCCTGTATCCATACTTCTGTCTCTCTGACTGTGTTGTCCTGTCCACTGTCAGAGGTTTTGTCATTGTGTGTGGTTTTCCAGTAACATCCTGGCGAGTTCCTCTCTGACTCTTTACCTCTTGGCTCCACCAGTCTTCGAGGTTTGTTTTTGTGCCCCATCACTGTATTGCAAAGGCTTTTGGGAGCACCTGTTGCCTGTTCTCTGTTGGTCTTTCTTCAGCTTTGGGACAGGGGGACTCCTGACTTGTGAAAGTCTTTGCTGTATCCAGTATTCAACTGGATAACCATGAGTAAATATTCAAGAATTCCCTGAAATATGTTAGAGGAGCTCTCAGGACCCGAACAGTTCAAAAATGTCATAGGGGCTTTTCCTTTAAGTCCCCCAGCTCTCTGGTGTCTGACCGTAATCATGTGCTTGGGTTTCTCCAAAAGTGTCTTTTCTGACCTTCTCTCGGCTCTTAGCTCCCTGGTTTCTGCATCTGTAGGACGTTCTCTCAAAGAATCCCGTGCTGGAGAAGCCCAGAGGAGTTTGTTATCCAAAGGTTTTGTTTTCCCTGGGCTCTGAAAGGCAGCGGGGAGGGTGCAGGATCCCATCGCTGGGTTTAGGTGGCGCCAGAGGCTCGGGAAAGGACCTTCCTGCGCTCCTCTCCAGCCGGGACCGGGGGCTCCGCCGCGCCCGCTGCTGCCCCCGCTCACCTGCGGGGCGGCTCCGGGCTCAGCCCACGCCCTACCGATGAGCTGAAGCCCGCGGTGAGCAGAGGCGAGGCCGGCTCTGCCTCGTGGGTTTAGGGGTAAGGTTTGGTTGGTATCCTGTGATTCCTGCAGCTGGGAGCGTACCCAGCGCGTTTAGTCCTTGTTGCTGCGCTCCTTACCCGAGTCACCGTGCCCAGCTGCCAAAACACTCCACAGCGCGGTCAATTCCCGCATGGACGGTGCTTGCCTTGCCTGCCACGCGTGGATTCACAGCAGTGACATTGCTGAGTTAACCTGCGCAGGCTCCAGGCAGGCTGGGGTAGCTGTGGGGAAAACAGCACATTCCCTTCATGTTAAGCATGGTTTGCTCAGAGACCCTTTCATTCTGCACCGCAGAGTCTGTTTCCTCGTTAACAAATTGCTTCTGCAGAGCTGCAGTTTAGCACTTCTCAAAGGGCTGTGGACTCTGCTAAGCTCAGCTCACCTCGTGCCTGGGGATTGAACTGTACCCAATAGCCTTAGGTGGATTTTTTGCTGATAAGTGTACGCCATTTATGTGGATTTATCACAAAGATGATGATAGAGTGTTTCCTTTTCAATGCACAGTGTTGCTTCAAATCAGCCCAGAAGTTTGGCCATATGGGATTCCCTGCAGTCCTGTTTCACAGAATCACAAAATGGTTTGGGTTGGAAGGGACCTCAAAGCTCATCTTGTTCCAGTGCCCTGCCACGGGCAGGGACACCTTTCACTAGACCAGGTTGCTCAGGGCTGAGGGTCAAGAAAAGTTGATGCTTACTAGTGATGCCTCTTTGCAGATCTGGATTCTTTGTGTTCTGCTGTGATTTGTGCTGCTCTGGGGCAAATACAAAGTTCCCTCTGAAACAAACCTTTGCAGGGCACACAGCAGTTACAGCCCCGAGGGGAGATGGGGATGCCTTCGTTGGTGTGTTCCCATTAGGTCACCCCTAACGCTCCTCTTTGGGGCTCTTTGTTGGGGCCAAGCACTTTATCTTCTCTGCAGCTGCTGCACATACCTAAAAAGGAGCATCCATGTGCCCTGGCCAGAACGGACTCCAGTTTTCATGTTTGGCACTCAAATAACACAGTTATAAATGCCTGCTCCTGCCTTGAACTGGAACATAAATGTTTATAACTCTGGCTACCCTCTTGACAGTTTCCCCATTAAATTAGTGTTGAGACATCTTTTAATTTCTGACCTCATCTGGGTACCAGTCTGAAGTCTGCTGAAGTCACAGATGTTTCCCCCATAATGACAGAAGCTTTGGTTTTACAATTCTGCCCTCAGTTTGCAGAGGTGAGGTTTCTCACACGTGTCCCACCTTCTCTGGGTACCTCTTCCCTTCCTGGCTGAGCTCACTCCTGTGGCTCTGAGAGCCCCTCCGGGAATGTACCCTGCTGATTGCCGGGATCCAGGTACAAATCCTGCAGTGGAGGGTGAGATGAGGTGAGGGTAGAAAGGAACGAGAAACTTTAGGTCCTAAAATGATGCAAAAACTCACCCAGGCCTCTATTGTCTCTATTTCTGGGTCCCTGATAAAACTAAAACTTGGTTCTAAATAACGTGCAATATTTCAGCAAGGAAAAGCAAGACAAAGAGGCTATTTAAAGCTACCGTCTTTGCAGGGCTTGGCTTGCAGGCTCTGCCTCTTTTGTGTCATTGTGTCTATGGAAAACACAGACGAGAGGCCGGCAAAATACAATGTGCACTCGAATTTAGAACACATGCAAAGGTCAGACGTGGTGCACGCTTGGTTTTGGGGAGATGGAGGCTTTGGACTGAGCAAGTTAACTTGGATTTTTTTTAACACAAAGGAGAATATTATAAACAGGCAGTGGAAGAGACCCTGGATGCAATTTACACAGTATACTGCAGCCTGTACAACAGAATAACCTGTATAGCCTGTGCCTGGGTGCTCTTTTTTTGGTCTGAAGTGGAGGCATTATCTTCCACTCGTGGCTCTGTTCTGTCTTGCTGTTTGAATCTTGGACAAGCCTTTTGCCCTTCAGTGTCCTTGGTTGTACAGTGAGGCCAGGAGTATACACGTGAAACTTTGGGAGACCCGTAAATATAAACCTGAAAGTGTCACAACATGTGCCCAGCTTGAAAGCAGCTACAAAACTATGACAGCGGCTGCGAACCTGAGGCGTGTTTGTTCTGGCAATAGGAGGAACACAACAAAAGGACTTGCTAAAGGCTGCGCTGAAGGGAACGGATGGTTGCAGGTTGTGTTAGGAAGGACAGGGCAAGGGAGGGAGGCTGGAAATTCCCCAGGAGCAGAGGAGAGCACCAGAGGGATGTGCTGGAGATGGCATCTCTCAGGGTTGTGCTGCAGTGGTGGGGAATGGGGAACCCATCTGAATTCTGCACCTGCACCAGCTGGAGAGAGTCTGCTGCAAGGGGAGGGGGCAGCCTGAAAATTGAGCAGGATTTTGGAACCCTGAAGGAGTCCATAAATAAACAAGTGTGAAGAACTTTGCTGAGGAGATGGGGCAGAGTATTGTTTTGTTACTGCTTTTTTTTTTTTGGGGGGGGGGGGGGAGGAGTACAGGTGTTTGTGCCACTGTGCTTTGCAAGGAGTACAGTGTGTGTGTATTTAAGAAGTTACAAGACAATCTGAATGCTATGAAGAGTAGCTCTTCTGTGGCCCTCAAGGATGAACTCTTAGACCAGCAAAGCTGAGAAGGCAGACCATGAGAAGAGAAACTAAGGCTTGAGATGATACAGCTCATCTGTAGCAGTTCATAATACCCACTGTGGATGGAGGGTTTCTCTTCTCCTGATTGCAGCAATCCCCCAAATCCTGGGACAGTTCAGGAGTCCTGGCTGAGATCTCTGCTGTCATCTCTGAACTGTGCTGCCTTCTCAGTGCCCATGGGTATAAAAGCATCACATACATTTTAAAGCCTTATTTATGCCTCCTTTCTTCAACGTTGTGATGGGGTTTTTTGCCTTGTTAAAGTAATCTTGTGCAAGGATTTATCTATTTTTCGTGTGTCAAAGATAATTTTTATTTTTTTAGAACTTCTTCATGCTGAATTAATTTATTCTCTGTCAAACCTGTTTTGTTTTTCACTTCAGCCCTGTGAGTGGGAGAATCCAATTCCCAGAAATGTGTGTCTCTTCTCCTGCATGTGGCACTCCTGTGCCAATAAATTCAAACCTTCAACCTGCAAAACCCTCTGAAGAAATGCAGCCTTTGGTGCCTCAGCTGCATCCAGGGATGGTTCTGGATCTCAGACACTCCCAAATGATGGGGTTCAAACCAGTGTGGTCCCCCTTTTGAGCCACATCTTGACATGTGAGGAAGGGCATGGCCACAACACCTTCCTTTCGGCAACAGAAGACACTTTTCTTTTGGGAGATACAGAGCCCCTTCTTCCCTCTCCTGTCCAATTGTGCCTTGCAGAGAGGAGATGAGGGTGGTGGGATGCTGTCAGGCCAGGAGCTGTTTCTTTCCTTACTCCGACTGGGATAACGTGGTTTGTCTTGGGAACAGAGTCTGTATTGCAAACTGGGAAAGCAGGTTGGTCAGAGCCTGAGAGCTGCTACTATTTTGTTTTATAATTTTTTTCGTTTGTAATTTTCTGAATGCTAACTGGCCTGAGAAAAACAGCACTCTTAGATGCCACATGGTAACAATGATTTGAGTATTTCCTGCTGTGGGCTGTGGCCAGGGTGCTGCCTGGTCCCTGTCCCTTGGGGGTGGCTTGGATTGTCACAGCCACCCCAGGCCTCGTGACAATTTGGGGCTGAGCTGACTCTCTGTTATGACCAGTTTATTCAACAGTGATTTAAAGATGCATCAGGGTTCCTGCTGATACCAGGGATGCTAAGTCCAGGTTTGGTTCATATCCACACCTGCATGTGCACAGACCAAGGTGGGGGAAAGCACCTATGGCAGGATGAGGCCAGGAGCTGTGCCATGTGGCTGCTGAAGCTGGTGAAGTTCTGTGGTGCCAGGAGGAGCGAGGGCAGAGGGAGCAGCTGGGGAATGGAGAAGGTTGGAGAGTGCGAGGAAGATGGAGGATCTCCCACTGCTCTCATTCCCCTCTCAGTGACAAATACAAACCGAGCTGTCCTGACCATGCTCTGAGCCTTTTCCCCTTGCCAGCTGTGTGTTTTTGTAGGTGCTGGGTCTGCCATGCTGACAGCATCAGGCAGGAGCAGGAGGGTCCCTGGGCACTGGGTGTGGGGAGCAGCTGGAAGGGGAGCTGCCAGTAAACAGCGTTTGGGAGAGGAGATGCACAGTAAGAAAAACAAGAAGCAGTTGTTAAGCTGCCTTGTTCTCTCTATTTCTGTAGGTAACCTTTTGCTTCTCGGAGCAATGAAAAAACAACCCCTTCAAAAAATATTGCAGGGTGTTTCTTTGTGTGCTTTGACTAAGCTGTTCCTCATAAACCAGTGGCTTTTGCGTAAACACAGGCATGCCAGGCAGAATTATCTGCTTCTTTTGCAGCTGCCAAGTGCCTTCGCTCTCCCAGTAATGTGTAAACGAGGGGAGCAAAGCTGGGAGAGGCAAGCCCAGACTGAGCGTGGGGTACCCTCCTCTGCCATTGACCCCTCTACATCCCTCCCTGGCACTGCCCCTCTGAGGGGAGGGGGCTGTGGGGGCCCTGAGCCAGCTTGTTGCTGCATAGAATCAGATCTGACCATGGGAAGCACTGGCTTGGCTCTGGGGGGTACCACACCGAACATTAAACGGGACAGGGATACGACAGCATGAGGTGGGGACACGGAGAAACCACTCTGGGCTGCATCCTTGTGCAAGGGACATTCCCAGGCCAAGAAATGTGTTCCTGGAGATGGGTATCGTGAGCTTCCCTCTGCACTTTTAATTGCTAGTCAGTGCTGGAGTGCTGACAGAGCTCTGGGTGGCAGCAGAAGGTGTTTGCCCCCTTGTCACCCCCAGTCAAAGCTGACATGCTAAATCCAGGATCTGCTGGAGAAAAAGGGGACCTCCCTTCCACTCCTGTGGGCTAGGTCTGTGGGCTTCAGTGACTTTATTTTTCCCCCAGATAAAATGAACAAAAATTCAGTGTCCCATGACGGCTCTGATAAGCTGGAGGCTCCAGACATGCCCCAGCTAAGATTGCCCATTATAGCCTTTGTTTATTTAAAAATAAAAAGCCCAACCTCACTATCTTGATTATGGAAAAAAAATTATATAAATGTGCCAGAAGCATAATTGGTGCCAGTGGAAACCAAAAATGACCCTTTGCTTTCCACCTCCACCCACCTTTTTCACAGTGTAGTGGTTTGCTGGGAGGGAGCTTTTCTTAGGCACTGCTGCAGGGATCCTTTCCCATGGATCAGCCCTCTCCAAAACATCTCAGATGCTTCAGGGGATGGTGGAAAGAGCCCTGTAAAATTCCAGGTGGAATGATGTATCCCCTGACTCTCTAGCTGTCATTTGAATCCTTTTGAGACTCTCTTAAGGGCAGCAGTAACATGCTCTAGAAGTACTTATGAAAATCTCATTATCAGCATCTTTTATAATGCCGGATCATCCTGTTATTTAGATAATTGTGCAGTCTGTTCCCTCTGAGCCTGCTGATTGCTGGCCATGGGCAGTGATACCGTGTTATCAGCTTCACCCGGCTCTTCAGATGTGCCAGAAGACCTGTTGTGCCTGGGCTGATGGTCCCTGGGTACCTTTCCTGACCATTTGGGGCTGGTAGCATTCACATTTCAGCTCCTGGGGCATCCCATGGCTCCCCAACTGTGGGAAAGGAAGGAAAGAAGGGAGACGAGCCTTCCAGGAGATCCCATGCCCACCCCCACTGCTACTGCCTTTTTTCTTAGGTGGGACCTTCTCCTGGGCTGGTGGCTCCCGCTCCCAGTTAACACTCTTTTAGCTCTGCAGATGCTCTTGATGGATGTGACCACAACAAGTGCTGTGCATGGTGTGGACAAGATTTCCTGTCACTGCCTGGGCGTGGGCTCGTTGCTTGGGACCTGTACTAAGCCAAGTGGCTCTCGGTGCCACCATGAGGCAGGTGAAAGCCATCCTGGGAGGGCTGCAGGTTGGGCTGAGCCTTTGAGGTTTGCACTGCGGGGTTTTTGTGGGAGCCCCGCAGCGATCGCTCATCAAGTGATGAATTTCATGGGAGGATTATTGCCACACAATGCGCTTTTGTGCAGTTATATGGTGTCTTTTAAATAATTTCCTCTAATGAGTCTGTCCACACCCAACCAAAATAAACATTCTGAAAGGCTGCAAAGATAAACACACAGCGGTTACCCTTAGAGGCGTCCTGTCTCCCACCCCTGACAGATACCTGCTCCATTTCCTGGAAACGAAAAGTATCCAGGAATGCTGTGTTTAGATTACCTATTGTGAACTTTGTCAATCACAAACTTTCTAAACTTTCATTTTACAGCATCACTAACTTTAAATCAGTCCCTTTCTTGGAAAGGCGGAGAAAGTGAAAGCTGGACATTCTGTCACATGCTTGCTCTGCCCTTTTCAGATGAATGTTTACTCTGACCCTTTTGAGGCCCTGCGCTCCTCTCAGTGCTGGTGTCCGTGGGGACAGACTGGGCTCACCAGCCTTGTTCCACATCACTAAGTTGTTTTCCAGTTTGCTTGCACGTGTTTTTGGCCGTGTGTAGTCCTTGGGCTGTGCGGAGCCCTTCCCGCGTGGGTGCTGGCCGGGCTGGTGGGTGAACACGGTGTCACTTGGGCAGGAGCCTCCCCTACCCACCAGCTCCTGCTGTCTCCCTCCTCTGAAGTTTCCTCAGCTTTCCTTTAGGAGTAACTTGTGCAAGGGAGAGCATTTTAACCCCTCAACCCGTTTCCTAGGTTGATAAACTGCTGATTGCAATGGGGAGCTGGTCTTTTAAGGTGAGGAAATTTCCCTAATGAAACCACCTGCGTATTTCTCCTCCTAATCCTTCCCTGGTTCGTTTGCTTGGTTGCCATTTCTCATGGCTTTGTGGACTCTTCAACAGCCTCTTGCCAAGGGTCTCATCAAAGAGGGCATAAATGCCTGTGCTGTCAGCCAGTTGTCCTCTTCATTCACCCATCCCCTTTCCCTGGTGAGACTTGTCAAGCTAAAGCCAGTCTCTGCTGGGAACCCCAGATGGGAAAGTGCTCTGCTCTTAATTAGCATCTTAATTAGTTTATCAGGCGTTGGCACCACACTAACCAAGTTGTCATTCCTGAATGCACTTTTCAGCAGGGCTCTTGTTCTTGCTGTTCTTTAGTGCTTAATTTTTTTTTGGTTATCACAAAGTGCATCTTTTTACTGGTTCAGGGAGATATTCCTCTGAAATTCAGTATTAGCTGAGCTAGGTAACGCGTATTTCTTTTTTTAACCCCCAATAACCAAATCACTTCAGTTTTTCTTCTTCTTCCCAGCTCCAGATAGTGCCTGATCATTAATCCCAGAAATGTGCTGTGGTAGGAAAGGTGTAGCCCTGTGACAGATAAGCTTGACTGACGTAAATATAGTTCCTCTCTACCTTCCTTTTCTTCCATAACTGCTGGAGATCGAGGTGACCCACAGAGTCATCTGAAATTCTCCTGTAGATTATCTCCTGGTTTGATTTTATTTTCAGCTATTTGGCAGCTGTAATTTATGGTCATGCCCTGCTGGCTTCATTAAGATTATATTCTATATTTTTATATTGTTTTTCTGCTTCAGTAACTGAAGTAAAAGTGTAGGTATTTTGTCGATTTTCTTTTTTTTGGTGTGATTTCAACACTGAACATTGGGTTTTTCCTCATCCCTTTCCCTACTGATTTTTGTCTCCCCTGAATCATCTTTATCTGTTTTATGATGGACTGCCCCTGCTGTCTTTATATTCTGGCTTTTTGCCTGGAAATTGCATTTCAATTGTTGCCATTGATTTACTCTTGGCTAGCCAGGCTTTTTCTCCTCGTTGATGGCAGAGTGTTGCCTGGGGTTTTGTCCCAGAACTACTGTGACCCTCGGGACTGTCAAATAGAAGTGGAGCTGGAACAGGATCAGTAGTTCTGTCTTTCCCAGGGCCTATCAACAGCTTTGGGGACACGGCGCCTTGGTGACCAACAAATAATTTGACCACAAGAGAGGACTGAGCAACAAAGCTCAGGGCTGAGGCAGCCTACGAGCAGAGCTGGCTTTTTGTCAGCAACCACGACCTGTGTGGCCATGACAAGGTCTCTCCTGCACTGGTTGCACTGGGAGCTTGGAAGCTGAGGGTCTTGGTGGCACTGCCCACTCTGCTCTTCACTTTGATGCTGAACCTGCTTGTTGGTCCCTGTCTGGCACGTCCCTGGTGCTTTTTGTAAGGGCATGAATACCCTGAAGGATATTCTTTCCTCCCCTTCTCAGCGGTTCTCTCGGGCAGTTTTGCACCCAGGGAACTACAAACATGGGTTAGATCCTGGTGAAGACCCCAGTTAGACCCTTAGCCCCATCAAAGAAAGTATAAGGAGGTGAGGAAGTTCCAAGAAGCCCATTCTCTGGTGGTCCTGTGTAGTTTGCTCATCAGTATAAGCTCGCCAGTCTCTGTGACACCAGAGCTGATGTCAGAAAGTTCTCCCTTGTATTTGGGCTCACGTTGCTCCCTCAGGGAGGCTCATCTGCCTCCGCCTGAGCTGTTGGTAGGCAAAAATCTGAATCCATGTGACCCACCCTCCTGGCCAGCTCTCCTTATTCAAGGGAGAGTAACGGGAATTATTCCCAGCGCAGCCCCTTCTCAGTGGCCTCGGCAGAGCCGCCCCAGCCAGGCAGGTGTGGTGTGTCAGTGCGGCGTTAACGCGTTTCTGGCAGGGCTTTGAGTTACCGGAGGGGTGGTGAAATTCCAGCCTGTGGGAATCCAACTTTGAACACCAAGGGGGAAAAGCTAATATTGGCTTTTTGCTTGTGATTTCGCTGGCAGTGCAGGAGGTTTGCAGCTGATGGGGGGGAAACGTCTTGGCTGCTGACCCTGGGGTGGGGTGGAGGGATTCAAGTTGAATTTCGTATTTCATCTTTATGGTAGTGACTCACTTGACACTTGACTTTACCCTGTAATCGTAATGTTTTAACACGAAATTTTGCAGATGGAGGACGGGCACTAACAGAGCAAGGTTGTTTTTTTTCAAATTGGTGTGAAGAGAGCTAACCCAGGTTTGATGGCCCTCAGCCCTTGTCAGCTTTCCTTGCCAGCCTTTCCCCAACTTTGAATCTGATCCTCTTTCCTGTGAAAGCAATGGAAATATTGTCTCATGAGAGGGTGTTTCTGGTTATCGGGTTCTTTCCAGCTCAAGGTACAGACCATGCCTGTTGTTGATGTCTCTACCTAAAGACAACAACCTTTCAGCCCTGGCTGGAGCTGACATGGCATTTGACTGCTGGGGCTGTGCCTGGGGCAATGCCTGGTGTGTTTCCTCACCACTTGGAGGAGATTGTGGCTGAGGGCATCTGGTGTCCTCTCTGGAATACATGACCTTGAACAAGGTCTTCTACATTTTTGTGCCTCCATGTTTTCCGGCTATTAATGAGGATAATGTCACATCACCATTTTCTAAAGCGTATTGAAAGTGCTTTGACATCTGCTAGGAAATAGTATAGGCAGGTGTGAATATATATATATATATATGTATATATATTATTTTGGTTAGAGAGAGCCAACCACTCTCTCAGCCTGGCCTCTGGCTTGATGCAAACTTTAACACAGCCCTTCCTATCTGGCTTCAAGGTTAGGCAGTGTTTCTTTTTGACTCGAAGTATCTGTGGGGTGACAAGGGTGTCACAGACGTTTTCCAAGGTCCTGAGCTGTCTGTAAGATAGGGTAGACAAAAATGTGGTGTTGCAAAACTAGCTCTGGGCATTTTTTTCTCATTTAAATAGCTTTAAAAATTATTTCTGTAGGGCTGAATCCTCACTGCTATTCTCAAATCCACTGAGTGCAGGACTGGACTCAGCACCTGTTTCAATTCTGATGAATCATTACTTCCACTACTTGTTTTTCATAATTGCTTCTGCTAATCCTCAGCTGAATTTGCATTTTCTTAGCGTTCACCATCCCCTTCATCCATGGGTACAAGTCAGGAGGTGTCAACATCCTGCTTGTGTCCCTTGTGATGTTCAGTGGAGCTGTAAACACACGAGGAGATGATCTTTGGCGGGTGTAAATTATCAAAGCTGTGCTGAGATGAGTGAATCCACAGCAACTTACACCAGCTGCAGGAATGCCCACAGGATATTTCATTCCTGCTGGCTGGAACAGCAGAAAGCTGGTGGGGGAAATGGCCTTGTGTAAGTAAGATACACAGGTGAGCAATTCTCTGCTTCTTTGTTTTCATCTGTTAAATTTTAGCTGAATAAAATCAATCTTTTGGGTTTCTATGCTGATTCCTGTATAGAGTCAGGTGTTTTACAAGCTCTGTACATCCTCTTGGGCGGTGGCAGCAGAAGTAAACTGGAGCCTGTTAAACTGGAACCCCAAGACAGATGCTCCCTGGCAGTACATGGGGTCATGCTTCTGATGGAAAGGATTGTCAGCTTAGCTGCTTAAAAGGTGAAAAGTTTCCCTGCATATAACCAGAAACATAGTCCATGTCTGTAATTTTTACTTATTCCGACACTGATTCCACTTGGGTTCCTTGCAGTTGGTAAAGGGATGGGCGGGCAGAAGGTTTGTTTGGATTCTGCTGCATTAACCCAATGGTAAATGCACTCAAAGCCAAGCCTTGTCAAAACAAAAAGAAATGGTTCCTTTTGAACTTAAGCTGAATTTGTAAAACATCCTGCCCCCAATGTGTGCCACCAAACCCTTTCAAAATAAGGTCAGTCATAAACAACTTTATTTCATTCAGCTCTCAGTGGAACAGGAGCAGAAGGAGGGCCAGGGAAATTTATTGAATGGAAAAGCACGGGATCTTTTTAAATAGAAAAGGGAAGAAATTCCTCCTTCCCAACTTTTCGGAAGGAATTGCGAACAATGGAGGTGAATGTAAAACCCAAGATCCAAGCCCATCCCCTGAGTTGCCTCCCCTGTGTAGGCTGAAGCTCTGCAGCCATCCGGCCTCGGGCCCTGCTCCGGCCAGCGCCAGGCACAGCATTTCCTCTCCGTGTTCTGCAGCTGCATGTAGAGAATCATGGAATCATTCAGGCTGGAAAAGACCTTTATGTGGGCATTTCTCCCCCGCTTTCTTTCATTCAGGAGCAACGTTGCCAGTGGGCAAACACTAATCCATCCTGACAGCTCTGCCCATCTTCCTGCTTTGGTCTGGCAACCAGCAAACAGCTTGATTAAGGTCCCCAGGGCTTTATTAGTGCAGCTTGTTGCCTGCAAATTAATCAACAGGTTTCCTGTATTTAACTCTTTGCTGGAGCTGGTTGGGAACATTCTGCATTGCTGTGGGCATTGAATCAAATCTTTAGAACTGTTTTTTAAGTACAGCACAGAAGAAATAACCCCAAGTGGTACTAGTCTTGTTTTTTTGGGATAGGCAGTAAAGAGATCCTGGGGGCTCTGCAGGTGCTGCTCATCTGACTTCCCATCTCTAACAGCAATTTTGGACTTTCATTATTTCTCTTGGCTGTTCATACCCCACTCCCCTTGTAAAATATCCTTTATCCATGCAGAGGGCAGCCAGATGAAACCTGCACTTTGCTTAGTTATTCATAAAAAGTCAGATGTGCTCTGGGCCCTTCCAAGTGGAGGTGTGAGCAGGAATGGGAACTTCTTACTGTTGTGAAGTTTGTTCTGGAGCAGGGGCAGAAGTTGCCAGTATGTTGTATTTTGCAGTGTTATGTTTCAGACTTGGGGCTTGTCCTTTGATTGTTTGGTCTCAGCATACTGGGATTTGGAAAAATACCTATGTAGGTGCAGTGGTTTACGCCTGAATTTTGATAATGAGCAGAACATTTGGGGAGTACACATTGCATTTCCAGGTGGCTGTGCCGATATCAGAGTGGCGATGACTGATGTTGTACAGATACAGTGGGTTGAACATTCTCTCATTATTTCAAAGATCACAGGATTTCCAGCTTCTTACTTGCATGTACATGAGGATACCCACCTCCTTTCTTCATTTTCCCTGTTTTTGCATGTTTTCTCATCTCTAAGTTGCTGGAGGCCCAGTAAGTGCATTATATCTGTGCACACTCGTGCCCATTAGCACTGCAAGTCTCTGATAGACAGGCAGACACTGACTGTGCTTCCACACGAGCCCTGGGAGACCAGCAGCACTCTGCACGTGGAATTACATTCGATCTGATCTGGACTTCACCCCACAATGAACAATGGTGAGAACAGGCTGAGCCACGTAGCTCATATTGATTATTTTTAGCAACAATCGAAGATGGAAGAAGAATGTGCCTGTAGGTTGGTTGTCTTGCAGTGGGAGGAGAGCAGCCAGCAGAGGAGAGCTGCCCAGGCCTTGCTCCATGCACGTTCCCCCAGGAAGGATGTGTTCCTGCAGTTTGCTCCAGTTGGACAAGAGCGGTGTGCAGTGGGGAATTTGCCAGCCCTTTGCCTTCAGCAGCTGCTGAACATCTGCCTTCTGGATGATGTACAAATTCTCACAACTTGATAATAATTTTCATCCCTATTTTACTAGAAGGCTTTAAAGCATCTTAGTGCTCGATTTCAGTTGGTTGCATCCAGGTGTGAGCAGCTTTGTTGCACCCCATGTGCCAGTGGTGGGTAATAAGGGGCCCAGAGAGCAGATGTGGACAGCCCCAAGGGTCTGTGTAGGGGGGCTGTCCCTGTGCCTCTGCTGTGACCTCCTCTCTGATCTCTCCATGAGCTCCTGATGCTCCTGGTACTGTCTCAGAGCTGAGAGCTCTCACCTGTAAAGAACAGAGTCCTCTCCCTCTGACAGAGCTCAGAGATGGTCTGTTCACTCCACTGTAGGGTTCTTCTCCCTTCTTCTCAGACTCACCTTGGGGTGCCCTGCCGGGAGCTGATTGCTTGGTGCAGATGCTGATCCTTCAGCCTTGCTGGCAATGGCAATTCTGTGATTGCCAGAGGTGATAAAGGCAAAGCTGCCTCTTGGGGACAAACTGGGGAGCTGAAGACCCATGACTAGTGCTCTGTGTATTTCTGGCCTCGAGACCAATCCATTCCCTGTGATTGCAGCAGGGCTTGTAACAGCACCAGGAAACCAAAAAGCTAAACTCATCTGTTTAGTTCCTTTGCCTGTGGTCTGGCTCTGGCTCTTCACTGCTTGCAATAACCAGTTAAGGTAACCCACGTGGTGTGGAAAGCACTGTAGATCAAAAGGACAATGCTTCCTGCCCCTGAGCGATGCAAAGGAATTTGCAAAGCCTGGGGACAGGGAGAATGAGGCTCCAGCTTTGGATCCTTGGCATCTGTGGGTGAAGCAGTCTGTGGGGAACAAGAGGCAAGCTTGTAGATACCTGTACCACCAGTAAGAGCTCCCTGGCAGGAGGGTGGAACACCTGCAGGAGCCACATGTCTGAGCTGGAAGACCCCCACGATGCTGCCTAAGGATTGGGTCTTCCCAGGTATCAGCAGAAAAGCATGAGCAGGGAAAGCGCTTTCTCTGCCATTTAAAATGCTGTAATGGTTAATGTGTTCTTATGAGGAGGTTCTTTGTGGTGAATAGGGGAAAAAGTGGAAGTTTTAAAGGGAGATTTTAACACCAACGACTTCTGGCCACTATAGTCTTGAGGACTGAGGAAGTCTTGGGAGAGACTTGAGAGGTTGGGTACCAGGACAAAAATTGCTTCATGCAGGGGTGTTGTTCATAGAACTATAGAATCTCCTGAGTTGGAAGAGACCTGCAGGGATGATGAAGGCACACAGGCTTAGTCTTCTGTTTCCATTTCCCTCTGCCAGCAGGGAATAGCAAAAAAAACCCCCTGGAAACCTGCAAGCCGTGGGGTTTGGGAGGGAGCAGGAAAGGGGACAAGGCATCACCTCAGTTTTCTGCATCGTGCCAGGCACAGCCGGCTGGGACACATCCCTCTGTCTCGGGTCTGTCACATCCCCAGCGCTCCTCTTGTAGTAACCGCTGGCCTTTGCGTGGCGTGTGACAGCGTGGTGGCAGCTGTGACACATCCATCAGCCGTGCCTGCTGCCAAGCATTCCTTCCTGTTGCCAGGCAAAGAGGGGTGACCTTTTCCGAGAGGAGGAGGAGATGGTGGGGAGAGCGATGGGTGGGTGGGAGGCAGTGGCAGCCTTGGACGGGGCTGTGTCATGCCAGGGGCTCAGGTCAGGGCTGGGTTGGGATCCATGGAGGGAAGCCAACAATCCCTCCCACTTTGCTTGTTGTTGTGGGCACAGAAAGCCCCATCCCCACCAGCCTACGTGGACTGAGACAGAGCTTTCCCTGGTGGCCCCTGCCATCCCTGTGGGATGTGATGCCCAAGTTACAGGAGGAAGTACCAGGATGGTGCTTGGTAAAACACTGTTTATGGGCTGCTGCAGATCCAACTGTATCGTCTTTGGTGTAGCAAATTTCAGGGCACTACTGTGTCCCTCCACCCTGCTCAGCCTGAGGACAGGCACTGAGCAGCGACCAGCAGCAGTGGGGGTTTGAGTGCTGTGCCCCGCAGTGTGACTTGTACATAAAATTGTCCCATTGTCTGGACTGAAGGGGGTTTCTTGTGGCTCCAGCATCTGGACAGTGCTCTGCTCTGTATGTGCCAACTCTGGAGTGAAACCAGGGGTGGCTTCCCTGGAAATGAAAATTTTTCCAGGTATTTGAGGTCAGCATGACTGGGGAAACAATTATGAGCCTTTCAGTCTGGATTGGTACAAATGGTCCCATCAAACCACAGAGATGGAGCTCTGTGTGAAGGGGTGAAGTGGAACAGTACCAGACATAACCTGAAATGACTTAACAAGCTGCTCAAGCTTTTAAATGCATGTGTCATTTTTTTTTTTAATTTAAATTTCCTCTGACATTTCATAGGCTTCATCACTCAACGTGAAGCCAAGATCTATGTGAGTGTGTGCAGCAGGATTGTTTTTAAATTTTATTTTAAATACAGATGTCTGGAATAACTTTTTTGCACACACTGTAGGAGTGTAAAGGTTTCTAAGCAACATCATTTCATGCTGTTTGCATTAGAGAATGTAAAACAGGGTTCCTTTTTTTAAAAGTCTCTGCAGTGCAGGCATAATTACAGGATCCCATTATGCAGAATTGTGTCTACAGTGAAGCCTGCCCTAATGGAATATTCTGCCTTCTGCTGAAGTCTTACCTGCTTTTTACCAAGACACTTAAGGACTTAATTAGCATCATTATAGACTGCCACCCCCTTCCTCAGCCCTGTGCATGAAGGGATAATGATCTGTCCAAGCTAGCATGTATTCACTTCCCATGGTTAACAGCACCGCATGGAGGGAGTGTTTCGTAGCTTGCTGCTGCTATCTTGAATTGAACATGGAGGAGGAGGGGGAAAAAATGAAAGCATTTCCTAGGAGCAATAAATACGCTCTGTGTTTACTTGGCCTGGTCTTAACCATGGAGCTGGGATGGTGTTTGTCACTGGGAGATCCCTGTGGAGCTCCTCTGTCTAAAACCTCACCACGTGCAGCCGACCATGGCACAGAGCGGTGCCAGCTGCCTTTGTGCTCAGTCCTGCAGGTGTGGGCTGCAGGGCACCCACATGCACTCCAAAAGGATCTCCAGGAAACAGTAGGAGCCGTGTGGATGCAGGAAGCCTCCCCATGATGTCCATGTGGATGTGCTACATGCGGGCAGCATCTTCCACTTACATGCATATACATCCACACATATGTGCCTGTATGTACATGTGTGAATAGAATGAATGGAATGGTTGGTTTAGATTGGAAGGGATCTTAGAGATCATCTGGTTCCACCTTCTTCCACTAGACCAGGTTGCTCCAAGCCCTGTCCACCCTGGCCTTGGACACTTCCAGAGATGGGGCAGCCACAGCTTCTATGGGCAACCTGTGCCAGGGTCTCACCACCCTCACAGGGAAGAATTTCTTCCATGTATCTAATCTAACCTAGTTCCTGCCCACTGCTCCTATGGGACAGTAGTTTTTGGCATTGCACTGAAAGCAGACATGTTCAATGGGTTGGAATGGCAGGAGGTCGTGGGTTTGAGGGCACTGCTCTGATGTTGAGGGATGCTGGAGAGGATCATCCTGCTCCTGCATGATGGCATCTACCAACCTCCTGTCCTCTGGATGGTCAGTTTTGATCCCTAATGCTTCGGTGTGAAACAACATGTGCACTGAGCTGCCCAGTGGAGTTTTATAAACATCTGGGGGCTTTTTGCATTTTATGAGATTAAGAGTGTTGGCTTTTGTACCAGAGATGGGGCCAAAGGAGTTTTTATTGCTGGTTAGGTAACTTCTCTGGCATGTTGCATTGGGAGCTCTAGACA
Organism: Grallaria varia; assembly: GCA_013396735.1. Taxonomy (NCBI): domain Eukaryota; kingdom Metazoa; phylum Chordata; class Aves; order Passeriformes; family Formicariidae; genus Grallaria; species Grallaria varia. The sequence goes on along the minus strand of VWZG01006018.1, from coordinate 693,877 downwards.
TTATTAATGAGGTGTGTGAGTGCTGTGGTGCATGTGTTGTTTCGTGTAGTGGCTGTTGCTACTGAGCCTTGTGCCAGGATGTGTCCAGTGTTTTCCTACAGGTGTACAACTCGCAGCCCCCTTCACCTCTTGTGTCCATCCTGTGCTGTCCTTTCTACCCAACCTGCCTCAGGTTAGGTCTCCTCCAGCAAGTTTCCTCTGGAGTTTTGTTAACATTTTGTAGGGAGGAAAATCTACTCATAACCTCTGCTCTTTGTAGTTCTCAGTTCAGGTGAGAAGGGGAACTATGAGAGTGGTCAAGGGGTTGGGAGCTGGTCCTCTGGGATGTGGCACTCCCGGGCTTGGAGCTCAGCTGCATCCAGGGGAGTTTCTTGAAGGCTTGTGGCCCATCTCTTACAGAAAGTAAAGACCAGCAAGAAAGAGCTGTGATGCTGATGAATTTCCTATTTCCCTTGATGTCCTGAATGTCACTTGCATGCTCCCTCACCTCAGCAAATCGTGTCTGGTCTGGGATGATGCAAGGAAGTTGCCCATGTTGGTGAGCAACCTTCTAATTCAGAGTTGCTCCGGGGCCTCCTCATCCTGGTCTAGTGGAAGGTGTCTCTGCCTATGGCAGTGGGTTAGAATGAGATCATCTTTAAGGTCCCTTCCAACCCAAACCATTCTGTGATTCTATGACCTCCTGCTCTGCTTTGCCTCTCTGGGGTGACTCTCCTGCCTTGTGCATTCCCAGGAAGGATGGCTGCAGTGATGCAGTGCCTGTTATTTCTTTTGCAAGAGCCACTTGGCTTCTTCTCTGGCTCTTCCAGCCTCTGTCCTCAAGGAGCTGTGTATGATCCCTGCTCAGATGGCTGGGGACACCTCCTCAGCCTCCCACCGTGCCCCACAGAGCAGTGCTTGACCTGCTGTACATCTGACACAGGCGGTGGCCTCGCCCCCAGCACAAAGCTCATCCAAGCTGCAGCTGTCCCTTGTGTTTTCCAGGGAGGTGGTCAGATGTCTCAGGCAGTGCACGTTCCATTTTGCTTCATAAATACTGAAAATGGTGCCAGATGGAGCTTTATAGGTTCACATCATCTGCCCTATGCTCTATGTATTTTAAACAAACCTGGGAGGGGGTTTGGGCTGGATCCTTGTTTGTTCTTGGAGGAATTGATGCGGGCTTCAGAGTCCTCATCCATCCATCTTCCATATGGAGATAAAAAGTTTTGGCTGAACACTGCTAAATGTGCCGTCATCTATCACAGCGGAGGCGGGATTGTGTCAAGGAAAAATAATCCACCATCAGGCTCAAAGGAAGAAAAAGAGGTAAAAAAAAATAAAAAGGAAGAAATAAGATTTCCAGTAAAATGCATTGCTTTTAAAAATCCAGTTCACTCTTTGCCAAGTCATTGTTTGGTTTTAGGCTTGTTTCACATGAAAGCAACCTTTAAAGGTTACTTTTATCCCTCTTTAATGAGCTATAGAAATGAGTCTGGCCTGTTACAGGGCAGAGGCCAGGGATGGGACCGCGTGTGGAGCTGATGCTCCCCTTTGGAGTGGCTGTGTGAGCTGTACCACCAGCTCCCTGGCTGCCAAATTCTGTAGCCAGCAGCTTTCAGCAAGAGAAATGAAAGAGGATCATTGATGTATATCTCTCCCTTGCTGAGGTGGAAATTATATATGCTGCAGTGTGTGTGGGAGAGAGAACAGGCATTGCTGTGTGTATTTTTCTGAAGTGTTCTGGATCCTGGGGGGCCAGGTTTCCTGACACCCCTCTGTGCTGGGTGCTGAGCTCTTTGGAGATACGTTCCAGTGGGAGGTCTTGGAAACCGGATCCCTGCAGTGAGCCTTAGCCATCTGCAGAACTGGCCCCCATCCTGTCCATGTGAGCGAGGGGAGACCCAAACCTGGAGCCCAGGAGAGCCCTGTGCTGCCCCTTCTTTCCTCTGTGTGCATTCTGTGTGCACTCTGAGTGCATTCAGTGCATTCAGGGGACAACCAAGGTGTCTGAACACTTCTGAAGCGATGGGCTGTCTCAGCCTGACCAGCAGGACAGTGTCCAGCTCATTAAGTGTCCGTCTCTGCTGTTGGGCGGCGTGAGGGAGTGGTGGGCAGGGTGGGCATGGGGCAAAGCTGCCCACGGGTGGGCACAAAGGGGGCTCCCTCAGCTCCATGCAGCAATGTGGCTGCATGAGCTAAACAGGACACACAAAGACAGCAGCAGGGTCTCTAAACAAGGCTCATCAACGTGTATCTGGGGATTGAGCTATTCCTTTTCCCACCAGGTAATCTTTTCTGCCCAGGCATTGTGCACGAGTGGCTCCAGAATCCCCCAGCCCATCCGGGAAACCTCCCAAACTGCAGCACAGCCCTTCCAGTCTGAAGGCTGCTGCATTTTCTCACTCTGCTTCCAATGGCTGTGCTAGTAAAACACCTCTCTCGTTTTTCTTCTGATGCACATCATGCTGCTTGAAGCTGTTGGGGGAGACCTGAGTGGTGCAGGGAGCGCAGCGGCGAGGGGCAAACGAGCAGAGCTGTGCACAGGAAACCAAACATGCTTGAGCTTCCTTGCGCTGGGGTGGACTTGGTGTCCTGGCACAGGACCCTTTGGCTGAGCTGAGTCTGCGCCGGGGTTGAAGGCAGCTGTGAAGGGCTTGGTGGAGGTGCTGTCTGTGTGCCAGGTGGGGTGGTTTGCACAGTCCCACTGTTGGGATGCCAGCAGCAGTTTGCAGTCGGTGTGGAGCTCCACAGAGTTACAGGTCCCCTGGTCCTACCAGCTGGTGCTGGGACAAGGGCCTCCCTATCAGTAGATCTGTCACTCTTTCAGGTGGTTGTGGTTGTCCTTTCCTCAGATGGATGAATCTTGGTGGGATAGGGAAGAGCAAATTGTGCTGCAAGACAGCAGAGCCTCTCCCTGAGGGTTTTTGATGCGGCTGCAGGGTCCCAGCTGCCCACCTCAGTCACACCCTTCTGTCGGCATTTTTCCCAAATCCTCTTTGCCAGGTGAAATCATCTCCATCTTCCTTATGGAGCCTGTTTATATGAGTCGGGGTTCTGTACAAGAGGTTTTTACAGGAGGACTGCCACGATTTTGCTGGTTTTGTTGCTGCTGTGTGAAGGCGCTTCCCCCACAGCAGGACCAGCCACCCAGGGATGCTCCATGTGAGCAGGATGTGGTGGCTCGGAGAGAATCTGTCTATTGGGGAGCCGCCAGCATGGAAGGCACTCTGGAGAAATTCCCTATGAACCCGAACCGAGGAGGATGCTGTTTTCTGTAAAGTGTCAGAAGGCCACTGGAGGCAGTGGGCAACAGGGAGCAACTTTCCGATGGGAAAGTAAAGACTTGTTCCATTTTTAACCCTTGGTAATTGAGTCCAGGGTGAAATATGACCCCAGGTTACATAGTTGTAATGCCTTCTCTCTGTGCTGGGCTCTGGGCCCTCAGGAGGGGGATGGAGCAGTCGTTTGCTGGTTTTGGCGCAGCTCCACGAAGAAGCGAACTTGTTAGTGACTGTAAATAATGAAAATCGGGAGGCAGGAAGCGGACATCTCCTTACGGGACATCTCATTAACAGACATCAGAGCTGACAGCCCTGTGGGTGGCTTTGGGGACACCCACTTGGGCCAGTGGATGTAGCTCAGGCAGAAGAAAGCAGAGTGGCAGGGGCGTTTGGGGTCCGTGGTGGGAGCATGTCTGCGTGGGAGTCTCTGTCCTGGGAAACATGTGAACTGGCCCTGGACTGCCATGGCAGGAAGGAAGACAGCCCAGATAGGCAATCGTTTTTGGCAGGGGTCTCTCCTCCCTGCTCAGTGCAGGTATAATGACCTTTCCATGCTTGGCTCTCAGCAGACATTCATGGATGGAGTTGTTCTGCAGAGACAGGGACGTAACGCTGATCCTGCTCGATTAGCGGGAGCTGGGATGGGTCGTTGTGCCATTGCAAACCCTCCCTGTGAATTCTGGGGCTCTGCAGGCACCCCAAGTGTTTGAGGAAGGGCTGGAAGTCACACCCAGCAAGGGCACCTCGCAGCAGCATGGGAGCTACGTTACCTTGGGCAGCTGGGATCTCCTCCTGCTCCCTCTCGCCTCTTATTTCCAGGAGGCTTTGTAGTCTGCTGGTTACACTAAGACAACAGTGATAAAAAATTTATTTGAGCCTTGTCATTAAAAACAGGTGGCTGTAGCCTAAAGGTGGCTTGTTGGCTAACTTGTGCTTACTGTCTGCTTTGTCATAAGGCCTGAAAATTACTGTTGCTTTTTTCTTTGCACTTTTTTTTCCAACCTTACAAATATTAAATATGCCATGCCAGGTTGGTTTTGTTGCAGTCTCTTAGGAAGAGCTGTCCACTGGGAACTTTCTCTGCCTTGAAGACATCAACAGATCATTTATCCGCCATGAGAAAAACAACAGACATGACTGTAAAATGAGAACTTGGGAAAAAAAAAGTGAAGTGACGAGTTAGCAACAGTCCTCTGTTCCTCTGGACTTGTTTCTTCAAATCTCTTTGTTCAAAATTCCCTGTTGTCCACAGAGCCTTGTAGGGAAAAAGGGTAGGGTACACCAGACCTGAGTTTTTGGTGTTAAATACTTCCAGACCTCCTCAGGCCGTCAGGAGGGAGCAGGCCAGCTGCTGGTAAGGCTCCAGGTGTTGCCCTGGGGAATGGATCACCCCTGGGAGCCAGCTGGCTGCAAGCTCACTCAGATCTCTTCCCCCTCTGTTTGTGTGAGGCAGCTTTGATGAGTCTTACTCTCCAGAATGGCATGAGATTGATCCCTGGGGCTTCCTGGGAACATGGGGTGGTGAAGAAGAAGTGACAAGGGGTCAGTGGAAGGCCCAGAGGACCCTCAGCTCTGTGTGGGTCTCCAGACACAGGACACTTTGCAGGCAGGCAAGGGAGGTCTGGGTGGGTTCGACTCTCATCCCTGATGTCTCTGTGGGGACACGAAGCTGAGCAGGCTTTGTCTCAGAGGTTTTGTCATCTCTGGGGAATCACACCAGGAATCTGCAGAGCCTGGATGAGACAGGCTGGCTCCAGTTCCTCCTGGTGCCTCACAGACTTGAGAGCAGCGTGGGCTGCATGGAGGAACGTCACTACCTCTCAAAGGGCTCTGAGATGTGGCTCCTCTGAGCTGCACATCATCAAAATGATGGTGCCAAGAGGGCTGGAAGGGGACGAGAGCGTGTTGCAGTGAGGCACCTGGAGAGGTGCAGGGGCAGTGCTGGAGATGGAAAAGACAGGCTGGAAGGGAGCGTGACACATGGTCCAGAGCAAGCTGTGACAAAAAGGGGGTGGTGGGGGTGCAACGAGTGGCAGAAACTCCATCCCCTGCAGGTGAGTGCCTGGGGAGTGTCACATCACTGTGTAGTGACGCTGCTGGCGTAGGTCACATCACAGTGTGCAGAGCTCCCCCCAAAACACAGAGACATTCCTTTCGCTCTGGAAGACAAAGGATCTCTCTCTGGATCTCTTCCAGGACGTAATGCTTTGAGGTGGAGCAAGAAATTCTGTTAACTCTACTCCCTTCTTGACCCAGTAAACAGGAGGTGCTGAGCAATCCAAACATCTCTCCCACCTCTTGGAAATCCTGGGAAATAAATGTTTTTCTGCTAGTGCAAAATAATTAGAAAGGGAGATTCGTGTTTTGTTGCTGGATGTGCCTTTTCCCACCTCCTTGATTAATCTCGGAAGCAGATGCTAGTAGCTGTGCAGCTCAGGATTTGTGTGCATTGCCAGGACTTGACCTGCATCTTGTAGCAACAAAAGCAGATGAAACATCTGCTTGGGGGATAAAAAAAAACCCTGGAGTTTCCCGCCAGCTTGGCTGGAAGAGAGGAAGGGACAGGAGGGTGGAGAGGGCACAAACAAGATAGTGTTCAGGGTGGAAAAACGTGATCTGGATTCTCCATTACAAACTTTTCTGTTCTCCCGGAGGCTCTTTGAGCCAGCGTGAGCTTGGAATTTTGCAATGACTGGAAAATCCCAGCCTCCCAGTCCCTGAGGATGATGAGGGGCAGTTTGCAGAGAGGCACGGGTGGGTGGGAACGTCCTCCCCAAATTCTCTGGGGAGGCGTTGATGAGGGCCACTGTTATTAGAGCTGATTGAGCACTGCCGAGCAGGGAACAAACGGTGATGTCACACAAAGGCCACCAGCCGGGGCGTGCGACACTGTGACACCGTGCCATGTTGAGGATATTAGTTCTCAATGAACTGTCATTGCTGAAAGGCTGTATTGTTCCTCAGGGAGGCACTGATGATGATCCAAGTCATCCTCGTTATTCCAGCTGGCGGTCCCCAGCAGTCACTGGGAACAGACCCCATTGGTGATGTTGCTGGTGGTGATGGCACAGCGACCCCCAGGAGGGGCTGCTGGGTGGTCTCATGACAGTGGTGGCCCTGAGGTGACACTGAGGTGTCAGTCAGGCACAGAGCAGACCCTCAGCTGCTGCTCCCAGCCTGTGTGCAGGTTGAACGTGTTTGCTTTGTCTCCTTTTGGGCTGGGAAGGATGATGCAAGAGACCTGAAGGGAGCCTACAAGAAAGATGGAGAGGGACTTTTTACAAGAGAATGTAGTGACAGAACAAGGGGGAATGGCTTCAAACTGACAGAGAATAGGTTTAGATTGGATATCAGGAAGAAATTATTCCCTGTGAGGGTGATGAGATTCACTGGACAGAAAGCATTTTCATAGGACCCTTTCCAGCCAAGAGCATGGTTGCTGTCACAGAGCAGTTGCAATATTGGACTGTCTTCTGGTTTTGACAAGTCATCCTGCAAAATGTGAAAAACGTTGCTATTTGCAGAAAGGTTTTGTGGAAAGGCACTTAACCCAGAGGATGAGGTCTGGGTTTCCAGAGCAGTCAGCTTTGAGTGGATGACGTACAACTTCATGTGCAAGGGGTGCAAAGTTAAACTTTTTGCTGATGGGATAAACCCATAACAAACCAGTGAGGAAAGACTCTTGCCCATGACCACAAGTAAATCAGCGTGGAGCCATAAAAAGCACAACTGATTCCTGCAGGCAGCTTCCTGCATGGGCCCTTCAAGGGTCCTGCCTGCCCAGGCTGAGCTGCTGATGGGAAGGGGATGAAAGTGCAGCAAAGAGTTGACTGCTGAAAATTTCCTTCTTGATGCTGGGAAGGACGAGCAGTTCTTCCTTAGGGTGATTCATGCTCCAGCACTAAGCAGCTAATCCTGCTGACTGTGGCTGTTCCCTGATAAGCTATCCTGCCAACTCTGATGAATTTCCAGCAATTTCATTAGGAAAAATAATGTTAGAAGCAATTGGAAGTCAATTCTGTTTTATGTGACTAATATTAATTATTATTACTTTTGTTAGTTCACCTAATCCACCAAGAATCTCTCATTAATTGATGTTACTAATTTGTACTCAGAGTACACTGTCTTCCACTGGTGGATTTCAGAGCATTTTCCCCACTGTCCTCTATTTTGTATTTAATGTAGCTTAACATTTTATTGAAAGTTAATTATTGTGAGCTGTAAGTTTCCACACTCTCCTATAAATATCAACTAAGATTTGCAGTCTGGGTTTTTTTTACAATGTGTCAGGCAAAGAAACACAGGATTACAGTTTGGGGATGCTGGAAGACATATGATTGAAAATGGAAACTGGCAGGTAAGTGATTTGGAATAGTATATCGCACTCTGTGCAGGAGGTAGGGATTGTGCTGTGCATGGATGGAGAAAAAAAGAGGGTTAAAATAACCTGAATTACCTGCTTGCAGGAACAGAGTGGTGTCTGGCTCCTCTCTGTGCTCTGGTATAAGATGAAGTCATAGCTTAGGAGTCAATGATTTAGCACAAAGAGTTTTTGCATAGGTGCAATCCAATGTTTAAGGACCATCAAGACTTTAGGCTGAAAATCCTTTGATCAAAGCTTTTATCTCACTTCAGGTTTTTTTGTTCACCCTTATTTTCTTTCTCTCCTTTTTTTTTTCCCCTCCCTTCCTCCATGAGGAACTGTACCAGGGCAAACCAAGAGATCTTGTGCCATGTTGGATGTGGATGCCCTGGCAGGACTTGGAGCAGAGCAGCTGGGCGTCCCAGAGCTGCTGGCTAGAAAATGGTGCCCCTTTCCCACTCAGTGCTGTTGGGGGGAATGGCTTTAAAAAAAGATTGAGGGCTCCAGATAATTTCTGTAACTTCAACACATATTCAGGCAAACCATGTGTATGGTTCAGCACATTGAATTGTGTTAACAAACTCCTTGACAAGGAGTGGAATGTTTGTTTGAAGATGGCATTGTGATCCCTGTATATCTGGGCAAGGATTATTTTCATTCCTAAAAAAAATAACACGCCATACAACGGTGGAATTTATCATATAGAAGCAGCAGTAGGAGGTCAGGGGTTGTCTGAGCGCAGCACTGAGGGCTCTGCTTGATGTGTTTGGCTTTGAGAGAGTATTCCCAGGGTGATTTTTGGGGCAGCAATCAATTTCTGTCTGGTTTAGATTCCTTCTTTGAAGGAGTAACAACACATGTCTGTGCTGCAAGGTAGAGGAGAGCCTGGTGCGGGATCACACTGGAGAGGGGGTGCCAGTGGTGGAATGGAATAGTTTGGTTGGAAGGGACCTTGAAGACCATCTTGTTCCAATCCCCTGCCAGGCGCAGGGGCACCTTCCACTAGACCACGTTGCTCCAACCTGGCCTTGGACGCTTCCAGGGATGGGGCAGCCACAGCTTCTCTGGGCAACCTGTGCCAGGCCCTCACCAGCCTCACAGGGAAGGTGTAGGTGTAGGGGTGGCACAAGAGGAGCCCACTTTGCCCAAAATTCTTTGGGGCACTGGATGGTCAGTAATTTATGTTTTTTAAAGCACAGTTCTATCATTACGTATTTTGTTAATAAAGATATGGATTAGTTTTGTGCAGTTTTGTTGGTTCTGTACAGCTGAGAGCAGACTTACAGCAACCTTTGCACTGCGACTCATTTACTGTGTGTCTGTGGTTGGGTCACTCACCTTCCTGCTCTGCTGCAGTTCTCCGCCTTGAATTGGCACAATGCTAATTATTTCTCAGTTTTAGTTTGGAGTGTAACTTTAAGGGAAATGTTAATTTATGGTGACTCCATCACAGCGTATTATTTGGGAAAAAGCTCTCAAGTTTTCCATATGGTTATCAGATAGTGACTGTAAAACTCCAGCCCTCTATTCAACTTGAGTTAACAAAGGTCATAACAATGGTTAGTGAAAGCAAAAGTGCTCTGCAGCCAGTTAATGTTCCATTTGGTTATTTATGGGCAGCTTTCTGGCTGTCTTGAGGAGCATCATAAACCTCGTGATTAGTTACTGGGAGAAAGCCACTGTTGGGACATGACAACACTGGGGTTTCTCTGCCCTGCAGCCCTCCTGGCTCTGCCTGTGGGGCTGGGCAGCTGGTGCAAAAAAAGTGACATTTGCAAAATAACAAAGAAAAATCCTGTCTTTTTTATCTGTCTTCTTTTTCTTAACACTCTCTTGTTGAGAAGGGGAAGCTGATGGGAAGCTCCACTTTGGGGAGTGTGTCTGGTGCTGCAGGAACCAGAGTACAGGGCACTGAGCAAACACCTGGATAGGTTTCCAGGCAGGACTGCTGACACCTGATGAGCACTTCGGGCACATCCCTTGTGCTGTCCTTGCAACTCTCCACTGCTTGTGAAAGCTGGATGTCTGCTGCATTGCTTAGGGGTCTCCCTTACACTTCATTGCCAGCCCTTGTGCAGTGGCAGAGGAGGGATGATCTGCTCTGGGACTGTCCCTTTTCTGTCTTCTGCTTCCAGTATGAGCTTAGACTGATCACTTATTTCCTCTCTGCTTTGGTTTCCCATCTCAAAAACTGGGAATAAAGCAGTTGCCAGCTTTTTACACTTAAAATCAGACATCAGCCCCATAGAAACATCTTAGACAATCATCATCATGGCTAGGCTTTGCGGATGAAGATTTGGGAAGGGCTCTACCCACGCTTGCTGCAAGCGCTGATGGCTAAAGAGGCCGATGCGAGATAGGCAAGGCCGGTTGCAAAAGGCACGGCAGAAAGTCTCCATAGGCGGTGTTGGTGAGGCACGGTTCTTTCTGCGCTGTCTTTTCTCCTCCAGACTGATTCTGCGTGCGTTCTCAAAGGAATCAGCAGCGTGTGTCTCCACGCCTCCCGATTGGAGGCCAGAGTGGACCATTGATGGTGGTCAATATAGCCAAGGCTGAGGTACTGTTTCAGGGAGTCCTTGTATCTCCTCTTTGGGGCTCCTCTCTTGCGGCAGCCGGTGGCAACTTAGACAATAAGAAGGTGTGAATCAAATGTTAAGTCTCCTTACCCTGCCAACTGGCCCTTCATGAGAGGCCAGTCCAGAGCTGATGTGACAAGATTTTTGGGAGGTCACGTGGTGACAGCAAGGTAGGATGAGTGTTATGAACTAGTTGGAGTGGCTGGTTATTTTGTAGAGGGCAGCCCAACAGGAGGGCTCCTGGCTATGTTCTCCCCACTGCCCTGTACGCTGGTGACCAGCATGGGAACGCGGGACAAGTCGGCCTTGCCTTTTTCCTTAAGAAGAAAACATTTGCTGGAGGGTGTTGAGTTGGATGCAGATGTTTTGTGTCTCTCATCCATCGAGGTCAGTTGGAGTTCTGCCAGCACGAGTGACGTGTGTGCAGCAGAGGCCAAAATCCTCCCGCAGACGAGCGCTGTGGGACTTGTCTGTGTTCTCCGAAAGACAGTAGCTTGGCTTTTACAGCATCACAGCACAAAGAGGGCCTGAGGCTGAACTGGTGACTTTGGTGAAAAATCAGGGTAAGAAGGTCTTGTGTAGCACCACTGGTCCCCATGCCAGGCTGGTCTGGTCTCTGTGGAAAGATGGAGCTGACTCATTTCCCTTGTGCATTCATGAGCTCCTGTCTCTCCTCCCTTTGGGCATCTTGCTGGTAGCACTGCTCTCCCAACTGCCTGCATGGTGCTCTTTGCTCGTTAGCTCTATTTATAGAGAATTTAATAAGGCATCATTTAAAGGAATGAAAACAAACTGAAGATGTCTGTCTGTGGAAAAACTGGAGTGAGGCAAGGTTATTGGTAGCAGTTGTTTTAAAATCTTGTCAGCTCTTTTTATAGGCAGTATCTGTTGCTTGTGGGACAGCTGGGCTGGACCTGGGAGTCTGAGCAGGTGGTGGCAGCCCCTCTGTGGGACCCTGTCCCTCTGCTGGGACCACCCTGTGGGGCAGCTCCTGCCTCCCCTGCTCGTTATAAAGGGGAGGGATGCTGATGAGAGAAGTGGGCTTGAGGGAGTCCCTCTTTCTAAAGCGCATGCTGGATAGAGACTGTTAATTAGCTCTCCTGATTTACTGCTTTCCTGTTTGGGGGATATGGTATTTATGATCCTATGGGGAGGATGTGAGCTGGCATGGAGAGAGGAGATTTCTGATCCTTCAGGGCTTTATGATCCTCTTTCCTCTTGAAAACTCCAGCTGTGGGGAAACCAGGAAATTGGAGATTTGTTTCTGACTGAGTGAATTAACGTCTGTCTCTCTAAAATCTCTTTCTCTTAGTTTTGCTGCACCCTAAGTATTATTTTGGCTTGCTGCCCCACAGCTCTGCAGAGTCAGCACAGGGAGAGCCTCTGGCTGCAGTCAGAGCCCATCCCAAACTGTCAGCAGTCTCCAGGTCTGTCTGGGATCTCTGGTGGGTTCAGCTGTCCCATGGTTTCAAGGTGGTGGGGGTGAACACACAGAAATCCTGCAGTCAGGGAACCTCTAGGCTCGGAGCTCATCTCCCAACCCTGTGGGCACCAGGAACTGTGTGCTCAGCACCAAGGATGTGCCAGCACTGCCCACATTCTCCCAGCATCCCTGTCCCCTTCTTCCAAAGCCACTGGGAAAAAATGATTTCTCTTTAAAAGTCTGAGCTGCTTCTGCTCTGTATTTCTGTATGCTCTGTAATCTTAATGTACGAGCATAGTAATAGGACAATTGGGAATGGTTTCAAACCGAGAGCAGATATTAGGTATTAGGAGGAAATTTTCTCCTGCAAGGGTGGGCAGGCCCTGGCACAGGTTGCCCAGAGAGGCTGTGGCTGCCCCATCCCTGGAAGTGTTCAAGGCCAGGTTGGATGGGGCTTGGAGCAACCTGGGATAGTGGGAGGTGTCCCTGCCCATGGCAGGGGGTTCGGAACCGGATGATGTTTAGAGTACTTTCCAACCCAAACCATTCTATGATTCCCAGCCTGGTGACGTTATCCCGTGCCTGGTGTTCTCTCTGGGAGATTGTGATGAGCAAAGTGAGGACTTTGGCTGGATCAAGTCTCAGCCCCACTCATTCCTACTGTCACTGTCACCTCTTTCTGATTTTTTTCTGCTCCTGCTGCTTTGTCCATCAGCTCCTCCTGTGGCCATCTCTTTCCAGCTGCCTCTTCTTTGTCAGGTACTTCCTCTGTCCTTCACTTCACCCCCCAAAAAGTTACCACCCAGGGCAAACTACCTCCTCCAGTCTTATTAAAACACCAGGGATAGGTATGTGCGTGGTTTCTGGGCTCCACTGGATATTGTTCAGTCAATTGAGTGCAAGAGGAGGGAAAGTGCTGAGTTGAGGGAATTCAATTGGCCTGTTCAAAAACAAGGCATGTCCAAAAGCACAAACATGATCTCATGCAACATAGACTTTGTGATGTGGGAACTACAAAGGGCTGAGCCTTTGTGTCTGGGCAAACAAAGTAACAGAAATAGCAACCCAGAAATATTAATTCATTGTCAAAATGATCCTCACTCCCGGGACATATGATTTATGTGGAGCAGAAACCAGGGCAGCTCTGCTTTGCTCCTTTCTGTAAGTGAAGACCAGTGAAAACACGTGTTAGGATTAGCTCTGGGGGCTTCTGGCGTGGTCTTTAAGACACTGGAGTGGCTTCTTTGTGCCTATGTTAGAAAATCAGCCTTTAAGTCATGCAGTGGTTGAAATGCATCTGGGGCTACTGCCGCTTCTAATTTAGGAATATCACTTGGAGGTTATCAAACAAGCAATACTTTGATCCTGCCTTGGCATTTGCACACCCAGCAACATCCAGGGGCCTTACTCTGGGTGTCCTTCCTGCCAGCTGTCTTCCATTGCCTTTTCTGTCCAGGAAAACCAGCCCAAGACCGTCCATGTAAAAGAACTCTGAAGGAGAATGAAGACAAACTGAGTTCACAAAAGACTGTTGGGGAAAGGGAGTTGGGGGGAAAGGAAGTGTGTTTCAGAGGTTGGTCTCAATTGGGTTTATTTTCTAATTAGGCTGTCCCAATGTATCCCAGTCCCTCTACATCCTCTGGTACACTGCTATCCAGTAACTACCTTGGACCAGCCCTGTAATGGGCCCTGGGAAGCCAAGGGTGAAGGGCTATTGAAAATGGGAGGTTAAAACAAAAGGTAGATCTGGCACTATGCTTATGGGTAGCGTGAAACCATGCTCCAATGAACCACCTTCCTATTGCTATTTCTGTGAAATATGGTTTTTTTTCCCCTCAGGATCCTTTTTCTTTTTTTTTTTTTTTAATTTTTATTTGGATGCCTGTGTCTGTGCAGAACAAACAACATACTTCCATCATTACAACTCAGTGAGTCACAAGGGCCGTAATAATCTTAAAAATAACCCCAAAGCCCTATTGCAATTGCTCTGCAGGCTGGGATATGTTCTTGCATTCCCCAGGGAAAGTCAGAGGCAGACTGAGGAAGAGACCCAGGGAGAGACGGTCATTCTCATGAATAGGCTTTGATGACTTTTCATATCTGCTTTTTGTCCTCTTTGCAGCTCGGCTTTATGCTCTGATGCGAGCTTTGTGAAATGGATGTTTCCTTTCAACCCTTCTCCACCTCCATTCCTTTTGCCTTTGTCTCCTTTACTTTCCCATCTCCTTTTTTTTTTGCAAGGGTGAGGGGGATGGGGACGGTTTAGAAAGATCTCATCTGTTAATAAATCTGTGGCTGCTCCAGCCACTTCAGCATTAGTGCGAAAGGAATGATATTTCAAACGCTCAGCTCTTTCCTCTCCAAGGCAATGGGGGGGAGTGGAAGAGGAGAAGCAGGGTTATTTCCTGATGATGCTCTATTGCAACGAGATTTGCATCAATCTTGAACCTGATCCATTGATAAAGGGGCAAATTTCCAGCTTCTTGCTCCCTAAGAACTGCTCAGTTGTTTAGTTCTTTTGGATGTCTGGACACGTGGTGCCCTTAGATCTCCAAACAAAAGACACTCCTGTGCACCAGCAGCAGTTTTTCCATAAGTGTCTTTTCTTAAGGCAGGACAGCAAAGCACGTTCCTGTTTATCCCTAGTCTGGGAATGGATAACAGTGATGCAGGGGAGCAGTGGCTGTCCATAGGCTGGGGATGGGCAGTGGTCAGACCTGCACCCAGAGGCTTCTTATTTAGAGGCTGCTCCAGTCAGAGCTAACAGGGTTTTGTCATCAATTAAATGGGGAGCTGGAGCATCCAGATGTTTTTCGTACCTGTAAATCTGCTGCAATACAACTTCTCACGAGATGTAATCCACCCCTCATATCCGTGATTTGTTTTGAGCTACTGCTTCTTCAGTGCCCTTTTGTGACCCCAGGAGTGACCCCTCTAGGACAAAGACCATGTGGGGTGAAGTGGCACATACCATCACCTGCATATCTCAAGGGACAGGCATTGGTGGCCTCAGCTTTATCTCCTTGTCAGTGTCATCAGACGAGGGTGGTGTTGGCAAGTGGCTATCCCAGAATAATCCTGCAATAGTGAGTTTAAGCATGAGATGGGGCTCAGTTAGAGATGCATTTTGAGAGAGACAGACATAACACATCACAAGTAAGGTATTATTATTTTTTTTTTATTATATTTAATTTATGAAAAATGGGGACTGGAATTGCCCTTGCTCAGCCTCTTCTTGGTTTTCCTGTTTGTTTCCTCTTTTTTACTTTTCAGGGAAGAAAGTGTGCCTGACTTCCAGCTGCCTAATTTCAGTCTGCCTTTTCTTAATATCTCTGTGTTTTCTGCTGTGTTTCCTGCGGCTTTTCCCCAAACCTCTCTGCATAGCCATAGAACCAGCAGGTATTTCTTTCCTTCTGATAAGTGATGGAAAAAGCATTTGTCAGAAAGATGTGTTGTAGGTGGCTGGAGGGTGTTCACACCTTAGGAACAGCTATATCTTTGAAGAAAAAAATCCTAGCCCCTCAGTCCAAGCACATACAAAGCCTCTATAAGATTTGATCTCCTTCCAGAACTCTCAACTCTTTTAATCCAGGAGAAAACACTCCCTCCCTGAGCCTGTGCTCTGGCTGTGGGCTTTCCACCAGCTCCCCCAGTATGTTGTGATCATCACCTGCACTCTGTCTGCTCTCAGCTCTGGGCTTTGGCCCAGGAGAACAATACATCACACTCGACTGTGACTTATTGTACCAGCTGCTTTTGGGAGGAATGAGGCTGCTGAACTCGTTTTGCCTCTGACCTGAGCAGATGGAAATGGAGGTCTCCAGATGGGCAGCCAAAGGGCTGTGCTAAGCACTGGTGCTCCACCTCGCCGAGATGTGCCTTTTCTAGGCAAAGCCTTGGCCCCCTGAGGCAGGAGTTGGACCTTTGCTCCTTCCCTGGGTGCTGTACAAGGCAGTGAGCTCAGCCAGTCCACCCCGAGCAGAGTTCCTTATCAGCTGCCCACTTCAGCCCAAGGGGCTGCTTGATACTGAGCTGGTGCTGGGAATGCATAGTCGGAAGTCACTAATTGTTTAATGCACGATGTTATCACTGCTCTAGTAATAGCCGTGGTGCAAAACTAGGTGAAAGCTCCAGCTCTCCTTGCTATCGCTTTCCCAGGAATTCCCAACCTCCTCGGGGCTGTGCTGTCCCTTCCAAGCTACTGCACTGCCTCTTACCTGTGTACATGACCTCCAGACCCTTTAATTCCTGAGCTATTTCTAAGCCTTATCCTCACCATTTAGAAAAGAAAATTGCACCCATAAAATATGCACTGAAAAGGAAGAGCCATCACCCTCAACAAGAACAACACAGTTTACTCCTCAAAAAAATACTTATCCTATTTGAAAATAAGGAGGAATAGTTGATAATGAAAGAGGGGAAATTTAGGTTATATATACAGATGAAAATCCTCCCTGTGAGGGTGGTCAGGCCCTGGCACAGGTTGCCCAGAGAAGCTGTGGCTGCTCCATCCCTGGGAGTGTCCAAGGCCAGGTTGGACCAGGCATGGAGCAACCTGGGTCTAGTGGAAGGTGTCCCTGCCCATGGCAGGGGGTTGAAACTAAATGATCTTTGAGGACCTTTTCAACCCAAATCATTCTGTGATTCTATAAATAACTGTTGAATAAATGTGATTCTCAAAGTGGATCTCTGTGACAGCCTGCTTTGTCCAGCTGGGTCATCAGCCAGCAAGAGCTTTGGGCAGTTGTGCTTCTCAGAAATAGTTCTCCTAAGACCAGAGGAATCGGGCATTTTTTTCCTTGGTTCTTTTTTTTTGTTTGTTTGTTTTGTTTTTGTTTTTAATGCAAGTGATGTCTCATAAGTTTCTCTGAGTTGTTTTAAATTATTAGCAGCTGTGGCTAATTAATCTCGAGGTTTTAGTGGTAAAATTGTCTAGCACACATAAGAAGAATGAATACTTTTATTTTACTTGGCCATTTTTTAGTTTACTATCTAGATCTGCTACTTAGAATGTGAACTTGGGCAAGCCATGTATCCCTTGCGACTGGATTTCTTTCCCAGAAATGCTAACGCTGGTAGCTCTTAGAGGCTCTTGTGGACCACTTTGAAATTGTATGTGATTAAAAACATAAATAAGCTACTAACTAGCCTTGGCTTAACTCCCTAAGCAGCGTATCTATTGATATGGCTCTTGGCTACAGATAAAAGTATTATTCTGCCTTGATGGTGATATTATTGGGATGAGGTTTTAATCCAAAACTGTGAGGGCAGATGAGACTTTTTCAAAGGGGAATATTCTCTTGGATCATTCTCTGGCCGTGGAGCTCTAGATATTGGAAGTCAATTTGTGACATAGCTTTTATTTCTTTCTTTGACTGGTGGTAAATGTTA
Organism: Grallaria varia; assembly: GCA_013396735.1. Lineage (NCBI taxonomy): Eukaryota > Metazoa > Chordata > Aves > Passeriformes > Formicariidae > Grallaria > Grallaria varia. The sequence goes on along the minus strand of VWZG01006018.1, from coordinate 676,861 downwards.
ATAGGAACCAGAATACTTCTTTCAAAAGTGTCTTAGGATTCTAAATCTGCCCTGAAAATACATGGCGTTCAAGTACCTAAATTACTTAAATGGCTTTGTTTGGGGTTTTTTGGGGGTTTGGTACAATTTTATTTAAGCTGTGTGCAGTGTAGTAGCAGGAGAACATGCTGTGATCAGCCTCAGAGTCAACCACGCTCCCTGTTCTACCTACATATGCCAAATGTATAGAGATCATGTCTTTAGCAGTGGGCGGTTGGCTTTCTGGATAAGGACCTGCCTCTGAGTCAGCTCTAATGGATTTAATTCTCCTGCTCGAGCAACAGTGGTTTACACTTCGAAAGTGCAAAGCCCTTCTGGCTTGTGTTGCTCTAGATAAAGTATTACATGCAGTACAAACCCATAGTATGCTTCATAGGCTGATTGAATAACCGTGTTATGCTCTCAGCTTTAATGTGCTAAAGAACAGCCAGGGCTGTGACAGCTTGCTGAACAAGAGTAGTGATTTTGAACCCTTATTTGCAGAGTGTCTGTGTCTGTCTGAACAGCCCAAATTGCAGCCTCTGTGAGAGTAGTGGCAATTAATTACACGTTGCTGCAAAATTCTGGCCTGGATTCCTGTCTTGGTCCCATGGAGGAAACAAGCAACAAAAACTGGCAGAAATGAATCAGAAAATAAAGGGAGGATGAAAAGCCTTGCGGGTGGTTTGTTGGGCAGGGTGGAGGGAGAGAGAAGGAGGTGAGGAGAGATGAGCTTTTGCAGGTGATAGGTGGCCTGGAAAAGATGCTGGTACCTACTGCAGGGACACAACTCCATGTGGCTGCAGCCTGAGAGCCCAGCTCTTGCCTTGGCTGGACAACTGTGTGAAATGGTGGGATTAGAGCAGAAATGCACACATATTTCCTTTTTTCCTTACTTTGGGAAGTTATTGGAATAAGCAATGTGGAACATTGGAGGGTAGTCTGTCACTGGGGTTTGGTCTAGCAGAGGATTTGTGGAGGTGCTGGATGCCACGTGCATGCAGAACAGCAGAGCCATTTCACATTTCTTTCAGTTTGAAGTACTACTCTGAGGAGCAAAAGCTCTGAGACTGCAGCCCAAGCACTCTAGTTATTAATTATGATGCTCATTTTTTGGGACATGTATTCTTTTGCCCGCTTGGAGCTTAATGGGTCGGCATAGCCTGATTTCTGCAGGATGGTCATTTATCAAAGTACATGCCTTGACTAGCAAACACTTGCCAATCTCCAGGACTTTCTTGACCTGCTGAAATCAATAGCAATCTCTGAGCAGAGGCTGTAAAGAAGCAGCAGCAGGACCATTGCTCCTAGATGATGATATGAGGCAGACACTTCCAATGTTTCTGGAATATTGCAGAGACCTCTGGGGAAGGTTGTTTTTATCTTTGTGTTTTTAACATCTGCCTTATTCACTACATGACTGTGGCTTTTCCTTTTCCTTTTGAGTTTAATTTGGTCCATGTAAACTAGAGAAAAATGAATTATACTGTTAACTATCTCAATTAAGATTTCACTTAAACACTTCCCACCCCTCCAACCCTCCAGAGCATTTTTCACTAACATGATGGTAACATCTAAACCTGTTCTTAAAAGCTGGTGTCTAAACAATCTTGTGCTTAAAGATTAACATGTAGATGTCTTTCCGAACACTCATGCCCTCACATAATAAACCTTCACAGCGCCACTGAGACCTGTAAAATGTGAGCAGCAGCAAGTGAAGTGAACTGCTTCAGGTCAGAGGGCATTAGTGTTGGAGCTGGGATTGGGTCCAGTCCTCCTGAGGCAGTATGAAGTCTGGTTCTTGAGGAATGTCTCAAAGTACATCTGAAAAGTTGGTTTGTATTTAAAAAGTAAAAATAAAGTTACTCATAACACAGTCATTGCAGAAACAGCATCTATTTGTTTGTTCAGTGTTAAGAATTAGAAGTTTCTTAATGGCCTGATGGCCTGCAGGGAATTTTTCCTTAGAGCTGAAATCCTCAAGTGGTTATTACAAACCTCTCCTCTGTGGTGGAGACATATTTGTACTGGGAAATTGAATCTGTGCTTCTTATTCCCAGACAGCCCCAATGAGACTTGGGTAACTCCACTGGGCTACTGCAGGGTTGCCTTTGTGAGATGTCTCTGCTATTCCCTGGTCCCCAAAGCCACCCAAAGCATCTCACTGCCCTCCTGGCCAATACCCACAACAAAAGGGTGAATGGTGTCAGTATGGAATTTTGGGATCCTTATAGGGAGGAAAAACATTGTGATAAAGAAACTTCATTTCCAGGGTTGCTATGTCACACGTTCTCTAACACCAGAAACCATCTGCATCTCCTGTTCCCTACTAATTCTAAGAGACATTCAACTGACACAGTATGGGGATGAATTCTCTGCTGTGGTGATGGTTTAAAGCAGGACCACCCCAGAACTGCTCTGTGGTTCACAACTGGCTTCTCTGCTTCTTTCTTGTGATGTGTGCCAAGCCCTTGTCACCCCATGAGCAGGGAGTGGTTGTGGAGGCTGATGGGTCTTGCCTTAGATCCTGGCTCTGTGGGTTTTTGTGAATTAGTGGAAGTTGCTTGTAGAAAAAATGATGCCTCCATTTCCCTGCTCATAAAATGGAAGTTCTGCTTCTCTAAATCTCATCGTCCTTGCCAAATGTTTTTAGACAAACAGATGAAAAGGAGCTCAGAGCAGGGATCTCAAGGGATATGAATTAACCATCAGCAGACCTTCAACTGGAGTTAATGAGATGGAGAATTAATAACCCCATGGGTGGGTCAAGCGACACTAACGATGCACCCTTGTGCATAATTGATGACCCCCCCAGTGCAGAGATCCGCTCACCAGTGTCCTGGCTTGGGTTGTGCTCCCTCAGTCACCTGGCACAGTTGTAATTAATCCCTCTGTGCCCATATGGCAGGCGGGTCCTGCAGCTTTCTGTCGGGAATTCAATCCCATTCTTGCTCCTGGTGTTGGGTTCTCCTGCTTGGGACTGAGATGAGAAGGAGGAGCGCTGTCTGCTCAGCCCCTGGGAAGGTGCTTCAGTGTCCAAGAGCTGAAACCAGAGCCAGGAGCTGCTCCCAGGGTCTGAGCTGCTCCTTGGAGAGCGGATGCGAGTGTGCCAGGGGTTTTCTTGGCTTCTGTGATGGAAACAGCCCTCTGGTGAGAAGCAGCTGAGGAAGGTATCTGGTCATGTACGGCACAATGTCACTGAGGAATGAAGTACAGAGGGGGAAGTACAGCATCTTGCAAGGTAGGAATGCTAAATCTGCCCTAAAGTTCCATAAGTAACGCGCCCAGGTGTTTGGCACAGGGGTTATCTGTTTGGTTGGGAATATGTGCAATCCACGTAAAAGAAAGTACAGAACAGTCAGATGACAGGCACTTAAAATCCCTGGCGTCTTTTCTCAGAGTAGTTGTAAGGCCTTGGTGTTCTAGACAAATTTTAGGGACTTTTTTTGAGTCTGGAGAGAAAATCTGTATAGTTTCTTCTGCTTTTACAGCTTTCTCCATTTGCAGTCGGCCTGTGTGCTGTGAAGGCAGCTGATGCCTTCTCCTCTGGTAGCTCCTGCCTTGTGCTGTGGGGTAAAACAATCCTCCCAGAGTGCTAAAATCTTCTGTGATGGAAGGAGCTAGACAGACTGTACAAGTCACTGTTTACGTTCCAGACAGGACATGCTGCACCCGAAGCTGAGTAATGAATCTGAATTAAATCCCTCCTGGTAGGCTGATGCACCTCAACTGACTGCAGCTGAGCTGCCTCGGCTTACACGAACTGGCAACGTGACTGTCGATTTGGGTTGCTTTATTTCTGCACCTTCCTTTGTAAGTACTGTCCATCCTTGGGGCAAAAGCTCCAGTTTTCCCCACTGATTGTGCAGGTGAGTTTGGAACTTGTGATTTTTGGCTTCTGCAGAAAGTCTGGGCTGTCTCCCTTGCTCTGCTCCCTGGACCAGCTTGGGGCTCTGGCCAAGTTGCGAGTCCTGGAAAGGTCTATCTCTGAGCAGGCACCTTCTGGTCCAGGGCCAGCTGCTTAGTTGAGTCTCCTTCCCAGGAAATGAGGTGGTATTTTATCAGACTGTGGCCTCTGGGCCCAGCTACAAGCACTTCAACTTCTCCAGCCTGCTCTGGGCTTTGGCAAGAAAACTGCTGATGTTTAGATCTTGTCTTAGTAAGTACAATTAAAAAAAAAAACCAAACAAGCCCAGCTTGTCTCTGCAACGTGCCGGTTGCTTCGTGCTTTGATAGGATTTCCTGTAGTGTGTCCTGACCAGGTTTGATGAACACAGGAGGCCACTTGTGTCTTGTTTCTTTGCTCTGTCTTCTCCAAGTCCCCTTTGCTCCATTTGTGTTTCATTGAAGGCTGTTTGGAGACACTTGGGAATGAACTGATCGTGATTGATTTCACCAATTCTCATATCTTCCCCCTCCCAATAAGTGTCCTGCTGCAGCAGAGCCTGATTGTCTTTTGGGTGATGGACGTGGTAACAAACCTGCAGAGAAGGCGGCAGGGCCACGGTTCATTGATTTACGGCACTTAATCTTCATGGTTTATACTGAGTTTTGTGTTGAGACACAGCAACTGCAAAAGTGACAAACAATGGTCCAGTGCCTAGTCACGTGATAAGTAAAAGGAGACAGATGAGCGGTTTCTGAAATTCTCTGCTTTTCGGGCCATTAAAATGTGATTTATAAAGCAGTCAAACTTTTTTCCCTGACTGTTCGTAATTCAAGAGAAACCACATGCACTTCTGCTGCGACGGCCAGTGATTCCTTTCTGGAGCTCTTTTGTAGACTCCTGTCTGCAGAGGAGCATAAAATAAATCCCCTTCAGATTTGGGACAGTAAGTTCTGTTAAGAATGCTCCGATTCTGAGAAAAAAAATGCTGCCTCCTGCAGCTGAAAGCTTCCATCAGCCCCTGAATCACCATTGAAAGTGTGTCCGTCGGAGGGTGAGCGAACTCTTACAGCCATCTCCATGAGAGGTCACTCATTATGAGTCCTGTAAGGAGCGGCTGAGGGAGCTGGGGGAGCTCAGGGGGGACCTTCTCACTCTCTACAACTCCCTGACAGGAGCGGGGAGGGGGCATCATGTGCCAAAGGCCAGGCTGGGGGCCCAGCTCCTTCCCCGCCGGGGGTTCTGTGCGCACACACAGAACCGGCGCTCGCCTTTTCGACCGCGCGTCGCAGCAGCGGCTCCTCTGAGGATGCCGTGACACACCTGGAGCCGGGCCAGCCGTCTGCCCTTCCCACGGAGGCTCAGGGCACTCTCCTCGCCGTGTGCCTCCCCCAGCACGCCCAAAGCCTGCAGGCACCTGCTCCAGCCATAGGCCTCCTTGTTGTGGGTCTGGGTTTAGGGAACAGCACAGCTCCTGGTCCTTTCAGGAAGAAAGAGGGAGATGAATACAGGAGGCCACGTGTGTCTAATTTATTCATTCTGTCATCTCTCTGGTTTCTCTTTATTCCCTTCTTGTTTTGTTGAAGGCTGTTTGGAGGCACTTGGGAATGAATCAGTAACAGCACAGTACACGCTGTGCACTCGGTGATTAGCTTGGATGCAGGATAAACATAATATCTCCAACTAAATTTATTTCTTTTTGGTGAATTCGTTATCTGGTCGCAGCCAGCAGGGACTGAGACCAGTGAAATGCAGCATGCAATGATATGGGGTAGGCTGTGAATTTAAAACCTTTGCTTGCCCACCCAGGCACCGCTTTTTTTTTTTCCCCTCTTTTTTTTTTTTCTTTTTTTCTTTTCTGTCCCCAGAATAGTAATCAGCTGGAGATCAGGGTTTTCTACCCACTCCTTTTCTCAGAGGAGTTGTGCTGGTATAGTGGATGCTGCCTGTGATAATCCCCCCTTCAAAATATGGAGTTTTTAAAATAGTCATTTTTGGAGTTTTTTGTTCCCTTCATTTCCCTTCCCAGTCTTTATTCAGAAAAAAAAAGTGAGATGTGGGTGAGTCTCTATGGGCAGTGTTTGGGAACCTCTGCCCCGAGCTGAAGTGAACGGGAGGAAACGTGGCAGGAGCTGTGCAGAGCACTGGCTATTTGGGTCTCAAGACACACATTTGTCTCAACCGTTTCTTATTTAAGGGGCTTGAACTTTTCACAGCAGAGGTGTTCATGGTGTCTGTGCTTGTCACAGGCACACGATGTGCTCTGCTCCTCCTGCACAGCCCAGACCTGCTGCTGGTACACACATCCCTCAGCCAGAGCGGCTGCTCAGCCAGCCACGTGCACTTCCTGAGAATCCAGGGGATTTTGCTCAGTGATGCACGTGGGAATTCCCTTCCTGCTTTGAAGGTTTCTAGAGGCGTTTGTTCTTGTTTTGGTTTGGTTTTTTTGCCCTTTATTGATAATATCTGATATTTTCGAGAGAAGTCAGTGTTAGTATCAAGAAGAGAACTAAAACACCAACTAAAAAAGCATGAGAAAAATCTCAAGGAATCAGAGGAGAATTGTTTTCATTTAAGTTCACAATTTCTGTGAAGAATAAGCAGGAAAACATGATCTTCCCTGTTGTAATTTCTTTATGAGAAACAGCCTGGGCCCTGGGAGTGGGGCCATAACATGGGGTGTGTGTGTGGGACGTGTGTGTTTTCGAGGGGGTAGAGGGAGGCTGAGCTCTGAGCAGCTGAATTCCTTGTATTCCAGGTGGAGGGGACATGGGAGCGAGTTATGTCTCCTTCTCACAGAATGCCAGTTCATCCCCTGCCCCACCAGCCAATACAGTCTCCTGCAGTCCATGAACCATCTTCTTTCCCGAAATCAGGATGGATCGCTTGGTTTTAGGTGTTCTCCCCAGAAGTTTGTTTCAGAAAGAGTGAAATCTCTACTAAACTGCCAAGCACAACAAACAATGGAGTATCCTGTCGCCTGCAAGTCTACTCCTGTCAGCCCTTCTCTGGTCAGGGCTTATCTCTGAGGCTGGAGCCCAGCCTGAGGTTTGGATAACTCGGCATTTACAATTTAGAATACTCCAATAAACAAGCAAACAACAGCCTGTTTCCCAGGCATACACACACACATGTACACATATACACACAGAGCAATGCTTAATTCTTGCCGTCCATGGGCCTGGGGGCTGTTTATATACAGCATTGCATGTTTACATATGGAGTTCATCTCCTCAAGTGAAGACAGATTAAGCAGCGGGGTGAATAGACCAGTTATGTGAACTATGGGATTTCCAGCCTAGAAATACTGCCAAGACCAAGCCAGACAAATTGGTAGCACAGCAGTGTTTCTCATTAATGTACATGGAAAGTTGTGCCTTGCTGATAATGCACAACAGCATCCTGTTGGGAGGTTTGGGAACCCATCTGGGAGCAGCTATCAGAGCTGGATTCCAGGCTGGATAGAGCCGTTGTCTTGCTTTCCTCTGTTTTCTCCTCTGACAATCTTGTAGGGAAAAAAAAAAAGTGCATCTCCCCTGAACTGACATCCTGCAGTATGTGGGAACATCAGTATGTGAGTGGTATGGTTTGCTGAATAGAAATATGATTGTCACATCCTCCCTTCCCTCCCTGCAGCCGTTCATTGCTGTATGTGGTTTACTGGGTAAGTGGTTGTGGTGCCCAACTTCCATCCCAGGACAAATTATTTCAAACTTGAAAATAAGATTACCTGCCATAATTGCATGTGGTGGTTTTCTTGCTGCCAAGTGTTGATGCTGATGCACAGATTTGTGGGTTGGCTGGTTTTGTATTCTGTATGGAGAGCTCTCCTCCTCTCTCCAGCCTCTACACTTTTAACACTTCACCTTCTCTCAAAGGCAGCAGAAAGGAGTGACAGGCTTGTGTCCTGACCTGGGAATCAGTTGCTTATACTGCTGGGAACTACAAGGGAAACACAGAAACAAAAGAAAAGAACCACATCTCTGTGTTCCCATTCCTAACCAATTTTTTTGTCCTATTCTTCCCCCTCAACCCCCTGCCTTGGAAAAAATGGATTCTTAGGCCAAACACTTGTTTATGGCAGGCTCGGGAGCAGAGGGTGTGTCTCCAATGTGTGGCACAAAAGGTTGCAGTCACCATCATCCAAATAGCAAGAGGCCACTTGGCCTTGTTGTTCAGGGACCAAAACCCCAGCAATCCCTGGTGGGGTGGACTGGACTGGACTGGGAGGTGCCCTTCTGTTTCCCCTCGGAAAGCACCTTTGCGTCTTCGCGTTGGCTCTGGGACCGTAGGCCTGCCGCCCGTGATGTGCAGCTCCAGGATGTCGTGGGCTTTGCCCTTATTTAAAAGGCAGCTGCTATTTCTGGCGAGTGCGTACAGGGTCTGTGGGGAAGGCCCCTGATAAGATGCACAATTGCAGCGCGGCGGGCTCGCTTTGTTGGCCACGGCCGGCTGGTTCCGGCAACGCTGGCGCTGGGACGTTCTCGCCTTCCTTTGTGCTGGAGGAGGAAGCTGGCAAAGGGCTCGCATTGTTCCGAGCTGGACAACAACAACTCCTGCCTTGGGTGGGGCAGGGCTGGGGCTTTTGAGCGGCTCCATCATGATGGATTGATAGGAATAGTGCGTTTGGCGGTCTTGGAGGGTGATTAGAAACCAGCAAACCTCTCTTTCCCTCTCTTGGTGCTATGGGTTAGGCATCCTGGCATTAGAGGAGCAGCCCCTTCCTCTTACCTGGTGGAAAGCACATTTCCACTACCTGCAGGAGCATCACATACTCTATGAAGTGACAACACCAAAAGTTTCTGGATATTTTGAGCCATTTTTTCATCCCATTAACATCTTTCTCACTGCCCATTAGTGAGTGATGTGGTCCCAGACTGTCGCTAGGATCAGCGTGGGAATGCTTCTTGAAGAGCTAAAAAGCTGTAGCTGGCATTATTTTCTCCTTCCCCAGCATTTCTTGGGGGAGGTTATGTTGCTTCAGGATATGAATAATATGGGTCAGCCCGTCCCAAAATCAGTCTGAATTCCTTCTAGTAACTGTCACGTCTGCAGGGCCGTGGTGTTCCTGACTGCTGCAATGACAGAAGAGAGAGCTCTGATTCATGGATGGGAGTAAGAGGAGTGATTAAAGTTAAGAGCTTGGACTTGGTATAGAGATACCACAGAAATGCCCAGGAATGAGTAAATATAGTTTTGACCCTGAAATGACAGTAATCTGCATGGAAAGACCTTGCTCTGCATGGCAGCTTGAATTCAAAACTGTCTGGTGATGGATGAGGTACGACCTCGCCGCAGGGCTTCATTGGTCCCTTTGCCACAGTTCAGCAGTGACTGTCCAATGTCTGTCCATCATTGCTAGTGTAGAATGGCCTAGGATGAGACCAGGAGTGTTGTCCACCTAGCTGGAGCAAACCTGGGGCAATATTTATGTTCCAGTGAGTGATTCTCTGCCATTTGGAGAGCTGTGCCTCATCTCACTATCCACTCTTTGCCTTTATTTTATTTTATTTTATTTTATTTTATTTTATTTTATTTTATTTTATTTTATTTTATTTTATTTTATTTTATTTTATTTTATTTTATTTTACTTTATTCTTTAAACACACGTGTTCCATTTATGTCTCCCAAATCCTGTTGAGTTACCTCTGGCTCTCAGCAGCAGCTGCCTGCAAGTCTCTGTGCCAGTCTTTAAGGGTTCCCTCGGAGTTTGCCAGGGGAAGGGAAAGAGGAACCCTGCCTGAAAGTTCTGTAAAGCGGCGTCACCTGACACTGGGAAGCTACAGGAAGGCTTGAGCAGCACAAGCTCCCTGAAAGAGGGCAGCAGGACTTAGACTGTATGTAAAAACTTCATGGTGCTCTATGCAGGCAGCTTGGAGTGGGACTGTAAAGTTGTCTGACTTGGCAAGAAAGTCCTCTTGGCTATTTAATATTTTTTCCTTTAGAAAAGCACAGTTCTTATCTTGTGAAAATATAGATATTTTCTGCATAAAGACAGAATTTTCCTAGTTAAACATCCTGGCTCATCTGCTCCAAGAAACATCATCCCTTTGTTATTTGGGTTTGTTTGCCAGATTTTTATAATTATTAAATAGAACATGGAACAGTGAAAATAGCACTTTATGAGACAGGTTCAACTTTATAAACATCTTAATTCTGTGAAAATACCCTTTCTGACTTGCTATCCTCTGTCAGGAGTTGCATAGCAACCACCTGCCCTCTTAGGTCCCGTCTTGAACTGAGTATTTTTTGTGGAGAAGATGAACTTGACTTAAAAATAGATATTTTGCCCCTGGTGAGTCATTCTTCCATGAAAAAAATATGTAGCTGGAGCACAACTAAACTTTTCACAAATCTGATCTATAATGGACATTTCTTGACATTTCTCAAATGTTTTGGGCTGGGACAGCTGAATTAAAATTAAGCATTGGGCTAAGAGATGGTCACCACCCATCCAGAGGTTTGAGGAGCTGCCCACAGCATGGAAGGCAGTGGGTTTTTGCAACTTACTCTTTTGCCAAAAGGCTGTTCCCCTGCACGCAGAGTAAAAGCTGCTTTGCCAGGGACCCCACGAAGGGGGATCCTGTGGAGGATTCCATCTGGTGGGGAGCAGGTGTGTTTGTCCGGGACCATCTCTCAGGTGAGCTCTTTAACCCCTGGGGTGGGAGGTGAAAGAGAAACTTCTCCAGCTGTTTTGGAGGAGTCTGGTCCTTTGGAGTGCAATCCTTCGCTTGCCTCTGCCAAAGTTTCCTGAGTGTTTAGCTCAGGGACAAACAAAACATTGTATCTGAGCCATATTAACTGTTAAAACTGACAGATGAGGTTTAAATTAAGATATATGGGAGAAATTCTCCCTGTGAGGGTGGGCAGGCCCTGGCACACGTTGCCCAGAGAAGCTGTGGCTGCCCCATCCCTGGAAGTGTTCAAGGCCAAGTTGGACAGGGCTTGGAGCAACCTGGGCTAGTGGAAGGTGTCCCTGCCCATGGCAGGGGGTTGGAACAAAATGATCTTTAAAGTCCCTTCCAACCCAAGCCATTCTAAAATTCTACGACTTACATTTTTCAGTCCAATAAAGAGGAGAAAATAAAACACTTTTGGGGCCTTCTGAAATTACACCACTTAAAAATTTTTTCTTCCACTCTCCCTGTTTGCAGAAGGCAGAGCAAAGCACTGTTGATTTGCATGATTAAAAATACAGGCACATAGTAGGAAAGACTGAGGGAAAAGAGGCCTCATGGTCTTCCAGTGCCTTGTAACCCAAGGATACTTCCCCCAAGGAAAGATACCTCCTTTGGAGAATGGCCATTTTCATTTGGTGCAGGAGAGGTGGGGAGTGGAGGTTTATCTTCTGAATATTGAGGGACACCAGTGAAAGGAGGCAGCAGGGTTGGAAGAATTAAGAGGAGACTGATGAGAATGCTTTGGCTAAATGACAGCTAATGTGGGGGAGAGGAAAACTTCTCACAGGCGCTGATGCCAAAGGCTAACACCTGATGGGAGTTAAACCAGAGCAGCTTTTCTCCAATTGTTACAAAATTGTTACAAAAGTTTGGCTCTTCTGCCTTTGTGTGACCTCCTGAGCCAGCACCTCAGGTCCCGTCAGGGTGGGACAGAAATGGCTGCACTGATGGGCTGTGGGTGTAAAAGTCTGTTTGGAAGGAGCTGAGTTGTGGCTGACAGAGCAGGCACTTTGCACAGAACTAATTAGCGTGATCACTTGTAGCTTCCAAGCACAGCTGCTGGTCCTCCCAAACCCAAAGGAGCTGCAGTGCTTCCAGCAGCATCATCCTCCAGGGCTCCCCTCAGAATCACAGAATCACTGAGGTTGGAAAAGACCTCCAAGGCCATCGAGTCCAACCTGTGTCTGATCCCCACCTTGTTAACCAGCCCAGAACTTTGAGTGCCACGTCCAGTTGTTCCTTGAACACCTCCAGGGGTGGGGGACTCCACCACCTCCTGGGCAGCCCCTGCCAATGCCTGGCAACCTTTTCAGTGAGGAAATTCTTCCTGATGTTCAACCTGAACCTCCCCGGCACAGCTTGAGACCATTTCCTCTCATCCTGTCCCTCCTGCTGCTCCAGCCCTGCCAGGAGGAGCACGACTCAAGTGTGCATCCATCCTTGTTCTTCTGTACTCAGGAAGAGAGTGGGTGTTGAGAACTGCAGTGGAGTAAAACGGGATGAACTTTTCTTGCCACAGGAGGCTTGAAGTGCTGAAGGCAGGTGTTGGGTGTCCCAGTGCTTTACACACTGATGTGAAGACCCTCGAGAACAGCCCACTGTTTGTGGAGAAGATCCCTGTCTCCAAGTTGTGAGAGGGGAGAAACATGACGGGTTGTATTCACTGAGGCTGTTCAAGACCCAGAGTTGTTCATCCCACAGTGATGTGCCACCCATGGATAAAGCAGAGGGCTGAAGCCCCCCCTGAGCTCCTCTCAGGGTGGTAAAATTCTTGTTCTCTCAAGCCATCTCAGCCATGGGTTTTATTTTGCCCTTAAACCTCTCTCCATCTTGCTTTCAGTGAACTATAGATATCCATTTAGAACAGACCCTTCACAATGTTTGTGCAAATATGTTTATATCTAGTTATGTCTGTTTTCTCTCATGGGATTTCTCTGTGAAATCTATTTGGTAAATGAGACTTTCATCCCCTAAGGCCCTGCAAATTTCTTGTGCAACCTCTGTCTTTGTGTTTTGTGTTGTGCGTGGGGTTTTTGTAGGCTAAACAGATAACCTTGAGGTCCAGTGTGATTTTCTTTTGCTGTTAGCCCTTTTATAAGATCATGGGACTCTGTGAAATATGTATTCTTCGGTGGTTATGAAGAAAAATAAAAATTCCAAGTATCCCTGAGGAGGGGAAATAAAGGCAGCAGCAGGGTTTTGTTAACATTTAGGCAGAATCAGCCAAGAGACTGACACTGTCCAGATGGAAAGACCCACTTCCTGGCTGTAAAGATAACTCACTAAAGGAAACATTAGCTGTGGCTGCACTGGCGATGAGAAACACAACCACTGCCAAGAATTCACCCCAAGCCCAGTGGGAGCTGCCTCTTTTTCTTTCCCCTGTGCTAAGGGTTCAAGTTTACTTAGTTGGGAAATATGCCTAGCATTTCCTGAGGAGATGTGGTGGCCCACTTGGTACAGCACTCGTGTGGCCCCTCCAGAGCTGGGCTAGTTTCTTGCTGTGCAAGAATCAGAAAATATCCTGAGCTGGAAGGGCCCCACGAGCACCATCCAAGTCCAAGTCCTGGCCCTGCACAGGCACCCCAACACTCCCACCATGTTTCTCAGAGCGTTGTCCAAACGCTCCTTGAGCTCTGGCAGGTTTGGGGCCATGACCACTGCCCTGGGGAGCCTGTTCAGTGCCCGACCACCCTCTGGGAGAAGCAGCTTTTCATGACATCCAACCTAAGCCTCCACTGAAGCAGCTTCATGCCATTCCCTGGGGTATGAGACTGTGGATGACCAGAGAAGAAGTGGAGGTCTAGCTTTGCCAAGGTGTAAGTGCCCAGCTCCCTGCTGGAATTGCTGGGAGTGGTTGTTGAAGTCCTGTATAGTTCCCTGGATGGGAGCTGCTGGTGGTGCCCAGGATGTTGGAGACAGGAAAAGCATGTCATGGAACCCTCTGTGCCAGGGTCTGCACGGGGTGCTGGGCAGAGTTTTGGCATCTCAGCCTGGGGATGCCTCAAAGCGCAGCACTGCAGGTGGCAGGGTTTGGAACTGTGTCTCTGCAGCGGGTACTTCAGCACTCCCTTAGGAGGAGGCTGCTTAGAAAAAGGGTGAGATAGGTGTGAAAAAAAAAAAAAAGCCATAATTTTTGGGTTTGGTTGGAGGAGTTCTATACAACAGAGTGCTCTCCTGGTTAACCCACTCTGAGCTCTCTTCCCAGTGGGAACGGCTGGACCGGCTGTGCTAATGCTTCAGTTGCAGCCAGTGGGCAGAGGATCTGATGAGCTCACATTTGTCTGTGTAGTTTTCTTTCTCCAAGGTATTCAATAGCCTTTTAAGTTACAAAATTAACTGAGCAAATTGAATACCAGGCCATAGATCAAGAATTATTGGCTCCCAATTTAATGTGGAGGTGAACACAAGATGAATCACAGTGTGTGTTTAACTCTCCAAATTTAGACCACCTCACTATGACATCCACAGCACATTAATGCGCTTACTCAAAATGACTGAAGTCATCACAGGCCTGATGGTTCCATCCAGTGGGTGTGCCTCAGACTGGAGGTGTTTCACAGCTTTTTCTTTGTTGCCATGGCAGGGATAAATACTTCAATGCGCTTGGTTTTAGATGTTGGAGATTTTCCTGGATGTCAAATTGAACCTAATGCGTAGGACAAATTGAACGCAATGTGTAGGATAAATTTAAGACCTGCTAGTTTTGTGGGTTTTTTGGTGATGTTGGGTGCTCTGTTCCACCTGGGAACCTCCCTTTGTTAACCAGTCATTGCTGTTATCTCTGACTGAATTTTGGAAGTTAAATCTTAAAAATATCCTCTATGTGGGATCTATTTTGGTTTGGATTTTTATAGAAGTTTGTGAATTTTACTTTTTCTCTCTAAGAGATCTGGATTCAAATACTTCTTGATCATCTTGGCTTTACAGGCAAAGTGACGTAAGAGGTGACACTAAGCATGTAGTTTCTATGGGAAAACTAAGAGCCTGTTTGCAGGGCAATGAGGATGGATATATTCTGGGTTTTAGGATGAGGTTTTGGAGTGGTTTGCCTGTTTCTGTGTGTTACAAAAGCAACACAGAGAAACAACCTTCTTATTCCACCACATACCTGAAATGGGATTCCCAACCAACCTTCCCACCAAAGTGGTGACTGCTCACCATGAAGTGCTTCAGGCAGATGCTCCACACCAGCTTTGGCTTTTCCAGCCTTGTCTGAGACTGGAGCTGTATCAGAAGACCAGGGTCATCTTCTATGAAGTCCTTTCAAAGTTTTTCCTTGAACCAGACTTCCTCTCTCTTTTTGGCTCAGGTCACTCAAAATCCTCTGCCACTTTCTCACACACTGAAAGCAGTCCAGAAATGTTGCTTTTCTATTTATGAATTTTTCTATTGTCCTGTCAGAGCTAGTTAGGATCTGGCATGTCACAAGTTCACTATTGTCTTCTAGTCCCCTTGTAAAAGGGCATAATTTGTCATGCTGAGCTCTGGAACAGGTCCATGGTGCACTTGCTGGTGCTTGGTCACCCTTTGTATCACACTGGGCAGAGCCAGTGCAGTCCTGCACCGCAAAGAGCAGCTGTACTGTGGCCTGGGGATTTTTTTGCAACTTAAATATTAGGTTTTTTCTCTTCTGTGTGAGTTTTTTTTTTTTCCATCTGACATGCCAAAGAGGTTGTGTAAGTTACTCGTAAAGTTGATATCGCCCAGGAAGAACCTGGGCTCCATCAATTTTGAGATCACAGGGGAAAATAGCGTTTGTTTCTTGAAAAGGATGCTTCTGCCCGACAGAAATAACTGTGTAATGTGGGTCAGTGTGACATGACTGGCAGTTCTCCTAGGAAGGAATAAACCAAAAAATGTTACAAGTCAACCCTGAGGTGTTTTGTTCAAGTGCCAGGAAAAAGGAACAGGGGAAAAGCAATGGCAGAGAATATTGCAGACCAGAACTGAGAGAGATGAGAGCTGCTACTGGGACATGGATGAGGATGGATAGCTGATGTGTCCTGTCAGAGGGAATGTAGTTGGGAGATGGAAGGAGAGCAACGACTGATCAAAGTGACAGTGAGGACAACACTGCAGGGGAGTTGTGGTTGCACATCAACGGGACTGGGGCCGGGAAGGGAGTGGGATGTGGGGATGGACTGGTTCCTGCATGACAACACTGCTCTGCTGAGCTTTACTGGAAAGCCTTGTACACCAGTTTGTTTAGATCCGGCTTCGCAGTGGTGCCAGTTCTGGGCTTTCTGCATCAGGATGGAATGCAAAGGTCCCTTTCCTTCCCGGGGCAGAGGCTTTTTGTGCTCTCACCTCTGAATGTCATGGTTACTGGGATATCTGGGAATCATCCCTGAGGTTGTGTAGGAGTGCAGAGGGGCACACACATCTGTATGTCAGTGCTCTAGAGCTGTAACTCACAGCTTGGCCCATAAAATGTTTGTTTGCAATGGGCTTCCTTGGGTTGTGCTGAGTTTGGAGAGCTGGAGAGGAGAGGTGGGAGCTGGTCTGTGGCAGGGGTTAGTGTATTTTGATGTGCCTGTGGTGTGTGTGTGAGGGGTGTGAGAGTGCTGGACACACACTGCAAGAGAAAGGGCAGTGGTCTGAAAAGAGGGAGAAAATTGGAGGCTGGCATGGGGGACAGAGCAGAAGAAGCTGAGGAGGAGGTTCTGACTGTGGTCCAGCTGCCTATAGCCTGGCCAGTGAGCTCATGCTCTGGGTTTCTTGTGCATATGCCCCTATGGGAGCAAGCCAAGCCTCCGTGAGACAACCTGGAAACCTGTCAGCCACCACTCAAACATCGGACTCTTGGCACTTCACGTTTGCTTTCAAACACCTGTTCTGCAAAAGACAGGAGGTGGTTCTTTGACAAGAGGTGGAATGGCAGAGTTTGCTGGAACCTTTGAGTAGAGCAACCTTTGCTGGGGTTTGGAGTGGAGCACATGGACAGCCCCTCTGGTGCTCTGTTGCAGTAGATCCATTTTCCAAGAATATCCAGCTCAATCCCAGGGAGTTCCTCTGACTGCCTGGTCTTCAGTGACAGAGCTGCACTCGTGGCTTTTGAGGTTGGGTCTGAGCTTGTGCCAGTTGGCACTTTTCAGCTCCAAACTGTTATGATTTGCTCCAGATGGTGTGTGTGAGCTGCCATGCCTTGGGTTAGCCAGTTGCTCAGCTCAAGTTCTTGCTCCTGGCATTTCATATGCAACCATTCAGTTGCCTATGGAATATGAGAGAAGGAGATTCTGGGCTTTGGTGAACTCCAAAAAGTCTGTGTTTCTGCCCACTTCAGACTTCAACCATTCCCCAAAGAACGGGTCAAGGGCATAATAAAAAAGACGTTGTTGCCCCAAAGAGTTTGCAGCTGAGGTAGAAGCTTTAAACTGAAAGGGTGGAGACTGGAAAGACTAATGGCAAAGTGTCAGTGATCTCAAGTTCAGATTGAAGTGCCCTGGATTTGTTTAGACTTGGATTCTCTGCTTTCCCTCATGTGTTTTCTTAATGCCTTCTGAAGGGAAAAAAACATTTGTGAGGAATGTTTAGTGTAAATTGGAGAATTTGGAAGAGCAACATGCAATGCCAGAGAAGGGATTGAGAACCACGGCAGGGGATGCAAGGAACTGGTGGGTGAGACCAGGGAATGAAGCAGAAAGGTGAAAAACACTTTGAGGAAGGGAATTTGCTGCCTCTGGTGACTCCCTGTCCTGACTCTCCTTCTGCAGCATCCAGCCTCTGTAAGCCTCTATGTTCTCTCTAAGCTCTTCTGTTCATTGGCCACCTCCTCCTTGGGGAAACTACTGGGTCCCTCTCAACATGAAGCTCTTCTTAGGAGCTCTTAGTAATCTCTTAAGGTTAAAACTCTTGTTCCAGCAAGAGGAACCATAGTCCATTGGTAAATGCTTGGCTTGCAGGGAACTGTGGGATCCCATTGGGCCTGAGAAGATGACAGTGGAGATGGGTGATAAACATGCAACATGGATGCAGAAAATTAGGATGAACTGTCATCAGAGAGGAGGATGTGGGCAATCATTTGTTACTGAAGGAGTCAAAACTAGCCTTGCCTTCATGCCTGGATCTGAGGAGAGTAACTGCCTCTAGAAACAGTGCATGTACACGAGTGCTCCTAGATATTTAGGCTCTCCAGACTTCCTGTGCTGACGAAGAAAATCAATGCATCAAGTACATAAAATTTCTCAGTAAGTAAAGTTACCCCTTTGTGTCTTACCAGCATAGGCCTTCGCACAGCTGATCACATCCTAGTGGAGATATTAGTGCTTTTCCTGGGCTTGGAGATTGCACTGGGTCCTACAAATTGTGGTTTGCCTGGCACATGGCCTGTGCTGTACCTCCCTCTCTGGGAATAGTTGGCGGGGCCAGTTTTCATGTGGTCCCTCGGAAGAGCCCCTTTGGGGTGTGGGTGATGAGCTGAGCTTTCTCTCATGTTGTTTATGTGCTGATAAGTTCAGCGTAAGCCACGGATGAGGACGTACGATCTATTTATGGTTTCAGTCGAGATCTTCCCATGCCTGAAAGGCAATCTGCCTGACTTACCATTCCCAAGATGCTGCCAAGCACAGCAAAGCACAGAGGAAGTGCCTCCTGCCTGCACAAACAGAAGGCCGGCAGAAAAAAGCCAGGCTAATGCTTTATGAGACATCTCAGTGCTGAGCCTCTGGTTGTGTTTGGCCTAGGAGCAATGCCCTGGTCCCATAAATCAGTCTTTTTCCTCCAGTGAATGCAAGAGTTGGGATTGAACCCTACAGCATGCTGTGTGCCTCATGTTGAAAGTGACTGAGGAAAGTAGATGTTCTGATCCTTGTGTCCTTCTTCACGGTACATAAAGGAAGTCTGGAATTGGGCAGTTTTTTAAAGCTTTTCTTCCCTGTTTGTTTCTCCTGGGTACAGAAGACAAACTGGTATTGTTGTACTCCTGATTCTCTGCACTCTGACAAGAAGAATGTCAGAAGTAAACCAGAATATTTGTAGTGAAAAGGGCAAAGAAAAAGACTGAATATGAAATCTCTTTAGCCTGTCTGTCTGTCTTGAAGTTAAGCAAGTGAGGAAAGTATCCTCTGCTCTCTTTCATATTCCTTCTGTGCGTGTTTATGTTAAGGGTATTTTCTCCTCCTATTTGCTGAGCCTCCTGTTATTTATCTCATCCTCATTGTTTCTTTGCGGACCTCCAAGGCATTTTCTGGCAATGCTGAGGAGATGAGACATGACAGAAAAAGGGAAGGTCCTCGACATCGTCCTCCTGCTGATGTACTGCACAGGTAACGTGGTGTCAGCGCCATGATCAGGCCTGCAATGTCTCTTCCCTCTGCAGCTCGTGTCTCAGGGATGTGAACTCACAGCCACACAGAAGATTCGCAGACACACAAGTCTCTAAGGGGAAAATACAGTGGGCGGATTTTTGAAAAGGGCTAGGATTAATCTGACAACCTCTGCAGCTATAGATAGAGAGATGTCTGATAGAGCTGCTTGTTGGGGGCCGTAGGCAGAGGAGAAGGGATTTTCGTCCCCAAGAGTATCATCAAGATGCAGTGAAGGTCCTGATGTTGTTGAAGGACTCTCTCCCCACAGTGGGAAGCACGTGTTCCTTAGTATATGTAATTCAGTATGTGCTGGGATATACAGGCACAGCCAGAGCTGTGGTAAAAACAGTTTCTTGCATACTCAGATGGGATTTCCTGTTCACCTGGATCTCACCTGCATTAGAACAGACTGGCTTCTCCAGTTCGTGCTTCATCTTGTGAGTATTCAGACAGCAGCCCTTTGGCAGCCCGTCTATGAGGAGCTGACCTCCTGCAAGGCTTCCTTTCCTCCCATCCAATCCCTGATTTTATATTTTCTTATAGTCATAGCTGTATCCTTCCTCTGTTGTAATTTTTCTCCTTGTTGAAACATCACAACTCAAGGGCTACGTTTTAACATACAACCATTCACTCCTGTAGGTGCAGCCTGTAGAGTATGGGGATTTATGCCCATGATGTGCACCAGCAGTTCAGGCATCTCAGGCATCATCTGTGTGGCCTGCAGTTAGTCAGATTTGAAAAGGAGGATGGGATATTTTAAATAGCTTGATCTAAAATTGATTCCAATCTGTCTCTCTATGGCAGCAGGCTAAAATAATAACATTTCCAGGCAGGTGAGGAAAGCTGCCTGATGTGGAATTTGAGGGTGATCATGACTGACACGGATTTTGGGACTGTTCCAAGGAGAAGACATGTAATGGTAAATCCTCTGGCAGCTCAGCAGCAGAGTGATTTAGTGCCTTGGTATAAGATTGCAAGAGGTGAGATCTCAAGAAAAATAAAGCATCAGAAAGATTCTGTAGCAGAGAGATGCACCTGTGGAATATGTGTCAGGCTCCAAAAATCATCCCTCCACACATCCCTGAGCCCAGGGCTGAGAGTGCCTCGAGTAGTGAGCCCAGCAAGTGTCCCAGAACAACCACTGCAAAACCTCCATGCAGCTTTCTGGTGCTTCCAGTACCCGCCAAATAGGAGGAACATCCTGGCAATACAGTGTACACAAAAGTCACAGCATCCCTGGGAAGAGTGTGTGATGCCCAGGAGGTGTGACCCATTTTGGCAGCATGCCATGGAGCCCCTGGTCTTCCCTACTTTTACTCAAAAGCTGTTCCAAATCTCAGCTGGTAAATTGAGAGGCGCCTGATTCCAATGGCTGACTGTCTTTCTCCGAACAGTTTTGTTTCTGCACTGGTAGTTTTACAGTCAGGCAGAATAAGAATGTAAAGAGGAAATTACTGTCAAACAGACCTTTCTAAATTGCTGTCAGTGAGTGGCAGGAGATGAGCCAAAGAGATCCTGTTCTTGTCAGCCTCATTCGAGTAACATGCTGTCCTCATTCAAGGAGAGCCCTTGTCTTTTTTAGCTGTGTGTAGGATGAACCAAATAGTAAGTTGTGTAATGATTGATTTGCTTTACTGCAAATGATTGAAGTGTGGCGAAGTGGCAGGAAAAGTAGCGTGCAGTGCTTGAGATGGATGAATAATGAATGGGGAAACAATTTGCTTGTGAATTGTAGCTCCTGATTTTCAGCTGAAGTTCCAGGTCTCCATCACAAGCTGGCCTGGCCTTGTAATGCAGAGGGAGTGGAGATGAGCACAGCCACGCAGGCTGAGCACAGGCAGTGTTAGCAATACACGTGTCATGCTGGCTGATGGGTCACCTCTCTTGGATTTACCTTTCTCTGCATGTTTGCACATTCACAACTGCAGCAGCTCTGGGTGGGAGCAGCCTTGCTTAACCACAGCCTGGAATAAACACCACAGCAGGAGGTTCTTGATAAAAAAGGGTGAGTGAATGAGGTTTCAGTCTTTTACCTTCTCTTACACCACGTTTTTGGTGTTATTTTCCTGGTGCTAAGGGGTTCCCTTACCTTTTCTCTCCCCCAAAAGGCTGCTCTTTCACCTCTCAATTTCCTACTGTCAGTCCAACATTAGAAGCAAAATAATATCCCAAATCCTCAGGATGGTGAATGACTGGGCTCCTGGCCTCCCATCCCAGTGGCAGGGACAGGACTGCAGCAAGCGATGGGATCTCAGGACGGAAGAGCACTGGCCCAGATTCAGATGCCCTAATTTCCACCTTTGTCTTTGTCTGATGTTTGCTGCTGGCAGATGCTGCTGAAAGCTGTGGGTCTTCCCACGGACCACACTAGGCTGGTAAATTAGGCAGAATTTAGGTCAGCTGAACCTGGGCCAAATTATATTGAACTATTCATTTGATACAGTTCATCTCTTTGAGGATGAATCTGCCTGCCTGAGAACATGGCATCTGCTTCCTGCTGGGGGTAAGAGAATAGGCAATTCTTGGCCACCAGATTTTCTCCAGCTGGATGGAAAACCAGTTTCCGTCCTGCCTAGGGGACACAGAGGCAGAAATTTGGATCATAAATTTGGATCATAAATTTGGACACAAAGATAATTAGGTAAGAGGATGTATCAGCAACGATCTCTGCTTACTCCCAAGTAACAATCAGAGCCTTTGCTGTCCTCAACTTTTTCAATGGTAATTATACTTCAGAAAAACAGTCCTGAGACATTTCCTCAGACTTTCATTTGGGGTACATAAGATGCTTTGTGAAGACGGGGATCATCATCTCCATTGGCAGGTTGCAAAACCGAGGTCTTCAGCTGTTAAAGTTCAACCAGGGAACACTGATGCTTCCCCAGACCCCTGTTCCCACAGAGGTGGTTCTTCTACACTTGTCAAGGTCTATCCACAGTTCACCTTTCTGGGCTGGAAACAGTTAAATTGCAGAACTTCTGAGGAGAGAACCACATGCCTGAGGTCTGTAAACCTCACTGGAAAAAAGTTTGGTTTAATTTTAGCACAGTGTGCTGAAGGCAGGTCCTGAGGTTATGGTCCAAGATTTCCAGGGATTAAGTTAAAGTAGGGCACAAATTATCTGGGTCATGGAAGGTCACCTACTGCTACACACTTGTTTCACAGCCCTCTGTGCTCTGCTCCTGTGGGAGCTGGTGCCCTGAAGCTGTGGGAACACAAGACACACTAAGTCAGCCCACCACCCAGCACAGAAACCCATTTGCACAAACTGATTTGGAAATGTAAAAAAAAATCACTTTTTTCATTGAGCTTCAGCGAAACAGTGGAGGAGGAGTTTGGGAAGGGTGTCCACTGTGGTACCAGCTCTTGGTTTAAGTTTGCTGTATCCAACCTGTCTGCTGAGAAGGCCAGGCAGTTTCAAGGATCACAGAACAGTTTGGGTTGGAAGGTCATCTAGTCCAACCCCCCCGACATAGAGCAGGGATATTTTCAATTAGATCAGGTTGCTCAGAGCCTCATCCAGTCTGGCCTTAATTGTTTTCAGGGATGGGACACCTGCCACCTCTCTGGGCAACCTGTTCAGTGTTTCACCACCCTCATCAGTTAAATGCAGTTTTGAATTCTGCAGAGCCTGGATCTGACACGGGGCAGAGATTTGTCCTCTTTGCAGATGGAGCTGTGCTGCTGGCCTAGAGCAGCAACTGGCAGCTGGTGGCATGCTGCCTGCACGAATATACAGAATCACAGAGTCATTTAGGTTGGAAAAGACCTCCAAGATCATCAAGTCCAACCTCTGAATCATCCCCACCTTGTCAACCAGACCAGAGCACTGAGTGCCACATTCAGCTGTTCCTTGAACACCTCCAGGGATGGAGACTCCACCACCTCCCTGGGCAGCCCCTGCCAATGCCTGACAACTCTTTCCATGAGGAAATTCTTCCTGCTGTCCAACCTGAACCTCCCCTGGTTTGAGCCTGTTTTCCTCTTGTCCTGTCCCTTCTTCCCTGGGAGCAGAGCCCAACCTCACCTGGCTCCCCCCTCCTGCCAGGGAGTTGTAGAGAGTGAGAAGATCCCCCCTGAGCCTCCTTTTCTCCAGGCTGAGCTCCTCCAGCTCCCTCAGCTGCTCCTCACAGGACTGACTCTCCAGACCCTTTCCCATCTCCATTCCCTTCCTTGGACACACTCCAGCAGCTCAGTGTCTTTCCTGCAGAACTAGACACGGCACTCAAAGTGCCTCAGCAGTGCCAGCACAGAGGGACCATCACTGCCCTGGTCCTGCTGGCCACGCTGCTGCTGATACAGGCCAGGATTCCATTGGCTTCTTGCCCACCTGGGCACACCTGGGCTCTTGTTCAGCCACTGTTACCAGCATCCCCAGGTCCTTTTCCCCTGGGCAGCTTTCCAGCCTCTCTGCCCCAGGCCTGGGGTGCTGCACGAGGTTGTTGTGACCCAAGGGCAGGACCTGGCACTTGACCTTGTTGAACCTCATACCTCTGGCCTCAGCCCATCGATCCAGCAAATTATGCAGTTTCTTGGTGAGGTTTCGGACTGAGCCTGGACCTGCCACAGCCCTGTGCTTCCCAGTGCCCTCTCCAGGTGGGTATAGCTGGCTCAGCCCTGGCTCCAGGGGCTGCAGTTGTGGGGCTGGTTGACTTGTGCCGCTGCCGTCCCTGCGAGTGCGTGGTGCTGGCTGGGAAGGAGCTCCCTGGACACTTCAACAAACAGAGACACCATTAGCACAGAGCAGAAGGGATTAGCAGAGCAGGAAGGGATGTTGGACACGCCAGCTGGAGTGTGTGAAGGCAAATGGACTAGATGGGAGGGAAGGGAGGCTTGGAAGGTGAACTACGTTTGTCTAGACAGTGTCTGTAATGGTTTTTTTCACTATTTATTTTATTTCTGTAATTGAGTGGCTGCTCTCTGTGGAACAATCCACTGCAGCCTGGCCCCAGCAGGACCAGCAGCCCACCCTGGGACTGGACTGGGCACCACAGCCAGGCAGAGCTGCAGCCACCACAGAGCTGGCACACGGCAGAGACAGCAGCCCCATGGGTAGGGGGCTGTTTGTTTTCAGGATAAAAATAATTATGCACCTTTCATGAGATGTGGAATGTTTTCCACTTTGGCTGCCTCGCAGAGCTGACACTGGGCTGTGTTGGCTTGACAGCTGTCAGTCACAGTAGTTGGATGTGCCAATTAGCAAGTCTCATCAAGAGGTTTGAGATTTGTTGTGAGGAATGTGTTGACAAAAGCCATTCTGCTAGGTTGCTCAAAACTCAACCTCCTCCTGTCCATGCCAGGTTGGAAGGGACTGGGGCAGCACCCCCACCAACAGCCCCAGCAGCCCAAAATCCTCACTTGTGTGCTTTTGCTTGGCCCCTCCTCTGCAGCTCAAGAAGCCTGTCTGTGTCTCTCATTCCTTGTCTGTATAATTTTCTCTTGTTTTTCTGCTGTCTTTTGCACTTCCAGAGAGCGCCCATTCAGTGCTTTTCGTGAGAGGAAAAAAAAAAATCCCATTTTAGAGATGTGCTGTTTCTTGACCTACCAGTCAGCAAAGCTTCTCCAGAATTGTCCAAAGCCTTGCTGTACTCTTGTCTGGGATGGATTTTAGCCCCACAAGAGAGCATTCCTCATAATTGAATCACTTTAATGCTTAATTAGAAAAATTCTATGTTTCCTTGGGGAAGCGTGAAACATACTGTAACTGAGGGCAGGCGAGGCCTGACTGTGCTCCATCAACCCAGCCCAGCATCCCCATGGAAATGCAGTGTGGGAGAGCAGAGCTCTCCAAAGGTACAGGCTCTTTCTTGCCTTGTTTGCCCCCTCTTTTCCCAGGACAGGAGGCTGGGGAGCTTGTGCTGAATTTGGCTATTTATGAGGCAGTGGCTGGATTGCAGTCAGACCCCCTGTATCTCCTTACTTGGTTGTCCTGGTTTGAGCGAGAGGTAGATTTTCATTTTGGAAAATAGCTGCTGTTCTGTCAGGCTCATTAGAAAGCTCCTTACACTAATGTAAATAAATGTAAATAGTGTAAAATAATGGAGCAGTGAATAAAGAACAATAAAAATTAATTTCCTTGGTTAACATAGTTGCTGAGCTTTAGTATAAACAACTGAAATGCCAGTGACTATGGTAATTGCAGGTCCTTCCTACAAGTAGCAGCTCAGGCCAGCATGTGTAGTGTCATCTTTTTTTTTAAAAAAACCCTACATCTTCTAGGAACAACCATGTTGCAAACTTTCATTGATTTGTTTTATTGTTCCTGAGTTACCAGCTCTGCTGTAACCTTGCAAGGGTCTTCCAAACCCTCCGAAGTGATGTCTTTGAGACAGAAAGTCACTCTCAATCTGCTGCTCCCAGTCCCATTGAGTATGTTTGGTTCTGGTCTCCGCATTTCCCCATGAGGGCTTTGGCCATGACCAATCTTGGTATTTCTACAGCTCAGAGCCAGTCCCAGAAATCCAGCACATAATCTTTGTCCCGAATCAGCACCAGGCAAACTTGGCTTCTGCAATACTCCAGTGGCAACAGGTTTCTATGGGACCTGAACACACTGGTTTCTATAACAAACTATTGCTTTTCATCTGATTGTGTGGGTTGGGTAGTGCTGTAGGACAATCCTCAGACAGGGGATTTCTTCCTTGGAATTCCAGGCAGCTCAGTGACACACCTGTGTCTCAGGTGCCAGGCTAAAAGTGAGAGCTGTCTTCTTTACCTTGGCCCACACTAATGCTTATTTAGCACCAGCCACTCCAGTATGCCTTTAAAGCTCAAATCTTTGTCCAAACCAGAAAATTAAATACTTTTCAAGTGTCCTCCACCACTTAAAAAAAGCTCTGAGTGTGTAATAAGAAAACACACCTTGACCTAAACCCAAGTGTAAACCCGCAGCAAGAGCTGTGGGGTGCCTGGTGTAACATCAGTGCAGTGCTGTGCATCTGCAGCCTCCCCCAGAAACCCCTCCCTGCCCTGGGATAACATGGGATGCACAGCCCTGGTGGTGACCTGGGGAAGTCAAGGGAAGGAGACTGGGGCAAGGTTGGGGTTGGTCTCTTCTTCCAGGTAACAAGTGACAGGACAAGAGAAATGGCCTCAAGCTGTGCCAGGGGAGGTTCAGATTGGACATCAGGAAGAATTTCCTCATGGAAAGGGCTGTCAGGCATTGGAAGGGGCTGCCCAGGGAGGTGGTGGAGTCCCCATCCCTGGAGGTGTTCAAGGAAGGAACAGCTGAACATGGCACTCAGTGCTCTGGTCTGGTTGACAAGGTGGGGATGATTCAAAGGTTGGACTAGATGATCTTGGAGGTCTTTTCCAACCTAAATGAATCTGTGATTCTGTAAATACCAGGAGGCCTGGTTTTTCTCCAGTGGTTTCCAAGCAGAGAGCTCTCAGTGACTGCCAAACACGGATGGGGTCTGGTCTGCCTCCTGTGTGCTGAGATTGGAGATTGGCAGCCAGAGCCACGATGAAGATTGACACTCAGAGGTAGAGATCGCTGTCTTCTCCAGCAGGAGCATCCTTAAATTCCCTGTGTCCTGCTGAGATTCTCTTTATCGTGGGAATTTACATAACTCCCTGTTAGGTAGATGTTGAAATACAGTCAGAAAAGCAGATGATATCATCCCGGTGGGGATGGGGGGAGGGATGTGAAATGCAGAGGTGATGGGTGCTGAGGATTTCAAATGGTGACAGCAGCAGCTCCTCTGGCTGCCACTCAGCTGGGGCACCGCTGGGCTTTCTGCTACTCATTGACACAGCCTGAAAATAGCTCCCAGACAGCACACTCCCAACACGGAGCGATGTGCGGGGCCGAGTGCCGGGAGCCGGTCTCTGGAGCCGTGCGGGAGCCGGGGTAGGATCAGCCCAAACGGCTCATTCTGACTCCATTCCCAGAGTCTAATATTAGCTCACCTGTGGCTCTGACAGCCCTCCTGGCAGGCAGCCACCAGGCCTCTTTTTTCCCTCTCCCAGATTATACGGTTCCCTTATGGCAGTGACAGCCCAATTATCCAAGCTTTTCCCGTCTTCTCTGCTCCTGTTGACTTGGCTTGTGCTGAAGCGTTCTTAGGGAAAGATCAGTGTGTTTTAGCAGATGGACGAAGGCTGAAGAGCAAATTGTTTTAATCAACCTCCCCTTTTTTTGGGGACACCGAGTGCTTACTGAAGCGGTAAAACAGCATCCATAATTTCATAAGGCAGCAGGCTTGTCTCTAAGGAGCTTCTGTGGCTTTTTTGGATGCTGGGATTTGGGCAATTAACTTGCACACAAACCTGGCCTTTCCTCAAGGGCATTTGTCCTTGCTGCCTGTTCCAGAATATGTGGGAGATCCACAGATTGTATAAGCCAGTGGGCAAAAAAAGGACCAATTTCGCAAGTCCTTCTCGGCACAATGTTCCTCTGGTCAGGGTACCAGGGACAATCCAGTGGTTTAGTTGTGCTGGGAACCATGAGTGGTGGTTCCTAGATAGCAAGGTGGCCATTTGAATGCAGTGGTGTTGATGGTGTGGCAAACATTGTATTCGGGGGGAAAAGTAAAGGTGGAAAACTTGTTTCCTGCTGCAAAAAAACTGATGTGGCCGTTTCCAGGACCTCTTCCAAGTAGGACTTCATAGTGAGCCATCTTGAGGTGAGAAAGAACAGAGATTGCTTTCCATGGACATGATCAGAATCTGGCTTACTTGATGGGTGTTTAAAACGTGATTTATTCACTGTATTCTTAAGCATTGGTAGTGGAGGCATTCCCTTTAGTGGATCCTGTTAAATGTGTAAGCTGCTCTGTAGTAGGTGAGTTTATCTTTTTTATACTCTCTGAATAGGTGGGGATCCACAGGCCATGGAAAAAAAGCAACTTACTGCCAGTAAAAGGAGGCAGGCAGTTTGGAGGATGGGAAGACCAATGCACCACCATCTCTTCCGCAGTTGTCTCTGTAAAAAATGTTATTACACTGCTAAGACAAAGCCTGTGAACCATCTCCCTGCTCCCAGCCTGAAGGGCAGTTCAGGCTCACCTCCTCTTGGAAGTGACAGGGCAATGAAATACTGGCATGATAAATTAAGGTATGTTAAGACCCATAGAAAGGGAAAGATTCCATTTCCTTTTCCTGACTTGGCCTCAGGCCATTGTCAAGGAACACATCACTTCCCCAAGGAAGGCAGCACCGCAGATGTCAGCAGGTGCCTTGTACCCCTGTGCTGCTGGTCTCAGGTCCTGCAGGCCCCAGGACAAGCAGATGCCTTGAAGGGATCAGGGTGTTCTCAGGGCATGCACAGACACCCAACACTCCTGGTAGTGTTAGCAAAGTCTCAACAGCACCGTGGGCTAATTCTTGTGGTCTCTGACAGGATGAAATCATTTTGTCAGCTCACTGGTGGTTTCTCCCATCCCTTCTTACTATGGGAAGATTTCTCCGGTCAGGAAAAAACTGAGGCTTGAGGACTCTTATGGATCATATCCCACCAGGACTACTCCATTCCCACAGCTGAACACTTGAGCTATTCACCTTGGTTCCTGTGGGTCTGTGGATAGAATGGTGGGCTAAACCCCACGAAAAGCTGCTTGAAGTTCAGTGGCCATATGAATTGTGGATCAGCAATGGCTTTTCTTTGCATGAAAGAAACTCCATGCAAGGGACATTGTTCATTATCAAAGCACACATATTTGTTACTAATGATTTGGGTTGCTCTGAGTGGCAATAGGAACTGTCTGGGGGTGTGTGGGTGGATAAGAGATACTTAGGAGATGTTATAATTTGTGTTCATGCCTTTGCTTGGCCAAGTCTGTCATGGATCTGCTCTGTTTGTCTCTGGCTTCTGTAGTCGTTAAGCAAGGCTGTCATTTGTGCCGCACTGGGTTTTGTAGAACAAGAATTTCTGAGGAACTGGTCACCTGGTCACAGCCATAGGGACTGGCATTGTGGAAGATATTTGCCCGTTTTTAGAGCTGAAAAGCTGTATCTGTTTGCCCTTCTGTATACTTGCAGTGTCAGAGATCTTAGCTGCAAGTTGTACTCAATCCTGCTTTCCCCCTCCCAAGGTAACACACAGGGGCACTTTGGCAGTGTGGGCATTTCCCCCCATGGCTCTGGTGCTTGAGAAGATGCTCTTCAGCGTTCCTTTCACTCTGCACCTTTCTGTGCTGCCTTCACCTCCTCCTGCCACAATTACCTGCAGCCAGTGTCCCTCTGGACACAGCCCATGTGGAAGAGCCATCGCTCAGCCCCTTCGCGGCTGCAAAAAACAAGACACATCATTCCTGTCTTCTCCTGTATGTCTATGGAACCCATCAAGGCTAAAAGGAGCTCCAGAAACACCATGGAAATGCCCTCTGTGGGCTGGGTGGCCCCACAGTCACTGAGCCCTCTCTGAGCCCTCACTGAAGGGACATCAACAGAGGAGCTTCACAGGGGAAGAAAAGGGCTTTTCTGCCTGACGCCTTCCACTTTGGGGTTTATTTGTAGGCATGGTTGGTGTGTGTACACGCACTTGAACAGTTGTCAGGGTGTGCTTCGGCAGCGCCGGGAGGAGAGGAAAAAGCACTGGGAGGGTGAAATGCAGCCCCTTCCACCCCAGCTCCATGTTGGGCTGCTACTGTTAAAATGTGACTAATGCTAAAAATAATTCTGGTGTTGCTATAGAAACTTGCAATGTTGCTACGTGTGAACCTGGAGAGAATTGAACCCTCCTCGGAACATTGTTTTTCTCTTCCCTTCAGACCTGCTCACCCCCAAACAGGATGGGCACGGGCACACCAGACCTCCTCCCCTCTGCCTTTGCGCAGCCTTGCTGGGTTGTCCCAGCTTTTTTGGTCGTCCAGAGGAATGGGATGGGAGATCACTATTTAATCTATCATCTATTCTATCCCCTTCCATTCCATCCAGCTCCCTCTGATGTAGATTTCTGAGTCCATGGCTGTCTGGTGTGTTGGCCTCCTCCTGCTCCTTCCCTAGGTCTGGTTTGGGCAGCACATGCCGAGAGCAAGAGGAGCAGGTCTCCTTCTTGCTCTCCCACCTCCTTGCTTGTCTCTCCTCAACCCACTGCCAAAGTTTTCCTCGCCTTCCATCTGTAGCGGAGGAAAATAATCTGTTGTAAACTTCCTTCAGGTCTAGAGATGAAAAGTACTTTTGTATTCATTAACTTTATAACAGTGCCCCAATCTGCCATCCCCATCTTCCTGCCCCTCCCAGCTTTGAGAGTTAATTTGCAGGAAGCTGACATTCTCCAAGCTTTTAAGAAGAAACCAATCAGGGGATCAGTTTACATTTTTCCAAGCTGGAATGACAAATACGGGAAACTTCCATTCAGTCTGAAAAAGAAACCCAGAGACTGAATTATCACAACCCCTGAAGGCCAGTTGGCCTCCTAAAGAAATTACCCTGCAAGGCAGGGAGAAGTTTTCCCCTCAGTCCTGCCATAGCTTTTTTTTTAGCCTCATTGAGTGCTCCATCTGGGAATTTAGGAAGGAGCAATGACCTCTTGTCTATGCTCCAAATTTACAGCTTGACCTAAACCTGAGGTGGAGTAGAGGACATGCTGTGCCAGCCCTTGTGGTCAAATTCATTGTCATGACAGTATCTCACAGCAGTGACCTGGGAATGATGCAGAGGAAGGCAGAGAGAGAAATTTCCCAGAAGAAACAAACTCTTTTCAAATCCCTTTCAAGTCTGTTGCTTTGAAAGCTTATTTTTTTGCTCTGGGAATTTTATGTGGGTTTTAGGCTTTTTTACCTCAGACCTGTGGGTTTGCATCCCTCTAGCATTGATGCAAGTCAGTACCTGGAGGACATTCACAGCAGCAGAGAGTTGCCAAATTTGGCAGACCTCTGGAGACCTTTCAGTCCTACCTCTGCTCAAGGCCAGGTCATCAAGAGCTGTGCTTGTGGGATAAAAGCTGCCCCTACCCAGGAGAGAGAAGCAAACATGATGAGAAGTGGGATCCATCCTGCCAGAAGGACTTTTTGGGCATCGACACTTTTAGTCAGACCTTTAGATGGCTACAGATGATAGGTTTGACCAGGGGATGGACATACCTTCACACACAAGATGCTGCTGGGTACAACTGAACATCTTCCATTTAATAATGCTGCACCAGATTGGATGAACCACTGAGCCAGTGTGCCTTCCTTTAGTTTTGTAAATATTTATCTGAGTAATTCCATTCTCTGAGGCACCGTATTGTTCTTTACAATGTGTGAGACAACTCGCTGAGCCAGGGACCAGCAAGTGGAACATGAACTGGATGATGGAGCACAGAGAGCTCTGGCCAGGGTGAGGACCGTTCTCTGAAGGCCTTGTTTATGTTCCCATTTCTCTATAAACAAGGTTTTTGGGGCTGGTTCATGTGCCATCACACTGGACAAACCGTTTTGCCCATCAGCCTCCTGGTGCTGGAGAGGCAAAAAGGGCCTGCTCGCTGCCGGGCTAGGGATGGCTGCGTTTTCCAAATTGTTTTTCTGCGGAGCAGATCTTCTATCAATAACCAGACTTGAGAGGGTGCCAGAGAAGGGTTAAGAATAGAAAGGCAGATGAGGCAAGCTTCTGGGAACTTCCCCTTCCACTGAGACACAGGAACATGTGTTATTCTCTGCCCCTTTGGCAAACATGGACAACATGACTCTCCCCACCTACGCGCGCTTGCCAGCTGGTCGTCTTTCTGTCTGTCTTTCAGCATCAAGCTGGTCGAACCTGCCTTGCAGCCTCTCCACCAAATCCTCCTCCTGGCTTGCTGCCACCTCGTTCCCTGCCTTTCAGTAGGGGAGAGGGTCTTTCCCTCCGCCTGTGCAAGAGGCTGCCTGGTGAGGAAGAGTTTGTGTCCCATCCCATCTCTGGGTCAGGCGAGTCATACACGGCGCTCTTTCGTGTGAAACTTGGCAACTCAGCATTGCTTGCAATTGGAGGAATTGTGCTGTTGAACCATCAAGTAGTTTGGTTAAATATCAAACAGTGATTTGGCTTGTCCAAACATCGTTGAAGCTGGATGGACTCTTGTTCAGGATGTGGCTGATGAACCAGAATCCAAAGATCTAACGTGTTTTGTGGTTTTTAATGCGACTGTTGGACTCGATCTTCCTTCTTCTGAAGTGGATGAAAGTAGGATCCAGCCACTTTGCCATGTTTAGGGCAAAGAGATTTGGATAAAGCAGGAACCAGACCAGACTTATGAATTGGCCTTAAAATGATTTTCTTGAGAAGTCTGAGTAACAAAAATAACAAGCAACAAACTAGGTTGGCTTTTCTTGAAGTTGTTTCCATTTTCTTAGCCGTCTGCAATTTCTGATGTCAAACTCCCGACAGACGCTGTCCTTTGGGAAGTCCAGTCTGGCTGGAAGGAGGAGCTAAATCAAAAGAAATTTATTCCCAAGATTTACGGCCAGTGGTACGGATGCCAAGGATTTCATCGCAGTACTATCTAACACTTACACGCCTAGCATTTTGAGTATGCATAGTAATTAATACAGCAACATAAGTAGGGTAGGGACTGAACAGCCAAACATGAATCTGAACTCCTTTCCTTGGCTGTGATACACAGGTTCTGACTTAGTCTATTAAGTACCTAACCTGGACATTTTAATCTGGATGGAGTATTGGGAACTGGAGTTGTAACCTGAACTCTGCCTATTTCTCTTGCTGATTTCTGGAGGAAACCCAAAAGCTACAGAGTTCGAGTTCCTTCAAAGGACTTTGGACCATTTGACAGTCTGAATATCCTAAAAGGAGGATGGAAAACTCCATGAGAACCAGCTCTCTTGTGGTATCCCAATGTTCAGTGTCATCGTCCCATGTAAATATAAATAAGTCCTTCAGAAAGCTTGATTCAGTTCCAAAAGTGGCCCCAGACCAGCTTTTCTGTTGGGACAACTAGCTAAACCTCCACAGCTTTAGCACTTGTTAGATATCAGTTCACTGATCAGCAGTCTTGGACTCTCCAAATCTGTTGGCCTGCACTGTGCTGCAGGTAATTAGTTTGGCAAGGAGGACACTGCAAATGTGTCATCCGAGCACAGAGTTTCAAAGGGAGAAAGCAGTGTTTTGATCTGCAGGAACAGGGCTGGCTTTCTGACAGAACTTCATGCACTCTCTGTATTTCATGTGGGTAATATATATGTGTGCTCTCTTTGCCTCAATTTTCCATTGGTAGTTTGGATGTGTTAACACGTTGCTTCTATCGTACTTCATCAGTCTTTTTTAATTAGGTGGTAAGATCGTCAGGGTAAGAACATTTAGCACATAAGGCAGCTCCGGTACATTTAATGAATAATAACAAATGCACTTTCCTAATTAGTTTTTTCATTCTCTCTTACAAAATGATGTAGTATTGGCTTATTCAGCCACTTGCCCTACGCTCTGCCCCAGGGATGGGGTGCCCTGAATGGGCTTAACCCCTTCAGCCTGTGTTACAGGCTCAGGGTAGACCCTTTAGCAGTGTGGGAGTGCTTTTGTGGGCTGACAACACTTCTCCGTGGCCATGAAAAGAATTACAGAATGGTTTGTGTTGGAAGGGACCTTAAAGCTTATCTCATTCCACCCCCTGCCATGGGCAGGGACACCTTCCAGTAGACCAGGCAGCTCAGAGCCCGGTCCAACCTGGCCTTGAACACTTCCAGGGGTGGGAACAACTTCTTTGGGCAACCTGTGCCAGGGCCTCCCCACCCTCACAGTAATGAATTTCTTCCTAACATCTAATCTAAACCTACTCTCTGCCAGTTTGAAGCCATTCCCCCTTGTCTTGTTACTCCGTGCCCTTTTAAATAGTCTCTCTCCAGTTTTCCTGTTGGCTCCCTTCGGATACTGGAAGACCACAATGAGATCACTCTGGAGCCTTCCTTTTTTCAGGCTGAACAATCCCAATTGTCTCACTCTTTCCTCATAGCAGAGGTGCTCCATCCCTCTAATCATCCTGGTGGGCTTCTCTGGGCTCGCTCCAATGGGTCCATGTCCATTTCCTGTACTGGGGAAAAGGGGATGTCTTCTTACTGGTGCATGTATTCAAACTTGGAACTGTGGTCTTTCTAGATTTTGTGTGCTTGTTATCCTGGGTTGTTCATTTTGCTTGGGCTGCCCTATTTCATCTTGCATCATCTTACAGAGAAAGGGACTTGGGGATGCTCAGCTTCTTTTGCAGAACCCTTTAGGATCAGTGGAAGAAAGCTGTCATGTCTTAGGAAGTAGTCGCATTAAAGTGGTAATTCTTAGTGTTTAAACAGGATCTGATGACAGATGGGATTAAACGCAAAGCAGCTTGTTATGAGGTTTTAATAACTGTGACAGACCTGGGGAAAGTGGTGTGGGGTGTGTAAGTGATCCAGCAAAGGCGAAGCACATGATGCAGGATGACAGTTGATAGCATAGCCCAGGAGGGAGATAAGATTATGTTGCAAGAAATTGTGTGAGTGTTTTGGAGAGAAGGGAAGAGGGAAAAAAACCAAAACTCCAAAACACAAACACAGGAGAACTCAATATTCTAACTGTTCTGCCATGTAACAGAGCTACTCCTGACAGCACATGTTAGTGCCAGGTAAGGTGGTCACTAAATGGAGGGGGGGAAATATGTCCATGTTATTGTCAGGCTGGGTGTTAGGGGAACAAGAGACTCTCCTTTCTGTCAGACCTGGGGATTGCAGAATTTGCAGGCTGAAAATCAGTGAGGTTATGTCTCCTTCATGTGTCTTGCCTCACCCTCACTCCTTCTTGCAGTATCTCCCTGGGAACAAGGAGAGGGTGTCCCTCAGAGGTGAACCCCCTGCCTTTGTGCTCTGTGGAGAGGAGTGGTGGGGCTGGATCCTTGCAAAGACACTGCTGTGCAGTACAGAGGCACGAGGGGATGCACCTGCCTGGCTTTTGCTGAGGAAGAGTCTCGTGGGGTGGAGGTGTTGGCTTGCAGGCTCAGGGGATCCCATCTCAATTCCACAGTGTATGCTGGCAGAGAGGGAGAAATCACAGCAACAGGACCTCTGTGTGTCTGCAGCAGTCGCACCTGAGTGACAAATGCAGAGGAAGGAAGGCCATGCACAAAGCTTGGAGAAGAGCATTCTGCTCATGGTGGGATAGGGTTGTGTTGGAGTAGAAAGGACAAGCATTTCTGAAGGGCAGCACTGATAAAGAAATGTCCCACATGGTTTCAAGGCTCTGTTCTCTGCCCCTCTGCTGACCCTTGCTGTTGACAGTCTCAGAAAGGCTGAAGAAAGGCACCATTCATAGAATCACAGATTCTTTTAGATGGGAAGATTTTCAAGATCATTGAGGTCAACCTATGACCGATTCCCACCTTGTCAACCAGACCAGAGCACTGGGTGCCACATCTGGTTGTTCACTGAACACCTCCAGGGACAGTGACTCCACCACCTCCCTGGGCAGCCCATTCTAATGCTGGCAACCCTTTCCATGAAGAAATTCCCCCTGGTGTCCACCTTGAACTCCCCTGGTGCATTTGAAGCCTTTTATTCTTGTCCTGTCAAATTAATCTTGTGTTGATGAACTGAATGTCATCAGTGACCCTTGTTTGGACCCAGTGCTATTAATAACAATGGAAAAAATGGATACAGTCTTCCACCGTGCTTGTGAATAGCACAGTTTTGTCTCCAGTCACAACAGTTTGTGCTTTGAGGAACTGGGGTTTGCAATGACCAACCAGCAGGTCCATTGCTGAAAATGAGCCATTGACTGGGTGTGTTTTCACCCATTAATAGTCTGGCCTTTTGCTGTTGCCTCAGGATGCAGCCTGGTGCTTATGCCACCCCAGTCCATGATCTGAGCTAGTGCCACCCCAACCCCATGTGATGCAGGGCAGCATCAGGGAGTTTGCAGGGAGCTCGCAAGTTCTTCTTGTGATACAGAGTACAGGACAGCTGCCTCTGCTTTAGATGGGAATTTGAGTTTCACCTAAGCAACAGATCCCATTTTGTAGACTGCATCCTTTCCCTAGGAACATCCAAGATGGGACCCGTGGTTCCCATGAGCTACTCCTGTGTGCCAAGAGAAGAGGCGGCTCTTCAGCTGGGGTCCCAGCTGCGTTCTGCTTCTTCAGAAAATAGAATTTAGTTAAAATGGTGAGCTGGAACTACCC
Source organism: Grallaria varia (assembly GCA_013396735.1). Classification (NCBI taxonomy): domain Eukaryota; kingdom Metazoa; phylum Chordata; class Aves; order Passeriformes; family Formicariidae; genus Grallaria; species Grallaria varia. Next base: position 640,909 of record VWZG01006018.1, on the reverse strand, counting down.
AATTTTAGCAAGCCTGGAGTCCTGAGTGCTGGGGAGCTTCAATGACTGAGCACAGCAGGAAGTGAGTTGGATTTAAGCCTTAAAGGCTGCAGGGATCTGTCCTTATATATAGCCTCCCTCTATGTATATGTATATGTATATGTGTGTATATATATATTTTATATGCATATGCACTTATACATCTTTTTAGGTAATTTGAGATACTTCCTAGTCTATGGCAATTCCTGAAAAGAAGTAGTACAGCTTTCAGCCTACTGTTAAGGAGAAGATGATCTTCTGGTGTCAGGATCATTCTCTTCCCTAGCCAACTTGCTTTCATCTTCTGTCTTTCTTGCATGTGGAATTTTTCCCCTCTCATGCTATCTTCTGAAGACAGCTACATGAAACTAGAGTCTCAGTTGATCTTTTTGCTCGTTTCCACCCACAGAAGTCTGTCTTTTTTAACATCCTAAATACCTTGGTAACAAGATCATGGGTCTTTATTTGAAATTAGATTTTAAAAATCTTTTTTGCCACCCTTTCCTTTTCCAGATCTGAACACCATCACAGAGGCAAAGACATGAACCTTCACACAAAAGACAGAGGATTTCTGAACCCATGTTTGCTTTGATCTCTTTCCCAACAGGGAACTTAATCAGGTTTCTTCTTCCCCTGAGAAAAGCTCTGGTAATTCAAAGCACCGGAGTGGAGGAGAAGACCTGCCTTTTGCCGTCATTCTGAGCGCAGTGAAACCAGTGTAAAGCCTGGGATTATCTTCAAGGGTTGTTAGGATCACAGAATCATGGAACGGTTTGGGTTGAAGGGGGCTTTAAAGATCATCCAGTTCCAAGCCCCTGCCGTGGGGGGTTGGCTCAGACCACTGCAGCTGGGCAGGTTTTATCCCATTATGATCCCTGGGCTCTGGGCCTCTGCTGGGTCCATCTGAGAGCAGCCAGAAGAACCCCAAACTGCTCAGCCCAGACCTCCTTCCTCACAGGCAGAGCTTTTTACAGTTGGAATGGGGGCTAGCACAACCTCAGTCCTTTTCTTTTTGCCACGTTGGAGCTTCTGACCATTCTCCAGTCTCCACAGCAACGCTTTCTGAAGACCTGGCAGGGGATTAGGGATAAATATGTGTAGAAAAGGGTATTCTTTTGATGGATGAAGATCTCTCTTACTAGAAAGCAAGTAAAAATAACACAGAAAATAGTCTGCAATCTGCTCTCTGAATTAAGGTCTGGTCTGGATTTTTAGGCTCTCAGCAGAGGGTCTAAAAGGTATGTCAGCTTTGCATGGCTGTGTGGTTCTGGCAAATGCACGAGCAAGTTAAATGCAAATTGATTTATTCATGGTTTCATTGCTGTTAGTCTGCTTTTGAGGCAGAATAGATTTTTAAACATGTGATTAGGGCTTTAAGGTGTTTTGAAGGAGTTTTCCTGGCAATAGATTCTTGTTTAGCACTTTCCAACCCAAACCTGCCTTGAACACTTTAAAAGTTACAGTGTAGAGTCAAATATGGAGCAGGATGGAGTGCAGTGGTGTGGGAGGGCTCCCAATTACAGGCTAACACTGTGAGGTGCACTGGGAGGCCAGAAGTTTAGGGAGTACCAGGCAGAGAGGGGCATGAAAACACCAGGATGACTGAGATGACCCATTCTTAAATAATAGAATATATCCCTGAACAAAGGAACTAGAGTTGTAACTGAAGAAATTCTTCCCTGTGAGGGTGGGGAGGCCCTGGCACAGGTTGCCCAGAGAAGCTGTGGCTGCCCCATCCTTGAGAGTGTCCAAGACCAGGTTGGATGGGGCTTGGAGCAACCTGGGCTAGTGGAAGGTGTCCCTGCCCAGGTCAGCAGGTGGAACGAGATGGGCTTTAAGGTCCTTTCCAATGCAAACCATTCTGTGATTCTATGAATGAATGTGCAGGTGTTTGTAGGGCTGAAATCTGAACATCACTGCTTCAGGTCCTGGGTGGATGGTGATACTGAGGGATGCCTGATGGAATTATGTGGTTTCAAGCAAACCTTCCTGACCACTTTGCACAATTGTACAGATTTGTGAACTGAACCAGGAATTCTTCTAAATAATTCTTGCAAATAAAGTTACTAAGGCTCATGAAAATAGGAGGTGAAATCAGCGGTTCATGGGGCTGCACAGTCACTCAAACATCCTGCAGAGGGGATTAGTCAGGGATATCAGTACCATCACAAAAAGACTTGTCTTAGTGAAGACATCGAGCATGGTCTGAGATCATCTCGCCCCAGCTCTCATTGCCCTGTAAAATCCTGTGGTTCATAAGCAGAGTCAGATGTGACTAAGGCAGCAAGGTGATCAGTATCACTGCCTGCTGTCCCCCAGGTCACCCCATGCTTCTGGAAATTGTCAGCAAATTCTCACTTAATGAGCACAAAGTCCTCTTCAATGAGGGTGTGGGGGGAAGATTTCTTGCTTTTCCAGATTCTTCCTGCGCTGTAACAACAGCTGTGAGCTTTCTTTGCCTTCATGCTTACTTGCTGTGCTATCAGACCAAGGAAAGGCTGGGTCTGCTGCCCACCAACGTAGCTCTCAGGTCTCCAAACGGAGGTCAGATCCCAGATGCAGCCAGCTTTGTAAACTAGACCTTCCCTTCCAACCTCACCCTGCAGATTGCATTTGGGATGATATTGTATTCTTGAATCCCACATCCATGAATTAACCTCTAACAGCATCCAGGAAAATAGTGGAAATTCACTGACATTGGTCCTGCTTTTCATTTTTCACTCTGTTAACAAAACAAAAGGTGGTTCCAATGAGTAGAACAGCTCATGGGGTTAATCCTGATGGAATGGGAGCAGGATGTGGGCTCCAGCTGGTTTTAGACTCTGTCCTCAGGAATCTGGAGACTTTGGCAATTGAAACTTTGGCCTTGCTGTGTGTGTTCAATTGGCATTCTCCTCTCTGAAAGACTTTCTGTAAGAGGGAGATGACATTTTTAATACGTATGGCCATGAGGCAAATGAATCTAGTGAAGGATAAGAACCATACCAGTTGATGGTTATTTTCAATATCCCTTGGAGTCATGTACCTTTTATGTGTCCATCCATATTCCCAGCTGCAGACAGTGTAGCCAGCTGCATAGTCTGTGCAGGCACACAATTGATTTCACTGAATGTAAAGATGAGTTCTCTTTTTGCTGTGGTAAGGGGTAGGTGGGCTCTACACCAGACAAACCAGAGTGCAAAATCCACCAGTGACCTCAGGCATGACTATGGATGCTGAGAGGCAGGAGTACAAGACAAATGTCTCTGTCGACTACCCACAAGCAAAATGTAAGTGAAAAAGAAATTTGTTTTCTGAAGGTACTTGTAAAGGAGAGAGAAGGAAGTAGAAAAGTGTTCTCATGTGGGTATTTGTGTGAGAGGCTGCAGCAACCAGGGAGTGACAATCACCTAGAGCAGAGCCTGGAGGAAACTCCACATGGGAGATGCAGCTACTGTAAAGAAAATAACTGTAAAAACAACTGCAACTGCTCTGTTACCCAATTGGTCCCCTCCTTTCCTCTGGGTTGACACATTGCACGCGTTCACCAAACTATCAAAAATTGTCAGCTGGATTTCAGATCACCTTATGTTTCCACAACAACTACATCCCAGTCACTGACTCTCTATTCCAGGAGATGATCCAAGATACAGGAAAAATACAGCGGGGTGATTTCAGGAGTTTATAGGATTAGAACAGGACAGGAGAGCATCTTGACCAGTGCACTGTCTCCTGACCATCACAGCAATCCAAAACCAAGTCACTGGGACCCTGCCCTGTTCTCCTCTGTGAGCGGAGCAGAGCGTGCCTTACTGATGAAGAAGTCGTGTTTCCAGGGTGTCCTTAGTGGTGATGGGAAGTATTGATGCTGATTTTGGAAAGGGAGATGAACAAGGCAGAGCTGTTCTGGCATGTGGCCCCTAAGAAAGAGAGGAAGTTGCACAAGCTGATATTTTTCAAGTGGAAATGGATAAAATCAATGGGGAAAAGAGTAATTGTTCCTAGTTTAGAAGAGCACGTTCCAGATGGTGGGGAGGAAAACCCATTTTCTGAGAGGAGTGTGGCTGGGCATTTTTCAGCTGAAGGATCCTGAAAGAAGACACAATTTATTATGTCCACTTGGAGGTGAGACCTAAGATAACCATACTAAAAAAATCAAGATGATGTAAAGGCTTTTTCTACTCACAATGTTTTTTCCCTTATCTGATCTCCACCTGCAGCTGGGAGTTGGCTTGTTTTTACTGTGTTGAAAGATCTAGTTCGTTTGAGATCCTTCCAGTTAGGCTTACAGCAAGGTTTCCTTCCAGATTGTTGTTATTAGTTTTTAGATACAGCTGGATCTGCATGAAAATTCAGCTTTCTACCACAGACATTCTCAGTAACCAAAATATAGCATTGCTTGAAATTTCTAAGGACAAGACAAAGTAAATCAGATTTTTACCAGTCAGCACAATGGTTATCCTTGCCCTAATGCAGGCTTTGAAGAGGGTGTGCATGTCAAAGATCATTTATACCCCCCAGGGAGGACAGAAATCGCCACATCTGAAGATGAAGTTGAAAAGGAAGAGGCAGAGAATGTTTTTCAGCTTTAATTTGGGACCAGCCCAAAGGATACCCATGAGAGCAGTAGGGGAAAGGAAATGTCAAAACACAGCTTTCCATCAATGCTGAATCTTTTGCATTTTGTAGATAATGGTTAAGAGAACATCTTTATTTTTATGGTACATCAGACATGTGCTTTGTCCCACAGACATAACTCAAATGCCATGTCCTTGCCCAAAGGAGTCTTGTATTGAACTGAATCCTTTTATTTCATAGAGACATATGTCTGGTGATAAACAAATTGCACTTAGTTTTTCTTTCCACTCACACAAGCAATTATTGTACATGACATGAAACTGGGCCAGTTGGTTGCATTGTCAGGTTCTCCGATTCTGCCATCTCTGTAGATGATGCCCACAGGGATGTTCCGTAGAGCACAGCTGGACGTCTCCCCAGAAATATTAAAAGCAAGGTTTAGTGGGGAAGTTTAATCCTCACCATTTCTGAAGTCTTTGCACAAAGAGCTCCAAGTGGCTACAAAGATTCTTCTGCAGAACTCCTTAAATGGCCCCAGAGTCTCACCTCTAAGTGGAGTTAAACTCGGATTGCAATGACTGTTAGAGAGGGAAGCACAGAGACACAGAATCAGAATCCAACTGTAGCCACAAGGAAAATTTAGCAAGATATGTGTACCTAGAATTAGACTTCTCCTAAAGAATCCAATATCCTGGTGTGAGGGAGGTCTAGAGAATATGAAAAGAAATGAGACACCAGGTTCAAAAGCACCTGCAGGGCACCAGGGACAAGCAGGAGCACTCACCTCTCCAGAAGTTGCAATACCAACTCACGTGCTTGCTTTTCATGCAGTCTATATTTTATCCAACCGTAACAGTATTTTATTTATTTTATTTAGACTTTATCCAATTAGATTTTATTTTATACCCTCCAAGTCTGCTTCAGGCAACCCTTTTGTTCCAGCCTCTGAATTTGTTGTGGAAAACTTGATGCTCTCAAGTAGATTTGAGAGCCAGGCTGAGATGGAGAAGGTGGCTGCACAGCTGGTGTGGGAGAATCACTGCTCTCAATTGCTATTTGTTATTTTTTTCCCCCAACCATAACCATTTGTGACCATTTAAGGCTGAAAGGTTTGCTTTCCTGGTCATTATTTCTCCGAGCACTTGTTCTACCATGCATGTAATTTCTGTTGGCTTCCTGCTAGATATTAAATTGGACAAGAGAGTAGGTTTAGACTAGATATTAGAAAAAAATTCTTGCCTGTGAGGATGGTGAGGCCCTGGCACAGGTTGCCCAGGGAAGCTGTGGCTGCCCCATCCCTGGGAGTGTTCAAGGCCAGGTTGGACAGGGCTTGGAGCAACCTGGGCTAGTGGAAGGTGTCCCTGCTCACAGCAGGTAGGTTGGAATAAAGTGATCTCTAAGCTCCCTTAAAAACTATTCTATGATTCTATGGTCTTTGTCAGTCAAATGTATTTCTCAGTACTGGGTGTATGGGAATGTCATCCTCACTGGGTGTTTATCTGCCTGAAGTGTCTATGGCCACCTTATTCCTGTGTTCCCTTGGTGTGTTGGGAATAGCCCCCGCAGAGGTTTGTAGACCTCAAGCTCTGAGCTCCAGCTAGAGATTTGGGGATAGGTGGTTGTGTGCAACTGCAGATCAATGTTTGCACAAGGAGAGCAACAAATGTCATTAAATTGTGCAGTTTAGTCTGGGATTCTGTCCCAGACTCACCAACTGTTTGTTGATAGTTAAGAAGGGCTTGACAGATCCTTAACCAGTTAATAGGTAACTTAAGGAAGAGAAGGTTTACTTTCTAAATTACAGGTTAGTTTCCTTTATTTTTATTGATGTTCCTGTGTGTGCTTTGTGAAATTTCTCGAGAGTGTAAGTAGATGACAGGCCAGTGGCACTGAAATTACTTATGCTCTTTTTCCTATGTTAAGTCAAGGCAACCTTGTTTTAGTCTCTTGCCTCCTATGAAATGTGTTATAGGATTAAATATGCTACCATAAATAAAGGCTGAAAAGGCCTATGGAACTTGTTCACAGTCTGCCCTCTTGCAAAATTGTACCACACATTCCAGGTGATGTCATCTCAGGTATGAAATACTTCCACCCAGAAGGGATCAGGTTATTTTCCAAATAGCATTCCTGAGAACTAGTGCCCATGAATCTGGGATTCTGCAATTGATTTTGTTTCTCCATATGTTGTAACAGCCCTAGCAAAGAGTGTTCAGTCTCCCATCCCCCTGGATTATTTGGTGAATGTTTCTTTCATCTTAGATCACAGACAGACAAGCATCAGCTCACAAGGTGTCATGTACCAGCGACTGAATATAGAGCTCTAAGAGGCAGAAAACACAGACTCTGCTTCTTTAATTAGTTCATGCATCTGCTTTGTTAGCTGATCAGAAGTCCAAGAGCATAAGGAGTATTTGGCCCAGGACACTGATAGCCATGCAGTGAGATCATCAACAATTCTTTCCAAGGGGGAAGGTTAAGGAGTTCTCCTTCTAGGTCCCAAAATAGATTTCCTGTTGAAAACCCAGATAGACACACTATTTCAGAATCACAGAGCCACTTCTTGCCATTATGCGAAGAGTTGTGAACTCTGGTGGCGTCTCTACCCTGATGCACATGACTTCCAGTAAACCCTCACGTGCAGCTGAAGTCGATGATCTCTGTGCTCTTGCCCTTTCACAGCTGGGCAGATGTGTCCCTTGTAAGCTGCTGTTCTCTGCTCTGATAGATCTCCCAGAGGACAAAGATGATCCAGGCATGCAGAAAACAGCTTGGTTTGCTGGTCAGTGCAAAGGCTTGATTAGTGTAGGGAGAGGGTAAGATCAAAGGTACTTGTTTTAGCTTTTAGAGTAGGAAAGGTATGTTAGGATTTTTTTAACAGGTGCAGATGGAAACATCTCTGTTTCTGAACAGGAAAAACAACATGAAACAAAGATTGTGTGTCATGGGATTTTTTTGTAGTGAGTTGGTGGCTCTTCTCTAGAGGGAAGATTAAAACTCTGCAGCCAGCATGGATGTTTCTGTAAACCATGGCCATAGGGAAAACATCTGAGATGCTGGGTACATATTCCTGCCAAATACGAGGTGCCTTGTTTTCAGAAATGAGAGCAGCTCTTACTTTTTCACACATTTGAGCTCAGCCATCCATCTTTTGAATGTCTGACTACATAAACATTGTACCTTTAGTAAGTCTAAAAAACAGCTCTGCAAGATGCTGATACGGCTGCAAAGAAGCACCCAGACCCTTCTCCCCACCAAGTTGCTCAGATCTGGCACAGCCCTGCTCAGAGTGGTGCTGCCTTTGCTTCCCCAGCACAAACAGGCCTGAGCATCTGAGGAATGGCCAGTATTCACCATTGTCCTGCTGGGGGTCAGCCAACCCAGACTGGGTTGAACTGGTTGAGAAGATGGTCTTCTGAATTTCACTAAAAATGGGAAGCTTTGGGGGAAAACCCCTTTGGTGCAGGAGTCATGGCACATTCTCAGACTACACACAGGTACACAGTTAACTCTGTGATCCAACTTAAGTCTCATGCAGATGAGGGCAATGCTGTTTTCTGGAAAATACCTGACCCCCTAAAACCACCAGCTTCTGCTGCCCATATGAACCTGTCTGTGGGACAGGGTTTACATCCACACTTACTGCTTGGAAAGAGAGCAGCCGGTCTCCTCAGCCTAGTATTTAGTTAAGAAGAGAGTAATTACATGTGTTTAGTTCTCAGTATGATAAAATCAAGATCTTTCATGGTTGCTGGTCTTGTCTTAACCCTAACAGTATGCACAGACTTCAGTTTAACACCAAGGACCAATTCTAAGTTGAATGGATGCCTGGGGTTAAGAACAAGGACTGACAATTGTGGGTTATGTCCACATCCTGCCTACCACAGAAGGATATGTTTAGGGATCCCTTTTCCAAGTGCATCCTTTCTATCTTTAGGTTTTGGGTTGGAAATGTCTTTTTCTTGAACTGCCCACAGTCTGTAGTGCAGGGGCTCTGGTCAGGGGGTTTTATTTCAAGGGCTGGTGATGCTTGTGCAAAGTGTTGGCGCTGGGAGCATTTTATTTAGTCCCTAATCAAACCACACTCAGCACAATGAGCTGCTCTGCAGACTAATTTAAAGCAATAGATTTATGTCGTAATCTGTTTGCTGGAAGCACTGTACTATTCCTAGTCCTGTGCCAAGGCTTGGCTGTGAACTGGAGTGGAGGCTTCTTTTCTGCAAACCGGAGCAGTTTCTTTCTCTGATTCACAGGACTTCCAGGGCAGTTTTATCAAAACAAGTGGGAAAGGAGGACTCTAGGCACGTTTTGGCAGGGCACAAGGGTGGGAATGAGCAGCAAGGGTTGCAGGCATCTGAGCCTTGCACTGCTGAGTGCTTTGTACCACGTGCCCAAGGTCCTGGATTCGGGTAAGGGCAGGGAGCTGGCAGGGGACACAGAGGCTGGGAGATGCCACATACCAGCGCTGCTGTGTGGCTTCAGTCCTGCCATTCCAGCCACATCCTTGTTCTGAAAGGGCCAAACTGGGGCAAAGTTAACCCAGGCCTGGTATGCAGGGGCAGCACATGTGCAGGCACAGCAGGGCATGGAGATGAGGATCTGTACTCGGCATGTTGTCCATGCAGTACTCAGTCACGCAAGGAAACCTGTCCCAGGTGAGATGTTTTAACTCTCTCCAACTTTTCCTTATCCTGGGAGGAGGCAAATGGAGCTAAGGGCCCCACCTTGTAATTAAAAGCATCAGAGATAAGAAGCATGTAAGACAATAGCTCCTAATTAGCAGCTGCCTGGGTTAAATGCCATCTTAGTTTTCATTTTAGTGGCAAGGTGCAGAAAGCCCTTAGCTGGGACAGAGGGAACAGGCTGGTCTGCAGCTTTCTCCATCCTCAAGAGAGATCTTTGATGTCTCTCAGAGGTAACTCTCAGCCCTTTAATTCCAGGCAGCTTTCAGTCTGAAGGGCATGGCAGGCACAAAGCAAATAACCAGATGTCAAACTTTCTGCCCTTCCCTGGAGTCACAAGCGGAGGCTAGGGCACATCTTTATGCCTTTGATTACATATAAATATTCTGTCTGTTGTTCTGTTTCTCCCCTTGCCCCTCCCATCCTATGACTTCATCTGACGGTCTTTGGAGAACAAGGGGACTATTCTTGGAGGCCATCCTCATCCTTGAAATCATAAACCTGGCAGCTGCCCTGGCCCTCTCTTCTTGGATGTGGCCCTATCTGAAATGCTCATGGCACATCAAAGGAGCCAACACGTGCTCCCAAAGGGTCTGCTCTCTACTGAGGACACAAGTGTCCTGTCCTCACATAGTGAGCCACTCACAGCTCCCGCTCTCACTGCTCAGTCCCTGTTTATGGCAGCCCCATGACCAAAAGCCTTGCATCTTCAAAAGGAAATGTTTGAAAAATAACGTCAGGCGAGGATAAATCACAGGGAACAACATCAGCGTGTGTATAATATGGATAGGAGAAATGAGGTTGTAGAACTAGTGGGGATTTGAAAGACCTCCCACAGCTCTGAGTTCCATCTATATAAAACAACAGCTGTGTGCACAATTTTTTCGTTGTCGTTTATAATTTGAAGAGTCTTTTTGCTTTACCCCCATCAGCATTTCTTTATTAGCAATCCTTTCTCTATGCCAGGCATTTTAAAGTTTAAGAAAGAGACAATGCCAGTGCAGGCAGGGTGGGCTGGGGGAGCTGCAGGTTGTGTCCTGCTCCAAGGTGTGGCACTGGACACCTGGAGACAGTCTATAGCCACGGCCATGCACCTGGCCAGAGGCAAAGGAAATGTGGTCCAGTCACTTCAGAAACATCACTTTGTGTCTACCTGAGCACATTCACTGGGAACTTGTTTGTCTTGTTTGGAGAAAAATAAATTGGTTAATTTTAAAAATTACTGTTTATTTTCACACCATTCAAAACAGCACAGGGTGTGATCCACACAGAGGAGCAGCAGTGTGATGAAAGCAGTTACTTTTCGCTCACACTGGTTGTGGTAGGTGCCTTTGCTGGTACAGATAACACCTAAGGGCAGGGTTTTACCTACACTTGGAGGGGCAAAAGCCACCACTTCCATGAGAAGCTGCAACCTCCCTGACAGTCCTGCCCTCACTCCTGCTTCACCCACGTGTGTAAGTGCGTGAACTGATTATATAAGTGACCTGGGTTACAGCTAACCTGGAGGAAAAGAATTAAAAGAACAATGAATTAATGTTGCCAGTGTTGGGTTTTATTGAGTATGACCTGTGAGAGCTGCAGCCCGTGAGACCTCGGGTCAGCGGCAGCACCCGCAGCAGGACCCACGGGAGCATCAGCCAGGGGATGCACACACCTGGAGGCTTCATAATCCAAGGGGTGCATGTTCTTCCCTCTCTTTGTTTTATTTTTTGAGTCGTCCTGATTGATTAAACAGCTGACAGAATGGCAGGGCAAGCATATAGTGCAAAAACTCAAAGCTGCACAGATTTTCTGCGTGGACCTGATGAAAAGGCTTTGTTGGTGTACCCTGGTTCTCATTAATGTAATTAGCTCTGCTCAAAGTCAACTGAAACATCATCAAGTTGACCATTTTCAAAGCAAAAGTGATTTTACAACAATGAAATTCATATTGGAGCATGTGAAATGCTGAAGAAAAGCCTTTTCTTTATGCAGTGGTTCCGAGTCTTTGAATAAAACCTTTGTTACTTATGTAGGATGGATTTTTTTTCTTGTAGTTGAACATTTTAATGGAGAATTCACCTCATTTTCATTAATTTTTTTGGCAGGGGAAAAGCCAGTATTTTTTCAGTGAGGAATCACTGAAGCAGAGAGGCAGGGCTGGGTAAAGGAGCATGACTAACTCCAGCAGAATTATTGAGAAAAGCCAAAGTGTGTAATGAGCAAATGCCTCTTTGCTTTAGTGCTTTAACAAATTATCCCTATAAGCCTGGCTTATTCCTGAGATTTTATTTTACTTCAGTTAGTTTAATTCCACACTGACCCCAGGCACAAACTCCACTTGAATCAGGACAGATTGTCCCTGTAGGACAGATTTTGTTGCAGACTGCTCAGTGAATAGCACTGGTTTGTGCGAGTAATGTCATTCCAGTGGGACTCTCTTACGGGGAGCGGATCCAAAGCCTCTGAGATTTTTTGGGATGATGGAGCTTGAAGGATGGGCAGTTTGAATTTGGCACTGGGAAAATCTGCAAAGCAAAGGATGGGAGCTCTTGCACAGCATTTTCTTCATACAGCTGTGTTTCAGGACGTGACGATCTGGGTGGCTGTTATCAGAGCAGGCTCCAGAGACAGCAGTGCTGTGTTCAGGTCAATCACTCAAAGGAAGTCCAAGTTCCTTCCTTGTTTTTTCCTATCCTCCTACAAATAACCCGCAACCTGCTGCAGCACCTGTAACACTGGGAACAGCTTTTGTCTGCAGCTGTTGGGCCTTCTGGAAACCCCACATTAATGAAGGGGTCACTGCCTTCATCTCTGGAGAAGCTGGTGGGGATGGGTCACTGGTGATGGCTCCGCAGCACAGGAATTTCCCTCCAGCAGTTTGACCCTGGCAATCAACTGTCCATACAGATGGCAAATGGGCCGGGGAAGTTCAGGAGTCTTTGAAAACCATCCCTCAAAGTATGATGCTGGCTAGATGCAAGCTGTCCTTGAATCCTCTCCTGCTGGAGATGTGGGGGAGAAGGAGGTGCTCCCAAATAACTGATGGAGAGTGACCCTGACTGGTGGGTTGTCCTCATTCTCCCAATCCACCCCATGGCTGCAATGAGCATGGCACAGATGTAAACCCATAATATTTTCCTCTCTAAAGCAAAAATATTCTGCAAACATCTCCATGTATGCTGGAAGGGCTCGTGCCAGAGCAGCAGGGAAGGATTTCTCCCCCGGGGTGTTTGGCAGGCGCGGTGGCTGCAGCGGCCACGATCCAGTAAGCTGATAGTGTGCTCATGAGTCACTTCTCACACACAGAACTGGTGAAACAGGCTGCAAGAGGGCTCACCAGTGCTCAGGATATTGTAATTACAATGGCCTGACTTGCTGAAGAAGGGCAAAAGCAAGCTTATAAATAAGGAGACATCACTGCAGTCGAATTCTCCCAGCGAAACCCATGGCTGCTGTTGGGACACAGTCCCTCTCCAAAGAGCAAGGATGCCTTGCCTCCTTCACCCTGGTAGCAATTCAGTTCAGCAGGAGCGTTTGTGGTTGAGGTGTTCTCCTGATGACTTCCTTGTAGCTTTTATCACTTTCTTCCGCTTCAGCAGACCAGTTCTCCCCTCTGCTAAACAAGCCCTTGAGTGAAGATTTGTGGTAACCACGAAAAACTCTGAAGTTTCACTTTGCTAAAATCACAGAATGGTTGGGGTTGGAAGGGACCTCAGGAGAACAGCTGGCCCAACCCCTTGGCTCAAGCAGGTTCACTTAGAGGAGGTGACCCCTGTCTGAGGCACACAGGGTTTTGCACAGACACAGAACAGTCATTTGTATGAGCTGCCAAGTCTCTGTGCTGTCCCTGCTGCTCAAATTCTGGCTCCAGCAAAGGTCTAAGCAGAGTGCTCTGCACACCCAGTCATTCAGGTTGGTGCACATTCCTGGGAGCAGCACTTGCCCTTTCACAGCTCCTGCCTCAGCTGTGGTCTGCTACAGCATCTTCCCCAGTGATGCTGCAGAACAAACCTTTTCTATCATTAACTGCCCAGTCAGATTAAAAGATGGTAAAACAACAGGGTCTGAGTTGGGACAAGAAGAAGGTAAAACACATGCATGGTATGAGCCCGTTGAGAGCTCACCCCAGCCATGGTGACCCACTGGGTGGGTGGGAATGGTGGCTGTGGAGGACAGCAGATGAGCTCTGGTGGGAGCAGCCCAGGTACTTGCTGCGCTGCGGGTCTGGGTGAACACACATCACTGCCACCGTACACACTTACCACCAGCTCCCATGGATGTCTGCTGTGTCCTCCAGGGCTAAGCTGATTTCTGGCAGGTGCTTGGACACCACTGGTTGGCCTGAGCTGATTCACTGCTCATCATTGGAGGGTCATGGGGCAGGAAGAGGCTGTGCTGGAGCCCCTCTGTGCTCAGCCAGGACTGAACACACCAGGAGAGACAGCCCTTGCCACAGCCAGCCCACAGCACCAACCCACCACACACACCTGTGCTCTCCTTGGATGTGACTCCATGTGGATGGTGGAGTCCCCATCCCTGGAGGTGTTCAAGGAACTACTGGATGTGGCACTCAGTGCTCTGGTCTGGCTGACAATGTGGTGCTCAGTCGCAGGTTGGACTTGATGATCTTGGAGGTCTTCTCCAACTCAAATGACTCTGTGATTCTGTGACTCTCTGGTGGTGTCTTGTTCCCCAGAAAAGAAGCTTTGAGACACATGTTTTCTCCCTCGGTGAGGAAAAAACCTGTGGGTAAAACAGGAAGGATTTCATTGTTCCCTGTGGGCTTTTGAAAACTCTCCTCCATGAAAAAGAGGCCCTTGAGTTTAGAATTACAGCAACCCAAGCAATTATAAGCTGTAGGTAACATCTGCAGCTCTCAAGGAACCTCTTGGTTCCTTCCCCTTGCATGTTGTCTTTTCTGACAGTCACAGGTGTGTGTGCAGCTGTGTGGTTTGTTTATTCCTCTTGATTTAGGTGGTACTGTCTTTTAAACCAGTGCATCCTCAGGTTGGACTGAATCCCCAGAGAATTCTGCGGGATAAGAGGCATGTACTGCTCAGCAGTGTTTTGAAAGGAGAGGAGGAGGGTCAGCATGGTGTCTGGGCCAATCCCTCATTTCCAGAATATCCCCATTTAGCTGTTTTTTCTCTGGGGAGCTCTATAAGTCTGTTTTACATTTGAAGGTGCTGATGCACATGAACTGAGCAAAACTGCAGAGGGAATTATTGCCAGAGAGGAGCAGGGCGAGGTTGTGCACAGTTCCCAGACCTTTCTGTGGACCACCCCATCCTCCTGAGCTTGTGCCTGGCTGCAGTTCATGTCTGAGGAAGGCTGTGCCCTCCTTTGAGTGGCTGGGCTGGGTTACCCTCCCCAGACCCTGCTGGTGGCTCACCAGCCTTGTGGCAGCTGCTTCAGTGTGCGGTCGTTCTCCACAACAGCTCTATGAGGTATGAGTACCTTGTACTCTGTGTGGTATGAGGAGCCTCTTCCCAGTTCCCTAACATCTCTCCTACTCCCAGAAAGGAAGCGAGAAGGAGCCAAGAAGCATCTTTCTGTCCCCAGGGCACAATAGGGCTGCGGAGCTTGACCTGAGTCCCCAGCGCTGCCAAGAGTGACCAATTGCTCTCATGTGACAAGCTCTGTCTTTCCATTTTAAGCCTATTTGTAAAAGGAGGGCTCTTTTACTTTTTTTTTTTTTCCTTTCTTCTTCTGATGCCAATCACTATTGTTTGAGGAAACTTTTGCTAGGAAACTGGGACTGGGGAAAAGGAAACTCAAAGACAGAGGAGCCAAACCCTTTGCAGGAATCTGCTCTCTTCTGAAGGTTAAAGCTTGTCATTTTTTGATTTGCTGGAAATGATTGGTGTTTCCTTTGTTCTCCTTTGTGGTGGCTGCTCTGATAAGCTCTGAGGGATACTTTCCTTGGACAGATCTGGAACATTTACAGCAAAAGAAATAAGGAAAGGAAAGCTATGTCCTGTTATTCTGTATTCCATTTCTTGTTAATCAGGGATTTGCCTTGTTTCAGAGGAATACTCAGGACTCCCTGCCTGTAATTGCTGGGGACTTTAAATGGCTGCAGATCCTGAAATACCATCCGCTACAGACTGCTGTGATGACAGTGCTGCAGAAGGCACTACAGGGTCTGACCCTTTTTTGAGAGTGGCTTGACACAGCTCGGGGATGAGGGTTGTTTGGGAGCCTGATGTGAAGCTTGGTGGCAGCCCTTTCCAGTACCAGAGCAGGAGAGAGCTGCAGCTCCAGGCTGAACAGGGCTGTGTGTGGCCCAGAAATAAGTGGGGAGATGCTGCAAGTTTAGGTTAGTTGATAGAGCCCCACTGATTCTAGGAGTAACCATCTTCTACCAGGCTGGGTGAGGATGGTGAGTGCAAAGGGACTTGGCCAGCTGAGATACAGAACATGTCAGTCAGCCCCACTGTAATTCCTAAGGTGGAGTCCTCTCATACCCTGGAGAACTGCTCAGTGAGGTGCCATTCCCCTGGCTGTGCAACAGCAAACTCTGCTTATCCCTGCCAGGGGCTTTCCTGCCTGGAGAAGGCTAGAGGTCCCAACCCACCTTCCCACTGAAGCGGTAGGAGACTTTCCCAGCGACTTCAGTGGGCTGCAGCCAGCTCTGTGCCAGCTCCTTGCCTTGGTTTCTCAGTGTAGAGTGCAATACAACAGCCCCCACCTCCTCGGAGCGCTCAGAGGCTGCCTGTATTTTATGGAGCAATGAGATGTGTGGGAAAAATGTGTCACGAACACCCCTCCTGAGAAGGCAGAGCCTGAGCGCTTGTGACTGCTGTTTCTGAGCTGCAGGGACAAGCCTTGGGGTGATATTACCTGCTGTGGGCATCTCTGCTTGGAGGCAGGAAGAAGGAGGGGGAAACTCTGCCTTGTTCTTTGGGTAGAGCTTAGAACAATGTGAACCGGGGGGGACAGCAGCAGAGTGACCCCTTTGTCCAGTCCTCCTCCACTGCTCCCTATGACTTAGGGTCCTGTGCCTGAGTTGTTTCGTGCTGTTTTGGTTCCTGCAGCACAAACACAACCCACCGAGTCTGAAGGAGTTTGAAGAGCCACCAGCTGGTCTTGTTACCACCCTTGTGCCTTTTCCTCTACCAGCCTTTAAGGCCAAGCTCCAGGGTGATGGCAGTGTCCACCAAACTACTGCAGATGACCCAGAAACCTTCCCTATTTGAGTTTGTTTGGGGCTTTTTTTCAGCTGGCACACGTCTGACAGCAAGATAATGGGAGCAGCTGGAAGGAGATACCCAGCAGCACTGTTCATAAAAGTCCAGATGAAGGATTGAAACACCTGCTAGCACCAGGAAAAATGTTTGCTCTGGGATGTTAGAAATTACACCCTGTGGTGCACATGGCTGCTCGCATGCATAATTTCCACATCATTGCCAGTTAAAAAGGCAGGTGATGGATGGGCTGGTGTAAGCCAAGAGCATAGTGAAGGCAGCAGGCAGTCCTTGCCAGGCAGTGGAGATGATGTCTTGCAAACTGTTGTCCTTAATACCAAGAAGTATCACAAGAATTGTGAGACATCACCTCCTTTTCACTGCACAGAGATGTATAAAAGATGCTGCTTCCTCTTCTCTTTAAATAAAGCTCTTCAGTAACAAAGTGCTCTGCAAGAATGGGTCCTTTAGTTAAGGATAGATGGGGTTTTAAAACACACAGAGCGAACTCATGGTCATAGGAAAATCAATAACAGGTTTTCTGTTGATTTAATCTCAAAACTCAGTGCAATTCTTACACTAGAAAAACCCAGTCCAGGCCAAGGAATCCCCACAGTGAGATGAGCTAGAATTAGGTGCATGATGAAGAAAGATGTCTGCCACAACCAAGGGACTTGGAGCCACGTATCTGCTTGCCAGCATGAAGCTGGTGCAAGGGGAAAAGGTGAACTAGCTGGAAGATACAGAGACTGAACGCCTGTCCCGTACTACGTCCATCAACACAGCTTTCCTTCAAGAAGCTGCTGGAGTTGGTAACTGCAGAGCTTCTGCCACAACCTCTGAGACCTCTGAGCTGGCCAAGACAGCCCCGCACAGCCTGGTGCCAGTTCACTTGCACTTACCTCCCCCTCCCTTACCACATCCAGGGGCAGCAGCAGCTCTCCTGGATCCATCCTGGCCATGTGCACACAGCTGAGGTGTCCCAGCATCATCTCACTGGTCAGCCCAGGAAGCTGGGCGCTGTGTCCATGTCCCTCCGTGGCCAATGCCTCCTCAGGACGGTGTGGCTCACCTCCTGGCTCTGGATGTGCTGCCTGGGCACTATAATGGGAAAACCTATAAAAAACCTGACAGAAGTATTTTGTAGCTATTTCTGCTTGAGCAGAGCTTATTTTCCTCATAAGTCTGCATGGGATGCTTTGGAAAGGTGTTTTCCAGACATTGCTGGGCCCTTCTCCCAGGAAAGTGCCAGGAGTGCATGTCAGCTTGGGTGTGTGTTGGCTGCTTCAGAAAAGCCAGGTCACTGCCTTACCCCTTGCCCTGTGCTCTGACATGCCAGTGTGGTCCTCCTTTGAGAGCATGCAAAGCCTGTGATGAGACTCAGCTTTTTCAAAGGGAAAAGCCAAAAGTCAACCCAAAATTCTGGTTCTCTGGGACCACAGAAGAAAGGCCTTAATGTCCTATGAATTTTTGTAACATCTTCATCATCTGAAATTTCTTTGAGGCCAAGCTCAACCTGGAGGCGTAATGAATTCAGCGTTCTCCCTCTATTAGACAGCTCTGATTTCTGTGGTTTTGTAAACATCCCCAAATCCACGTGGGGCTGTAGTAGTCGTCTTTCAGCTGCCTATCTCAAAATGCCTCTCAGGGGAAGAGACAAATCCTGTATCCCACTCCAAGTCGCAGAGGAAAAGACATAGAAATTCAGACCGTAGATTTGTATATGGGAAAACAACAGTAGGACACAGGGGTAAGGTCTTCACTGGTGCAAGCTCAGTCTTGAGTGCTCATGTGGACAGGGCCCTCTGAGGGATGTGCATCCTGAGAAGATGGTTCTCCTGATGGCACCGGTGAGGAACCTGAACCATCAGGCAGGTCCTCTTCTGCACAATCCTGCACAGAGGTGGGTGAATGCTCTGCTGTCAGAAACTTGCAACACTGGCTCAAGATTTAGTAACTGCAGCTCTTTCCCTGCTCATGGTGCCAGGGCTGGAATTAGATGGTCTTTAAGGTCCTTTCCAACCCAAATAAATCTATGATGCGATGATTTATCGGAGTCACTTTAAATTCATGTTACATGACTCAAGGGTTATTATCTTGACTCCAAATTGTTGAGTCTCAAGGGGGTGCTTTGGTTTTTTTAATAAAAATATCCTGTCGTTATTTAATAGCTGAGATAGCATGTTTAGGCCAGTATTTCCTGGGAAGTCTCTAAAATTGCCAGCTAAAAAAAAATCAGTAGAATTTAAGAATTACTGATGCTTTATAGAAGAACTACTGATATTTATAGAACATGGATGCACATTTAATTAGGAGACAATAGTGCAGATGTGGCAGATCTTGGCAATTGTTTTCCCCCCTTTTTATTTTGCTAATAGGAACGCATAGAAACAAGAGTGTCATTCACTTGGACTTCCTGCTTTTTTTGCTTACGTGGTCTCCTAACCCTCTCCCAAAGGCACATGGAGATCTCCACCTGTCTGTTCCTGCACACTGAGCATGCAATGCCTGCTGTGGTGAACCAGCCAAGCCTTCTAGATGGTCTTTCTGCAGTGGTTTAAGGTCACTGGTTACAGTGGAACCACCCTTGGGTTTTATGGTCTCTCCACCCAAGGTCCAGCACTTTTCTCCTATAATGGGGATGCAGAGGAAAGGTTTGGCTGGAGAGTTACTGGGACCATGGGTGACATCAGAGGACAGGGACCCGTGTCCCATTTCTGCCTTTCTGACAGCTCTGCAAGGACAGGATGATGGCCTTGGACTCAAATGTGTGTAGGAACTTTGATCCTGCTGTCATCCATGTTATGTCCAAGAGAGCCACATCTGGTTTTACACTCCTTCTGAGGGAGGGATGAATCAGTAGTTTCTCAGAAGGGTAATTATTGTTACTATGGTTATAGGTGAGCACACAGCCCCAGCCGTGCACTGTGAATCCCTGCTGAGTTTGGTGCTGGGCTTTAGAGAACAAGACCGGCCTTGCCCTGGAGAGCTGCCTGCCCTTTAGGTTGCTGTCAAGGTATAATTTGTTTTTCATTACACATGAGCACTTCTACAAATTTCTGCACTGAGCCTTTTTGACAAAAGGTCTAACCCGAAGCCTCCTGCAGGATTTTTTTGAATTAAACCAGCTACTATGATTTTTTTCATGGCAGGGGAAGCAGCAACTGTCTAGGCTACCTATTACAGAAGAAAAACCAGGCACCATATGCAATGTAACTCTTGCTCTGTCTCAAAAATGCCAAATCTGGGAGAGAATTCGTCCCACCAAACGCCCACTAAGCACATTTTTTAAATCTGGTTTCTCAGCCTTTCAGGAAAGGAAAAGTAAAATCTAGCTATGTTCTTCTTGCCTTCTGGAACTGGGCCCCATTTCATGAAATTAAATGGCTGAGGAGGAAAAAAAATATATCCAAGGCAAAGATGCTATTCTCAACAAAGGGAACAGTATATGCAACAGCTTCTGCAGCATTCCTGCAACATGATGTCTTTCCCTGCAGTCTTTCCTTAGTTAGGAATTGATTGTCTACGCAGAGAATTGCTCGATTCAGAAAGGCTTAAGGCGCACTTCATGAACTGTTTGCTAAGAGGATGAATAGATGGGCATGTGTGTATATAAATCAATAAGTCGTGTCTTGTTCTGCTCCAAAGACGACAGCTGAGATTGGATCCTTTGTCATTTGATTTCATGTTCTCAGGGCTAGGGATAGAGGCAACAGTGTTTCACACATGGGGTCAGGATTCGATGCCACAGCTCCGGAAGGACAATCTGGGGAAAAGAGGAGATAACATTTATTGTGAGAGCCAGAGCTCACAAAGGGGATAACAACATTGATGCTGCTCTGATGGGTTCACAGTTAAGGGAAAGTTTGGTGAGTGTCTCTCATTTGTGTTCTCTTTTATTCCAATGTTTGTTTGGTTGGTTTTTTTCCAAGCAATGCGCAGATTCTTGTTTGAAACCCCGAGTGTTTGTTGGCACTGCTGCTATTCCTTGTGGCTGTTATCCCAGTCCTTGCACTACCATGCCCATTGCTGCCTCTGCCTGCCCTTCTGCTCAGGGATGCTCTGCTGTGTTTGTGCTGATTTGGGTGGATTTTTGGACCGGCTTTGCCCCACTGGTGAGTTTTGGAGGTGGGGTGCTGATGGTGGGAGTTGACACCAGCCTTAGAGCTGAGAGAGGTGCTGCAGAAGGGCCCTGCAAGCACCCGTGCTGTGACCAGGGGTCCTCTGAGAGATGTTCTGAGCAGGGAGGGGAGGGTTCAGTATTTGGTTGCCCTGAAGAACAACCACATTTGTCCCCCAGAGAGCCCTCCTGCCACCCAGGCCAGTGGCCTACATGGAGCCCTGGGGTACCAGCAGAAACGATGCTCTCCAGGGGAAGTTGGAGGGGGAGCCCACAGCAGGGGCAGACCTGAACCCCTCAGCCAAAGACCTGCTTCCTGCCAGCTGAGGCTGTGCCTGGGGGGCATCCCTTCTAGGAAAGCCCCTGGAGAAGAGCTGTTAGATCACAGCAATCCCTGCAGTGCCCAGGCCAAGGCCTGTGGCTGTGGGACATGCTGAGCATGCTCTTGTGCCAGTTTGGGTTCTCTCCATAAATCCCTACGGGCAGTTCTGACTACGGGCAAACGTCACGGTGACTCTGTCTCCCTGGGTGAAGCAGGGTGGGATGTGGCTCCTTTGCTGAGCACGGTGTGTGGGCAGCAGGGGCGAGTGGGTGGCACCGGCGCGGATCTGCAGCGGCGAGGTGGGCACTGATCTCACCGTGACCAGGAGCACCTCTGGAGAGGCACATCTGCCGTGGGAGCTTTGACTCATCCCTCGCCTGGCTCGCGCTGGGTGCACTGAATGGAATGCAGGAGCTGTGCAGAACAAAAGGCTTTGCTTGTTTCTACGTGGGTACTACATCTGCTTTGCCGACCCCTCAGTGCGTTTTCCTCTGGGATGATGCACTGACTCCAGTCCCCTGTGTGGCCCTGGCATGGCAGGTCCAGCCGAGCAGAGGTGCAGGGTTTTGATGGGCTCTGCTCTGCCCCTGGCCCACGAACTGCTCTCCCACAGCCCATGAGGCACTACCTTTGTGCCTGGATAGTTGGCACGGCAGCACGGGCATCCCCTGGGCATAGAGCTTCTAGCTTACAAAATAACTACAAGCCATCCCTTTTGCTATGCTATGCGTGAAAAGATTGGTTGGAAGGTCAAGCAAGAAGTGAAAGTTTTTTCCTTAATAGTTTTCTATCCAGTATCCCTGTGCACACTTTTTCTGCTTCATTTTAGGACAGTAACTCCTAAGTAGAGACTTAAGAAGTTGGTCCCATTTTTAGAAGGTGACAGAGGCAGTATACATGGGATTTGTTTTGTTTTGGTTTGGTTTTCCCATGAGCTCCTAAGATGTAAAATATTATCAACTACTGCATTTAAAAGTGGCCTTTCAGTCATTGTCCTGTCCGGGGAAATCAGTAACAGGTGAGAGAGCTGGAAGCAGGGGCAGCTGTCCTCCTCTGTTTGTGTTTCTCACTCGTTATGTGCTCCCTAAAGAGCTCCCAGAGGTCACCCAATTCTGTCTGCCTGCCTCGTCTATTAGAGAGACCTCTCTTCCTTTACTAGGATAAAGTTGGTCTTTAGTGAGCCCCAGGAAAGGTCGGTTATCTACCCCAGATGCGTCCCAAATCTGACAGATTCGCCTTGACAGCAGCATGCTGCTTTTCAAAGAGCTCAGAAGAAACCCTCCTGCCAGCAAACGTAGGTAGTGCTTTTTCCCCCCTGTTCTTCTGGAGAAGTTTCTTTTTCTTTCTGGAAAGGATTCCTCAGTCTCCCAAAGTTTGTCCTGTGGTATTTGTGTCTCATAAAATGCGTCCTCCTTGCCTGTAGCAATACTGCTCCCTGCTAATCCCAGGCCAGGGGCTGTGGGAATGGTGCTGGTGTAGTCAGACTCAGCTAGCTGAAGGGAGTGGGATAGATTTGGAAAAGGGTACCAGCTCTTCTTCCTGCCCACTGTCCCTCTGCTAAATATGGGCCAGTTTATATTTACCAGAAGCAGAAGGAATGGAAAGCTTGGGGGGTCAGGAGTAACCATTGCAGATATTAGGCTCTGGGTTTGTTTGTTTGGATCTCCCAAGCACACTCTGATCCCAAACTTTTCCGCTCTGACAAGTGGGACTGGGTAAACTGATTCTGGTATTTTAGTCCAGCCTGAAGTGGACAAGTGTCCACAGCTCCTGAGTCACACGCACTTCCACTTCCTCCATGGTGGCTGCTCATCGCCACGTGCATGGTGGGAATTTCCCCAACAAGAAAGGGAGTTTCCCCACGGACAAGGGGAAGGGGAGAGGAGTTTTTCCAAGGGTTCTTATTTATCTTGTGCACATCAATGTTTATTAGAAATTATGCTCATTTTCCAGAGAACCCCAGTTTGCAAATCTCTGCGTTTCCCATGGCACCTCCTATCCATCATGTTTCTGAAAATCATTACCCCAAATTAGCCTGTGATTGGTATCCAGTTCCCAGAGACTGTATCCTGGTAGTTCTGACTGTACTTCCCAAGATCAGCCTGTTGCATTGGAAAGAAAGTCCTGCTTTCCTTTCCTTATTAAAATAATAATTTGCACTTATGTAATGTTCTTCAGGTCTCCTGGGTGAACATTAGCTGACCCTGCAGAAAGACACAGACATTTCTGCTCTGCAAATGAAGGAAGGAAGGCAGAAGGTCACATAGCAAAGCAGGAGCAGAACTCGGACTGTAATTCACAGAATTGCTCTTTCCCTCCAGCTCCAGGCACTGCTGCACGGCATTAACAGTCCAAATTAAGGGATTATAATGCATAATCCATACTGGGGTGCCAAGAATTCTCTAAATCATATTACACTGTCACATAAAATGATGACTCATTTGGTAACACAGCCCACAACCAGTTCCTTTATGTTAAAATTACGTGGACAAGACTGGATTTAAAAAGAAAAAGGAGAGCTTGTTGTGTGTGTAGTGAATGCTGAGTTATAGATGCTTTCATGGATTTTATTTTGGCTGATGCTGAAGGCGCATTTGTGAGCCTGTTTGTTGACAGTGGTGCTTGGGACCAGAGATGCTGACATTCCACTAACAATAATAGGAACTGCCTCTGTTTGTTTCTAAATTGGAAATTCCTCTTTACATGGGCCCAACCCACCCTC
This sequence comes from Grallaria varia, assembly GCA_013396735.1. Taxonomy (NCBI): domain Eukaryota; kingdom Metazoa; phylum Chordata; class Aves; order Passeriformes; family Formicariidae; genus Grallaria; species Grallaria varia. The sequence continues at coordinate 617,316 of VWZG01006018.1, read as the reverse complement.
CACCCCCGTCTAAGGAAAGGGCATTTGTCTGGGACTGGCAGAGGGAGCATCTCCCAGCAGAGCTGGTGCCTCTGGGCTGCAGGGCTGGCCCTGGGTTTGGAGACTGCCAGAAGCCCCTGTTCTCCCCTTGCCTATGGAAAGGGTGGGGAGAAAGCACTGATTATCTAAAGCAGTTAATAACATGGCAGAACAAGCAGCCCTTCTCCCAGGAAAAGGTGTTTTTACCACCTCTCCCCATTGATTCCTTTCTTTTCTCTGTTGGCTCTGCTCACCTTGCTCCTGCCTGGGCATCATCATCCTCACTGCCACCCTGGCTTCTGCCCCTTGTGATGGCCTCTGCTGCTGTTTGGGGACTCTGTTATTACACTTCCCAAAGCCACTTGGGATGTGGCTTGTGCGAGTGACACTGAGCTGTGTTTTTCTGCACAGTGGTTTCACCATTTCCTTTTCCTCTTTCTGCCTGGGCTTTAATTCCCATGTCTGAGGAATCCGTTGCAAACCCCTTTTTGCCAGGAATGCCCACATGTTCTTCAGCTGAAAGCTGTTCTGGCATCTCATCAGAGATTGCTTTTCCATACCCTGCATGGCTGGCACATGTCATAGCCACTTGCTGCACTTTGAATAGAGAAGTCTGTCAGGGCAGATGGTCACTGTTTCTTTTGAAGCCACAAAGCGTTTGTTTGACCATGGGACCTGCCTATCTCTGCAGACTTCCTTTCCCTGTCTGCCTCAGATCCCACGGGTCACTCTCGCCCAACACCATCCTGCCCTGTATTCCAGAAAATGTGGTTCAATTCCCCAGCTTTGGGTAAATAAGCCTCATAGCAGCCAAACCTCCAGCAGGCAGTACGGCCTTGGATCAGGAAACAGCTTCAATTATTGTGTAGTCAAGGCCAGTTCAAGAAGCTCTTTGGAAGATTTTCCTAATGTTGTGCTGGAAGCTCCTGCTTCCCTTCATTTCTTAGAGACAAAAAAAAAAAAAGTAAGAACCAGTTTCTGTGCGTGACCTGTGGAGACCCTGCGCATCCTGTGCTAGTGCTGGGAGCAGGGGAGGGAAGTAATTGCTTTCAGCAGTTGGGAGGCGTGGGTGGCAGGATGGCTTTGCACGGTGCTGGAGGACGCTCCGTACACACATCCCTCCTAAACAAATACCTCTTTAAATGTGTGTTATGGGAATTCAGGGAACAGCTTTTTTTAAATTTTTTTTTTTTTTTTTTTTTACTCCAAGTAGGAGAGAGGCTTATTAGTACTCTCCTTCCATAGGCGAGGTGCGGAGGCTGAGAAGTTGTGAGACAAGTAGCATTTCCTTTTATCAGTCAAATCTGCTCTCTTCTGGACAGTCAACTTCGGCCAGAACGATGAGGAAAGCAAGCATAAGGTGCTGTCAGGAGCATGACTGTTACAGGGGAAGCACATAGTATTATTCAGCACAGCTACAGAAATGAACTTGTGTCAGTAGGAAGGAATTATTTTGGTGATGCTGCTTGATGCATCCATGCTGGATAAGTACCTGTTGAAGAGAATGTGTTCTATGTCACTGATGTGCATGTCAGAGTAACTGCACTCTGGTGGACATGGTATTTGCATGCTGGAAGAGCCTTTTTCCTGGGTGTTTTCTGACTGCAGTCTCTGAGAATTCCCGGGAAGTTCCTGATAGGTATGAGAGGGAAAGGGAGGTTTCGAGGTGAGATGTGATGGAAGGGAACGAGGTTTGGAAAATCTCAGAGCTCCAGACAGATGGAGCTGAAAGAGAAACGGATGCTTTAAGCATCTACTCAGATTTAGAGTTACAGAGAAAGGAAAAAACCAGACCTGAAGGTGGAGGGGTGTGAAATGGGAGCAAGAGCTGACAGCCCTCAGGCTGCAGAGCAGGGTTAGACACAGCTCTGGAGGGAAACGTCTGCAAGCAGCAATCTGGTCTTTGGTAAAACACTGATAAATCTGGGAGGTCCACAGGTTTTCAGTGGAGCTCAGCTGTGAGGAAAATGGAACTGGCCAGTTTGAGAGCAGAGGAGTAAAACTGGTGCTTGCTGGGAGGCAGCCAGGAGCAGGGGTGAGTCTGCGGGCCAGGGAAGGTGCATCCTGCCCTAAACTGGGGTCAGGGATTGGAGGAGACAGCTCTGCTTAAGCCCAGGAGAGCTCCCTGCCCCGATGGGAAAGACAGACATTTTCAGTGTTTTATCTCACTGTTGCTGAAAGAGCCGAGTCTGTCATTATTTACTGCCATCTGTTAGAGAGACAAGAATGGCAGCTGCTAACAGTGATACCTTACATCTAAAAGCGTCTTTCATCCCCCAAAACTCGAGCCCCCAAGGGATTTACAAAGACAATGCAACCAATTTGATGCCATAAGAACAGTTACTCCTCGGGCTGGTATCAATCAGTTGAAATTTAACTGTTCCTTGTAAGCCATTTACTTCTCTGGGAACATTACATTTACACAAATGTGTTTATATGACTGCTAACAGGCAGCACAGCCCAAACCCTCTCCTGAGAGGTCTGGCCTGTGCAGGTGCTTATTAGGAGGGTTTGCATCAGATCCCTGTCTGTGACAAACCTCAGGTGGAATGCATCACATTTTTGGTTCAGAAAGAAATTTGTCTCCCTTTTTCTTTTTTATTTTGCCCTGTATGTTAAAGGTTACACATCCATGCACAGTAAGATTTAGAGGTTATTATAGTGAGCTGGGAAGCAGATGTCTGACATCGGTGTAGTACACAATGCCTTCCAGAGACTTTTTTTTTGCACGGAATTATCCTGATCATACTCCACTTATCTCACTGACGTGAGTTTGTTATGGGGGGTACTAGGAAATGCAGAGGGAGAAGCTGCAGTACAGTAGCTAAAAGTGTCCAGTCCTGTGAGCTGGATCCAACTCAGTCAGTGTTTTGTGGCTCCTCTGCCGATGGCCGACAGATGACCTTGGGCATGTTTCCTGGGTTCCTTGTGGCTCAGTTTCGTCACTTATGAAATAAGGATAATGTCACTCACCTTATCTGCAAAATAGTTTAAGATCTGGTAATAAAAAATACTAGGAAGGTGCTTAGGTGATATTACTTTTTTATATCTACGAGAATGCAGATACCAAAGCAAATGCCAACTGAGTGCAGGTCATCCTGTCTCTTGGTCAAAAGGAGGGGGAGAGAGGGAAGGAGATTTCTTAAGGAGCAGCCATCTGCCAGGCTTACAGAAGAAATTACTGAAGTGTGTTATCAAGAGTTATCAAAACTTGCTGGAGCGGAAAGAATTTTTAAATGCTAATGAGCTTTCATTTGTGGAGCCTCGACTGGGCTAGTTGGTTTCCTTTCTGCATTTCTCTGGGCTGACTTTGCACTGCCTTTCAGTCCCGGCTTGCTGTTCGGTTCTGGCTGTCTTGTACTTTGTCAGTGTGGCTTCTAGGGAGGGTGAAATCATCTTCACTGAACCATTTCTCATGCATGTCATTTTACATTGTGTGGAGCGTGTTATTTTAACAAACTCTAAATTTTTACGATGCCAAGAAGTACGAGCATTTGATTGCATTCCTTGAGGCTGTCTCCATGTCCTAAGGATGTATATTTCCATTTTATTGTCTTCTGTTTTTGCTTCATTTTTGGGCAGGAGGAAGGGCTGGAACACCCTTGGGACAGGCAGAGGCTGCCTGTGGGCTGGTGTGGCTGGGGTGTGGCCGGAGGGACACGGGTGGTGGCACCCAGCCCACACATGGCACACACATGGCACACACATGAGGTGCCCTGGCAGGCCCTGGGCAGCTGCAGGGAGCCAGCTGTGCAGAACCCCTGCTGCTGCCTCCGCCTTTTGAAGGCTCATTTAAGCCCTAAAATAACAACTACCACTCCCTGCTGAGGGAAACCAGCCGGGATGAGCTGAAGCCTCCCATTCCCCGCTGTCTGGTGAAACAAGGGCTTTCCCCTCTCAGTAAACAGGGTGACAGCGCTGCCCTTGCCTTCTCCTTCCCCTCTTGCCCTCTCACAGCTCATGTCTGTGGTCTACAGCTCAGGGCACCAAAGGCAGTGGGAGATGCACTAACCCAAGGAGACAGCAAATGGGTGCAAGAGCTTTTAAGAACAGCTGCTGGTGTCTCAATAATCCCATTTTTAACAAATCTGTATGATAGCAAAAAATACTGGAAATAAGGTTTTTCTCTCCTCTCTTATCTTCTGAGCCACACTTGACCAGTTCAACTTGATCTAGGGATTAAAGGCTTGTTATTTTAGCTTCTCCACAACACATCCGAGTCTGATCTCTGCCAGGCTGTGGAGCTACTATTCCTTGACTCTCTTTTCCAGCATTTTTTTTTTTTTGTGTGTGTGTGTGTCCCAGGACATGTGATAGTCCACGGGTGTGACTTCTGCTAAGGGACACAGTGGTTTTTCCCAAACACTGTGCACTGTGGCATCAGCCCAATGTGTTGGTTACGGCATGTTTGGTATCTCTGAGGCTCCCGGTTCTCCAGGCTTAAAACTACGGAAGCCGCCTCAGAGAAGAAAGGTTTGGCAGCATCACCTCCTCAGCATCATCCCCCCTCAATAGCATCACCCCTCGGCAGCATCCCCCCTCAACAGCATCCCCCCTCAACAGCATCCCCCCTCAACAGCATCCCCCCTCAACAGCATCACCCCCTGGCAGTATCGCCCCTCGGCAGCAGAAGTGTGGCCAGGAGGAGGAAGGAAGCCCTTGCTCTTCTCTGATGTGGCTACAAACATGTTTTTCTGCCTGAGACCAGGAGGGAGAGAAATTGTGAAGCCGATAT
>VWZG01006018.1:508019-610987 GCA_013396735.1 Grallaria varia | reverse complement strand
CCCGGCTCCGAGCCCCCCGGCACCCTGCGGGACGGCCCGGGAGAAGCCGGAAAGGTCAAGGGTTTTTTCAAACGTGGTTGTTCTCGGTGTCCGGCGGCGCGCCCCGGGGGGATGCTGAGCGCGGGGCTCGGCTGCGCCCGCCCGGCAGCCGCGGGGAAGCGGGGCTGGTCCTGCGGCGATCCCCAGCCCTGCGGCCGAATCCAGTTAGGGGCGTTCTGTTGCATTTTTCCGTCTTACCTATTTTATTTTAAATGGAACTTTTTAATGTGGAGAGAGACCTGAGTTGTTCAGAGTCTCCAGAAGAAAACTGTTTGAAATAAGGTCTGAAATGTTTGCTGGGCTGCCCTGGTTTTTAAACTGCCTTTTGGCGAATTCTGCTCTTACACAGGAGATGCACGGATTCTTTTCTTTTGGAAGTTCGTAAGGGTGGGGCTTTTCCCCCCTCAGCGAATCTGTGCATAATAAAAGCAGTTGGTCTCTATAGAATCAACAGTGTTGAATTACTGAGCTCTTGCCAGGCTGTATCTTCAGCTAGTTTGCTTTTCTTCTCTCTTCTGCTCTTGCAGAGCTCCTGCATTGCATCCTTTGTACTTGGGGCTCCCATAAATAAAAAGGGTATTATTAAACTTATTTAAGGAAGCGGGAGGACCTATTGAACACATACACATGCCTCCCTGCAATCAGCCAGGGAGCTGAATATAGAAATAAAGAGAGGAATAGATTTGCATTTGGATGTGCCATATATTGTCTTTGCAAAGAGAGGGTGCCTGGGACCTTCAGGGCACAAAAGAAAGCTGCTAAGCTTGTGGTTTAGCTATGAACCAGTGATTAGATTTCTGGTTGCATCTCCTCTCATTCTCTAATACATTTAAATGGGACATTAGCTCTTTTCACAATAAGGAAGTTTTCATTTTTTTAAATACTTCACCAACTGGCAAATAAAGGCATTGTAAGGAGTACATGACCTTGGAGAAAATTCATTTTGTGGGTTGGCTTTTCAGCTAGAGGCAACAGCAAGGGGCACATGCAGAAATCCTGGGGAGAAAAAAAGCCAGGGAAGTATCCTTGGGTCAGTAGAGGTTACCTTGGTAAGGTTAGAACTTCTGGAAGAAAAAATATCTGTACCTGCTGGGACGTGGGATCTAGCTGTGAGCTCTGTTCCAGAAGGCTGAGAGTTGTATCAGCCATTCTGCCTAGTGCTAGAACAGTCTCTCCTGAGCAGCCTTCACATGCTCAGCCTTACACACGTGAATTTAAAAAAAGGGATGACATCAGCTGCACCGCAGCTCTGTGATTCAGGAGTTCCTCGCGGTGCTTTCAAAAGAAGTTGCTAAGAAAGAGGGAGAAGTTTGATGGAGAAAAATGAAGGCTAGATTTATGTAGACCTCCCAGCTCAGACGTTTGTTCTGGTGGCCTAGAAAATCTCTGTCCTGTCCTGCCAGGTGGAGACTGTCTGTAAGGAGTGCTTCGCTGGGGATAGTCCATTTGCAAACATTTGTCAACTTGCGCAAGGCAAAGCTATGCAGGACACTTGAAGCCATTTGCTAATGTGCTGGACAACGCTGAAAATGTGTCTTTTCCCCAAATTCAGCTGTGTTCCGTTTTTACAGATCAATGACAGTCAAAAGCAGCTGTTAACCTGTGGCTGCAGAAGAGCTTTTGGATGTTTGCAATTTGGAAGTTTACAAACATATTTTGTCGAGTTGGACCCATTCAACAATTTTTCATATAGATGTGCTCAGATGAATTGTTTGTCTTTCATTATCCAAAGGACATTATGGACGAAAGTAGGTTTAGAACTGTTCTTGCAAAATTATAAAGTTTTCCAGGAGACTGAATTGTTGGATGAAATCCTATTTATAAATGATAGAGCTGTTTAAAATTACTCAGAGATAATCAGTCAGAATTACGTCTTTCGTCTTCTTGGTCCAAAATGCACCTCTTTCATCACCCTGGCAGGCTAAGCAAGGCACTTTCACTCTCATTTTGACTAACAGAGGAATTGTTTTCCCCTGACCCATGGGCTGAAGTAACTTATTAATAAAAAACAACCAAACAAATAGAACATCCCCAAACTAAAATTTGCTTATTTGTGTTAGATTGATTCACTGTAGAAACATTTCTGTTGTTTTGTTCTCCATAAGTAGCTTAAGGTGGAAAAAGGCTTTTCAGCGTGGTCAAATGTAGAGAGAATATGGAGGGACCTGGCTCCTGGAAAAGCCAAACAGTCAACAATTCAGGTGTTATATAGAAATGCTAATGCTTTTTTCAAATAGTGGAATTCAATTTTAAATCCTATTGAACATGTTTCAACTAATTTTTATCCCTAAATTTTCTCAAAAGCTTTCTGTGCTTGTTGCATCTTTCAATCTTTGCACAGCTTCATCCTCTCTCTCCACATTTCCATGTCATGATACAAGAGCACACGCTGTGGGTGCTGGAGAAATTTGTGTTGGGAGCTCAGGAAACTCGTGTTTGCCAAGTATCTGCTGGTTAACACACAATGGGTGAAGGCTTCGTCAAATTAACAGCGAGGTTCTAACCAGAGTGGTATTGAAATGAGTAATAGGCTGTGGCTAATGAAAGGCAGCTTCTATATTTGAACGGGCTGAGGAGGCATTTGAATGGGAAAGAGCTGAGATGTGTCAGATACACTTAACAACGGGCCTGAGGTGCTGGTGGAAATTGCTCTTATCTGGATGACAGCTAAATGACACAGGACACATTGCTCCTGCAGCTGGCCTGAGCTGGAGGGGTGAGCACAGCCTTTGGGCTCCTCTATGGGTCCCGACGCCAACCCATCACGACCCTCCTGCATCTCCAGTGGGAGGATCTTCCACTGCATCTCCAGCTCAGTGTGGGAATTTACGCTTGGATGTCATTATTTTCGTGCCTCCCTCCCCTCACCACTCACTCCCCATTGCTGGAGATGATTTGCGGGCAGGTGGTTAGGCAAGAGTGAATTCTTTATTATTGAGGCACGGCGTTTTCCTGTCTCCTGCAGGTGATCAAGTGGGTGTGCAGCCTTGCAGGCAATGGGCAGAACCTGTGCTGGCCTGCAGGGTGGGCTGGGGGGCCATGGGGTGGTGGTGGTGGTGGTGGTGGTGGTGGGTGGGTTGCACATGGACATGGCTTTGGGGCTGGTTACCTGCGGTGCTCCACAGAGGATTGCCCTGAGTTAACTCACAGGTGAGAGAGGCAGCAAGCAGCACACCCCAGCATTGTGGATGGGGCTAATTGTTCCATGCTAATTGCTTTCCTCAGCGGACACTTCAAACAGGGTTCAGAAAATGGTTAATAGCCGGTGGGGACATGAAGATGCCGGGAGGTCAGTGGGGATTCAGGACTGGCAGGTTGGGAGAGGTGAAAATTCCTCTGACCCGGCAAAGCTCTTAAGTGCAGCTGTGAGGAGCAATGTCTGGGAGACGGAGGCAGGCAGCAAATGTCCCTGTGGTGCACGGCAGCTCGTGGTGACAGGGTGAAGGTGGACAGCTGCTGGGGCAGGCAGGGTGGGCAGGGCAGGCAGGAGGAACTCACTGACCAAGGCACAAGTGAAGGACTTTCCATTTGGGATCCAGTTGTTGATCCTGACCCAAATAGGGTCATTGGTATTTAACAAAGGAGCCAAATTCCCTTTTTAGAATCTGGCTGGGATCTGATTGCAGTGCTTCTCCCACAGCCTTCCTCACAACTGCGAGGAATACCAAGTATGAGTGGCATTTGTGTCTGGTAAACACGAGGGAGAATGGGGCTTGTTCTGGCAAAAGTGACATAGTTTCAAGAAATTATTTTGTATTCTTAAGAAAAAGGCTTTTAATAACTAACCCTTTCTCAGCAAGTCAGAAATCCCAATTTTAGACCTTCACCAGACTGGTGCTCCCATCTGCCAGGCTTTGCAAAACAGTGATGGTTGCAGGGTCCTGGTTGCAGCAGAGCAACAGGAATGTACAGCTTGTAAGAGATGATGTTTCTGTATATCCCTTTTCAAAAAACTGATTCACTTCTCTTGTAAGAAATGAGGAGCAAAGACCATGGAGCAGGAAAAGATGTCTCTGCCTTTTCCAGGGGCTAAAATCTTGGCTTCAAGGAGCACTTCTGTTTCTATTTGTTTTTTGGTCCCTCCTCCCCCTTTAGCTGCGAGTGATGCACAGTGGGAGGAGTTCTTGGTATTCTGAGCAGTTCAGTAAATTGTTTGATTTGGCTCCGGTCTGACTTCAAGAAAACTGCAAAATAACTCTTCAGGTTGTTCTGGTTTGAGTGCAAAAGGTACCTGTTCAGACCAGTTTTTGGTTTGGGTTTGGTTCAACTCCTATCAACACTGACTGCAGGTGTTAATCCAGCCCTATTTTGCCTGTTTTTCTGCATCTTTTAGGCTGGGAGTTGATGTGTCTAGAGTCATGTCATTGATTTTGATGACTGCCTGTGTGACCTTTGACCAAGTGACTTTATCATAGTCTTGCTTTGAATGTAAGGAAGGTAGAAAACACTGTTTGGCTCACATGGGTATATGAGAGTTAATTAATTATGAAGCATCTCCAGGAAGAAGGTCACAGAAGTGCAAAAAAATAGATTAATTTGCTGCTTCCTTAGTAGCATTCTGCTTTTCCACTCTTGAAAAGGAAACCTGTGAAGCTGCTCAGCCTTCACTGATTTAGAGCTGAAACAGGCTGGCCGTATGCTGAGGGCTATCTTTAACCAGCCTTGCTCAGTACATACCCCAAACTGTGCTGCAGCCAACTGGCACAATTAATTCAGCACGGCCATTGGTATCTTGGCTGCTGAGACTGGAGACACAACTGTACTCGAATCCAGGAAGGCACCACCTATCAGGCTGGTGTTAAATGGGCTGTGTGTCATGCCCCATGGCCGATGGGCTGTCAGACACACAGAGAACGTTGCCAAGTGTGTCATTAAAGCAACAGCTTTTCGTTCTCTCTGCTGTCACACTGGATGGCGCTGGGCAGGTGCCCTCTCTTTTATTGTTTATGCAGTAGAGGGGAATTGCTTTACTCAGAGGTAGGATATCTGGCACTGTCCCCCTTTTTATGTCTTGAGGTAATTGCTGCAGGTCAGGAGGACCCATGTGTCACCATCTCACCCTCCTGTGCATGCTGAAAATCACACCCTTAAGTCTGTGTGTGTAGGCAAACCCTTAGAGAGCCCTCACCGCAGGCAAAGGAAAAGCTTCTTCGCAGCACATTATAATTTGACAGCCTATGGAAGTGCTTAAGTATGTTTAAGGTGTTTAACTTTAGGCAGTGAAGTTTGAATGTAGGGGCATTAACGTTTGCTTGACATGAAAGGGATGAGTCACCTTGAAGCTTATGCTCCGCTTCCCTTCCTGTTCTAGTGAGGATCCTCTTTGCATGTCACGTTCAATGGCTTTTCAATTAGGAATGCAAATCAGTACCTCGGCCCTCGTTAGCTCCAGTGGGTTTAGCATTCAAGCCCATTGAGTTTTGGAGTTGCACTTTTGGGCAGTCAGTGTCCTGCTGCACAGTTTGCCTTGAAAGGAAACATTTTCTTTCTCATCAGCATCCCACTGTTTACAGAGCCTATCTGTGCAGCTTGGGAGCTAAATTAAGAGCAGGCTTTCCTGAGGTGGAGTGTGCACGTCACTGTGATGGATGTGGTGGGTTCAGGAGAGAAGCAGGGAAGCAAATTTGCTGAACCAGGCCAGGCTAGAGCGAGCAAGACCCCAGGAGCAGGGGCTGTCTTACTGGGGTGGCTTCATGTGCTGCAAGATGGGACGAGGCCAGGCGTGATTCCCTGAAACACGCGTCAGATCCCATCTGAGTTTCCTTATGGGGAAGGTGTGTGCAATCTCCTCCATCTCTCTTCTCTTTGTGCCTCCATGTGTCTTATCTCCTGTGTTGGTCTCCCTTCCCCATGCCCGGAGCAGTTGGCGTCCCGTGTCTGCCGCTGCCGCTGCCAAACCACGGGGCTGACTCACAGCCTGTCCCTTCCCTGTTCCTCATGGGCTCCTTGGCCACATCTGGAGCTTCCTGGCATCCAAAGACACTGTTCTTCAGACTTATCCAGAGGGCAAAGGTGTGCTCACATACCAAGTGCAGAAAGAGGTGGGAGCCTGAAGGGCTGTTGGAAAGGACCAGGGTCCATGTCACATGCTGGGGAAGCTTTTCTTGGGACAGAGGGAGGAAGTTTTGCTGTAGGAGGATTTCCATACTTTGTTCTGTCTTGTTGTTTAGTCAACTTCTGCCCCTTGTCCTCGGCGTCATTGATCCGCTGTGTCCTGGAGGGGACAGACCCTGTGCCAATGGTCCATGTGTCCATCTGGTGGCCCCAGTGTCCTTAGCTACCACCTCCCTGAAGAGCTCCCCATCCCACCTCTTTGCATGCTGCAAATAACAGCAGGACCGCCTGGAGCCATCAGCAGGAGCAGTCCCTTCCCAAGGGTCCTTTAGATAAGATGTATGCCCATGGGAGGACTTTTTTGGTGGGAAGGAGATGCTGTTTACTCTGAGTTGTTCCATATCTTGATGACGGCTGTATTTGTTTTCCCTCTTTATGTTAAAAAACATGAATCATTGGCACAGAGACGTCTGGTTGAAAGCTTTATTTCAGTATACCTGTGCCAGCTTTTCCCTTCAGACCTGGATGCCCTGTTGTCTCAATTACTGAGTGCTGGAACATTAAATTCCTGGTGTCTGAACAGTTGAAGTGGGGCTTTGGGGAGGAGTAAGGGAGGAGAAAGTGATTTCTCGCTTGTTAATTTGTTTTCCCCTCTGTGTCCAGGGAGATATCTTCCTCTGTTTTGTGTTAGCAGGGTTTGCTTTCCACCCAGGAGCTTTTTCACTCTCGGTTGTCTCAGCCCTCTGGCAGCGGAGCAGCTCAGTGATCTCCTGCTGGGAGGATCAGACCCCAGTCCTTCCCCTGCTCCAGCAAACCCATGTCTTTTCTTCCTTTCTGCCCCAACTGGTGTAAAGAAACCAAATCAGCACATAAGAAATGGCTTCTTGCTTGCCGCTGGAATTACACAGGAAAATTCTTCAAGGAAGAAAACATTTAACTGCACTTCAGAGCTTCCCAGTGCAGCAGCGAAATCACATTTAGGATTTTTTTAAGAGCTGTTGATGCTTTCAAGAGAGAAAAATGGATGGAGTTGTGTTTATAGAGTTGTTGGCTAGATAGTTGCACTTAACAGGTTTCATTTTTGAAGCTTTCTTGTTTCGGTATTGATATTTACATAATAATGAGACTTTTGTCCTTTAGGAATTCTCCTATTTTAACAATTTTCCTGTGATTGCACTCCCGATGGCATAATGTCTAATGGCTATGTGGGAGAAAAGACCCCATGAAAACAATGCTCTGATTTTCATTGCTCGTGTGGCAACACGGAAGACAGTCAAGAAAGAATTTCCTTGAGCAAAGTTTTCCATCAGGTTTCCAAATGCCAGGGAAAAATGTTGTTTGATTTTTGCACTCCTCTATAACTCAAACATTAAATCCTCCCGACTCCTGCCTTAAGAAGCCAAAGATAAAAGATAGACTATCCCATTTGGCAGCACAAATGAAATAATTTCATTCAAGTTTATCTTTCTTTGCGCAGCAATAATTGGCACTGTGGCAACAGCTTTTCTCAGGCCGTTATCTGGTTTGGTCTCATCAGACCCTGGCTTCTCAGCTTAATATGTTCTGTAATTTATGGAGTGCAGTTCAAAAGTTATCTCCTCGGTGTGATGCTAAGGTTGAAAGCATAATTCCTAATGTGGGAAAGTTGCTGTTGTCTGGGGTTTTAAACTCAACGCGGTTGGATAGAGCTTTTTCTCTGGCAGCAGAATACACTTACTGCTTGAGATCTGTCTGGTTTAGTGTCCTGAGGGTGGCCAAAATTACTGTAAAGAGGAGCAGCTAAGAGGCTACAGGGAATTACAGTTTTCTGGGGAGAAGGTCGGACCAGGAGCTCTGAGAACATGCTCTCCAGAATGCAGCCGGGCACGTTATCACCGATGCAAAGCCTTGGTGGTGTGCAGTAAATTAGAATATTTCTGTCACTGGAGGTCTTAAACAACAAGTTTATTATTCATCAGCTAGGAATGGAATTAGTAGAGCTGGTCCCATTACGGGTCAAGGTGGGCTGTGTGATCCCTGTAGGCTCCTGGCAAAACGGTGTGTCCTGGAGAAACACCTCTTTAAAGGCTCTTCCATGGCAGTCCTTTCCTCAGGACACCGTCAAAAACTCTTCATTACTTTGTCCTGCAAAATGAAAGGATTTCGAAGTATGAAAACTGAAATAGTTTAATAACTGGCTGTTGCTTCACTCATAGTGATAAAGAGCATGTTCCATGTGCATGGAAGGCTCACAGATATTTCAGAATGCCAGGCATTTCAGCCGATCTCTCCTGGAAAGGAGGTGTCCTCTGCAGAGTTTGAGGCAGATCTTCACACTGGCATCTGATTGGAGTCTTACATAGCAATTGCTGGGTGATTTGGCAGCAGCAGAACCCTGCCACTTGTGCTGCTGATGTGATCAAAGGGAGAGGGTGAGAAGGACAGACGCTTCGCAAGGCAGAATTTCAAGGAAATCCATCTCGGTTAAAGTTTATAAAAACTGATCTCAGCCAACAGACCCTCTAGTGTGTCTTTAAATAGCCCAGCCTTGAAGAGCTGAGTGGATCATGCCTGGGGATTGTTGTTATCCCGGGATATTATGAGGGATAGGAAGAGACAGTGCAATATACAACCACAGACGCACAAAGACCAAATGTTGTTAAGTATCAAAAATCAATCTCCTGAGTCGAGGTGTTGTTTCAAAAAATGTCTGAGTGGCTCTGGGCAGACTTTGTCTGATTGCAGATTGCTCTGCCCATCAACAGCATGGGTTGTGCTGGGCTGACGTGCCGGCCTTGTAGGGACTGGCCATACAACAGCTCTTCGTCTTCGTCAGAGCTTGGACTCAATGATCTCAAAGGTTAGACTCGATGATCTTAGTGGTCTTTTCCAGCCTAAATGATTCTGTGATTCTGTCTTGTGGGTTCAGAAATTGACAACAAGTGCTTTATATAAGGCATTTCATATCCATGGAATTGTGCAGGAAGGGAGATTTTTTTCCTGAAATCAGAATGCCTTCTTCCAAATTAGCTTCGCCTGCTGCTGACGTCATCCCCTTTGGAAAGGGATGTGAGCATGCCAAATACCAGTGTCTGCACAGAGATACTGGCAATAATGAATCTGCTGTCCGTTTGCACCCTGCCTGCTTCCAGGAGAACTTTCATGTCTAGACAAAGGATGCAACTCACCTGCAAGGCTCAGCTATCCCCTCTGTTTGTTTTGATATTGCATAGTAATTAAGAGATGAATTTATATTAAAGGATTCCAAGAAATGCCTCTGCAACCCCAATGTTTATGTAAGAGAGAAAGAGAAATTCATAATTTATTGAATTTGTGTGTGTTCTGCTGGGATTATTCATTGGAGGAATGTACTAAGTGATTTTTTTTGTATCCTAGTAACCAACTGTCGTTGCTTTTCCATGAATAATCTTTATAGTTTAACTTGACCAGTCAAATATAGAAGAGAAAACTCAAGTAAATTAAATTTATCAAAGCAAATAATTACAAGGCACAGATAGCTTTTTGCAGGTGAGAGAGAACAAATTTTTTTCTCCCTCATTTAACTGCATAATAATCAGATTGACAGATGCTGTCTGGAGAGCCTGATTTTACCGAGCAGAACAATAATGGAAGTTTGACTCGTTACTAACTGAACTTCAAAGCTTGATTTGTGCAATATTCCTAATTAATGAATCGGTTAAAACAGTCCTTTCCTCCCGCAATGTGATGCTTTCCAGCACTTCCTAATAACAGTGCTGATTATTTCCCTTTCGTGGGTGCCAGGGTGGGAGTCCCCCACAGTTCGGAGTTCCCGGCTCTGCCGATGGTTCATCTGCCTCACAAGGACACTGATGATCGGTTAATAAAATTCTCTGTGAAGCCTTTTCTCCCTAAAATTCCAGCCCTAAGTGGAACAGCCGGAGTTTATCACTTAATAGGAGTGTTAGCATTTTTCTTCTTTAAGATTTATTTTGATTCAAAATTAGCCCCGTTTCAAAATTGTGTTTCGAGGGATCATGTTTCTTTCAAAATGCCTCTTGGTCTTAGAAATATTAAAAGCTAGTTTTAGGAGCAAAACAAAACTAGAAATTTGCTTCCCAGCTCCCTGGATATGTTCCTTGTTTCTCCCACCCTCTTTGAACACTCCGCTGGGCAGAGATACATTCCTCCCAGAGAGGTCATTAAACCAAACTATTTTCAAACTGTCTTTTTGTATGCATTCCTATTTAGTAAATGTTTATACACCCGTGTGAATTGAGTGGACTCGTGTAAATACCGAAATCTATGGGCACACTGGTAGAATCAATCTCTAAACCATGTCAAGCAGCCCTTAGCAGGTTGCTCAGATTTTCCTTTGAGATGAGATTCTTGGTGTGACCTCATTAGACAGTCCCAGAAGGAGGGAGAACCTTCCCTGTGTGCCTCTGGATCTTGACCATATTTCCCCCCTCCCTGATTTGCTCCCTGCTCCTTGTTTCCTCTTCTCCAATGGGCTAATGGCGATGGGCAGAAACGTTGCACAGCTCAGCGCCGAGGATGTTCCTGTGCTTATATTGCTGTATTTCCCCTTCCTCTGCCTAGTCCTGCACTGAGGAATGCCAGGGCATCACTTCGGGGTGGTTGCTGTTGTGCATCTCCAGCTGTCATTCATCACCTCAGATCTCTGCCCTACCCAATGACGCTCCTCCAAAGCTCTCCCTGTCTTTTCCATAATCTTTCCCCCTGGGGGTAACAGCGGTTTTGGGAGCACTGTTTGTGACTTGTCTTTCTCTGTGGCAAGGAAGGAGTAGCTGAAGGGAGTGATGCTACCTTGTAGGTCAACATTCTGTTGCCTTGGAGGGCTCTGGGATTTGGGACCTGAAATGCTCTCTCTCCAGGGAAGTCACCATTGTTTGGGCAGGGCTTGGTTGGTGATGGGGGGGTTGGGGTTGACCTCTTCTCCCAGGTAACACGTGACAGGATGAGAGGAAATGGCCTCAAGCTGTACCAGCGGAGGTTCAGGTTGGACATCAGGAAGAAGTTCTTCACAGTAAGGGTTGTCAGGCATTGGCAGGGGCTGCCCAGGGAGGTGGTGGAGTCCCCATCCCTGGAGGTGTTCAAGGAAGGACTGGATACTGCACTCAGTGCTCTGGTCTGGTTGACAGGGTGGTGATGGGTCATAGGCTGGACTTGATAATCTTGGAGGTCTTTTTTAACCTAAATGACTCTGTGATTCTGTGATCAAACACGTACTGGAGCACAGGCACGCCTTGCTGTGGCACACACAGCACGTCCTCCACGGACCGGAGCCGATGGACGGAGCTGTGCCAGGATGGACATTGGCTGCTGCCAATTCAGATGATTTTCAGCATTATTTTTAGCCATCTTGAGTGCAGCTCCCTTCAGCTGAAGCCAATTCCTCGATGTGCTGGCAGGCAAGGGGCTGGGTGGCCGGGGGCATGCTGGCTTGGTGGGAATGTGCCTGTGTGTGGGATGCAGGGAGGTTGGGCAAAGCTGAGTGTCCCTGCTCCTGCCAGCAGCAGATCACTGCAGTGAGCTTAGGAGAGGGTTTTCCTGCAGCTCTGCAAGTGTCTGGATTTTGTATTTCGAGAAGGTGCTCCGTAAGCAGTGACACCCATAGCACCCAATGCCTGATGGATTTGGGACCAGGGAAAGCCCCATTGCGGGTCCATTTTGATGCCTCAAGGCTTTCTGTACGTTTGGCATCTCTTTTTCAGCATGTTTCCAACTCAGAAGTCCCAGGGACATGATGCAAGTGGGAGACACTGGGTGCCATCTATTTCGGAGAAGCGAGGGACAACGTGTAGTTGTGCTGCTGCCAGTATTTTATTGCGGCCAAAACCACAGGAGCTCTAAGCTGTCAACACGTAATCGTGTATTTTTTGTTTAGTAATAAAATTTTGCTCTACAGAAAAAAAAATAAAAAAAACCCAAAGAACCACCCAGAGAGAAACAAATTCTTTCTTGGCGCAGTTTTTCAGATGTTATTTATAGGTGTGTTTTTCCAAGTAAATCCAAACAAGGCCAGTGGGTGACTCTGAATTACTTTTATTCCGTTAATTGAAACAAGAGCCATCTGGGTGGAAATGGGAGGGTTTAGACAGCTGTTTATATTGTTTCATGTGTAATTTCTAGAATTTGCAGTTCCATAGTTACTAAGTAGTGTGCTGTTTGACTGTACGGTGTGGGTTTATAGGTGTAAATGATCTATGAAGAATACAGCTCCCCCAAAAATACAGCTATAATAGTAACAACAACTTGCAGTTCTGAACTGAACTGTTGCGTGGATATTGACAAAGTGTGTGCTGCTGAGCAATGGCTCGAGCTCCACCTTGAAAAGTTGAGAAAACAGGGTGTCAGCTGGTACTTGATACGTGGACGGTTGCAGTGCTGTTTGCTCTATAATTCATACCTTTGCTCCGTCTCTCAGGAGTGATTCTTTCCTCTGGAGGAGGAAGTGTAAAAACGCTTTGGCCAAAAAAAAGTGGGCATTCATCATTCATCTTCAACAAGGCAAGGAATTGTCCCTCATCTCCAGGTTTCTTTGGCTCACCTGCCTCAATCATCTCTTGGCTGGGGTACTACAGGGAGAGTAAAAGGAGAAAAACGTTGATGTTGACTTAGGTGTGTTGGGATCAAATCCCACTGGAATTAACATTGACATGGAGGCTTAAAAATAAACCTCTCTTGCTCAAATCTTTTTTTGGATGGAAATAATTGAAGACATTTGAGATAAAGGAAGGGGCTGAGGTCATAGTGTGTCCAGTAATGGTATGACTGTATTGTCTTCAGTTTGGACAGTTTAATGTCTTGAAGTGGGTCATGTTTCCTCTTATTAATTCCTGCAAGGATCATGGAAAAGGATCTCACAGCTCGGCCGTGCAGCAGCCAAGTGTTGCACAACCACCTGTCTCTCGTATTGGCTTCATAGCTTAGCAGAAAACTATGCATTTAAAAAAAATTCAACTAAGGAAAAAAGGATGCATCTTTTTTTAGTTGAATGTTTTCCTATGTTTCTGGACCAAAACTCTACTTTTTTTTTTTTTTTAATTTTATTTTCTTTTAAAAATGTTTGGATTTGTTTCTGAAGATGTCGTGTATTTAGAAAAAAAATACAGCTTGTTTGTCTGAACATTGACTAAAACAGCCAACAAAAAATGTGATACTACTGTACAGGTTGGAATGTACAAGAGCTGAGTGAAGTCATCAGTTCTTCAGATGACTTGGAAAGTGAATTTGGCCAGTATTATATTTATTTCAAATCTCCCTGCTGGGACAGTGCTGGCCTGAGGCACTGGCCCACCAGTGCAGGCTGGGCTCAGCCCTTTGCAGTTACCTGTAACCCATTAGAGTTCCCAGTCCCACCAGTCCCACCGGTTGCCACCACCAGTCCCTTTGTGCTTGGCAGTGCCTCCAGGGAAACGAGCCTGGCACAGTTGGAAGAGCTGTGCTTTCCCCCTGATTTAATTATAACCAGTTATTACCATCCCTTTGTCCTGTTTTGGATTCTTTACATATTGTTTTGGAAAAGCTTAGTGGAATCGCAGCCTTTGTATATATAAAATATAGGATGATTGAAGACCTGGCCACTTCTTTATTTAGCTTCCTCAGCCATGCGTTCCTCCCAGAGCATTTTCCCCTCTTGCTGCCAGATCACTGTTTAAAATGTGTGTAAATATAAAAGAAGCTGCGGACACAGTTTAGAGATGCTGCACCATGTTGGAAGCAGGGCTTACTGGGAAGAACGTCTTCCTAGAGGCCTTTCGCCCCTCTTTTCCCATGGTTTGGTGGCTCCCTTAGGACAGCTCAAAAGCCCTGTATGGGTGTCACTGTCAAGTCTAATGGCTCTCTGGTCATCTGTAACTGTTTGGACTGAAATAGCGCCTCTGTTTTTTTCTTTTAAACTGAATTCTTTTCTGCCCTTGGAGTATAGAGAAGTTGTAATTAGGAGTAGAAAAAAAGGCACCATGAGAACCGCTGTGAAGAAAGGAGATATAGGGAAGAGGGTTCTGTAAAAATTATGAAGCAAAGAAAACCAGCAGATTTGTTCCTTTTGTCATAAGGTTTGCTTGGAAAAGTTGGAGGCAGGTATGAATGGCCAGGCTCTACTTTCTGCACTTGCAGCATCGCCCTGAGTGCTGATCTTGCCCTTCATAGTATCACAGACTGGTTTGGGTTGGAAGGGACCTGCAATCTCCTCTTATTCTACCCTGCTGTCGTGTGCAGGGACACCTTCCCCTAGACCAGGTTGCTCAGAGCCCCATCATCTGCAGCTTTTCTTCCCCTGTAGTCCTGGAGCTGGACAATCCCTGTGCTTAGAGGGAAGGTTTGATGTGTTTTTCGTGAGCGTGGAAATCACGCTGTGCTCGTAACGCCCTCGGCTGGAGCATCACACACCCCACCTGAGTCAGCCACGGTGCATGCACAGACCCGGGAGGGCTCTGGCAGCACATCTTGTGTACTGGCCTCTCTCCAAAGGGGCTTTTTGGGGGTGGGAAGGGTGTACGTGTAAATTGTTTACAGCCTGAATCCCGAGGGATGAGGATAACGTAAACACCGGCTTTTGGGGGATTTTCAGAGAACAATGCATCGAAAGTGAAGCTGAATTACCACTATTACTCTTTAAATCTTTTTTTTCTCCCTATGTCACACGCTGCCCTCGTGGTGTGTCCCTCGTGCCATGACGCTGCCTGTCTGTAGGGGATGGGTGGGTTTCCTGCATCAGGGAGACAACAGAATTATTTCCCTCTCTTTGTTCCTGTCTGTGCTGGAAGCGACACACTGATGGGCTGTGGGAAGGATGTGCCAAGCTCCAGCACTCTTTCCATGAGCGCGGTATTGAAACCATGGGATGGAATAAAATTGCAGCTCTGAGGATATTAAATGGGAATGCATGTCATTCTTCAATTTCATTAAAAGCCGTTAACATTGGAATGACATGGTCACTATTTATAAATCCCCAGTGCAGATGACTTGATACAGCTGGTCTGAAGAAAAGGCTCAATGGAAACAGGGAGTCTATTTGCATTAATGGTTGTTACGTGCTGCTCTGGCAGCAGGAGGAGAGAGTGAGGGCATGGACCATTTCAATGTCAGCGATTATGCCATGCACAAGTTTTTGTAACCCTTCAACAAATCCCAGTCGTGATTGGAAAATGAAAACACTGGTACAGAGCAATGCTTTTGAAGCATAGTGTATTGCTCCGAAAGTCCTGAGCTGTTTATACTGTCTGTAGGGGCAAAGTTGTCTTGGAAGTGAAAAATGAATGGAGAGGAATTGGGGGCAAGGAGACCAACCCATTTCTTTTTAATTTTTTTTTTTTTTAAATCTGTGAAAAATACTCAAAGATCTTTGCTGTGTAGAGGGATTAATCACAACAAGGTCTGTCCCTGCCTCAAAGCAAGAGCCACATGGTCAAGGGACCATCAGCACTTAATACAGCAGGTTTTTGGGGTCTCTTGGGTTGCTCTTAGGGTGTGTCTGTAACCCCAGCTGCTGCAGTGAATGCTGCTGACCTGGAGCAGGGAGGAAGGAAAAAGGATCTCCAAGGGCGACCCCACTGACACAATATCCTATAAAGTTAAAATATCTTTGTGTCTGTCTTGTTGTCATGAAAATCCATATTTGAGCCATTCAGTACAGCACTGAAGCCATTGAAGACACAGTCCTTCTCCTCTGATGACTGTAGGATTGGGCTTTAGACCTGTCCAAAGTGACAGCCATTGAGAAAAAATAGTTTAGCATTGTCAATCTGTGGAACTTGGACCCCATTTCTATACAAATTTAGTAAATCTAAGCAAAATGCAGTCACCCCAGAGAACATGAGGGGTTTGTCCACATCTCTGCTCCTCTCCTCCCATCCTTGTGTTCATCCCTCTAGACCAGTTTTTCCAGCCTGAAGTGTTGCATCTTGTAATGGTCTCTGTGTTATGGTGTGTACTGTCTGTTTCTAGAAAACAAAATAATAAATCACAAAACTAAATATTTTAATCACTAGCTGACAAAATATGCATTAAGATTCAGAAAATATGTAGTCTTCCAACCTAGCAGTTCTCAGAAACCATTTGTGGAGTTGCTCTGAAAGACATCAGCTGCTCACTTCTCATTACTTTTGATCACCTCCCAAAACTGTGCGATGGAGCCTGAGTTTAGGACTAGAAGATAAATTGAACTGAGCAGCCCTCTGCTCTCCCCAAGTTAAATTTCACTTTCTAAAGAAGGTAACAATTTTGCAAAGCCATAATACATCAAGTAAGGGGCATGAGTTTGCTCTCACGGTGTATGAATGCATATGCAGCATATTAGTGAGAACATAGTCCAAAAATTCCCAATAAGAGCTACAGTAAAGAGTGGCTGACTGATTATTTTTGACAAGATGTTTTTATCTTTAGCCAGTAGCCAAAAATTTCATCTCATTTTGCGTCCTGTACTGTATGACTCTCAAATCCATGACATCTTTCAAAGCTCTTTGGGTCTTGAGTCTTCAGACTGACACGAGCCAGTGGACTTGGGTGTCGAGCCCGTGTAACAGATCACAATAAGCTGTGCCATTTCCAAGGCTCCCCATCTATCATGCAGCTGCTTTCATTGCTCGCACTGAAAGACCTAAGCGGGGATTATGGCATGAACCTGGCCTTTTCTCCATCCTGCTCGCTCCTGCTCTGTCTCTCATTAACCAGCTCTGAGAATTTGTTACTAGAGTTGCAGACTCATTGACCCAGATTCGCTAATAATACGTGGAAGAGGAGATTTTTTCCTGTGCTTAATCGCTGGCTTCTGTGTATACACAGTGCTATTTATATGCAGGAGAACTAAAAGCCTGTAATAAAGATGGGGCCAACTTTGCAGCAGAATTCCTGCGTGCTGACAGTGAGAGGCACAACAGGAGAGAGACAGAGGAACAGGGAGATGGAGAGGAATGTGGGTGGATGTACCTTTACTTGCAGGCCCAGCAGCAGGTTTTTTGATAGCAGAGCCTGCTCTACACCCTGGTCCACCAGACCATATTGATTTAGCTCAGGGCTCCCCACTTTGCTCTGAAACTGCCTCACCATTGAAGTCATGCACTGACTTTCTTTGTATCGCGTTTGATTTCCTTTACCACCAAAAGCAAAGTCAAGCAGAAGGTCTGGAAGTGGGCTGGGAGAGTATTCCTGCCTGATCTGGGAGAGCACTGGATCTCCTCAGCCTTTGGGGCTCTGTGATCACTTCTGGGTTGTGGAGGGTTTGCCATCAGCCCTTTCCATCCTTGGAGAAGAACTTCTGTCGTGTTTTATTTTCTGCTTGGAGCCAGCTGGTGGTTTCTGGGAGGGAGACATCAGTGTTTCAGCTGCACTTGCCATCTTTTGGCTCCGATGCTGTTGTCATGAGATGTTCAGATAACCAGGAGGTCTTGGGTTTCCTGTCAAGGCAAACATTCTTCTCCAGGATGCGACTGAACTTTGATATGAGCTCCCCACTGCAAGGAAAGGGCTAAAGTTGAAAGGAGTTCCAGAAATGCAGGAGCTCGTTTCTCAAGGACATGGTGGGAGGAAGGAGATGGAGCAGCCTGGAGTTGCTGGAGTTGCCTGTGGTTCCTGGTTTGAGAAAAAGGATCAGAACAAAAGGATTTTGCCAAATGCTGTTGGGCAAATACCTCTCTGTTTTCATGAAGGAACACCTAGAAGCCCAGAGCAAACGTGTCATTAGCCTCTGCCTGGAAAAAAGAACGGATCTTAGCATTTGTTTTTTTAAATCTCCCATAAAATGTTTGGTTTCAAGCATTAGCCACAGAGCAAGAGGGCTTTCTTGTGGAGACGGGCAAAACTTGATTTTGCAAGCTAAAATCAATTCCTGTTCTCTGCCAGGGATTTTTCTGAACTGATCTGCAATGAAAATTATATATGTCCATTAGATATTTGTATTGAGAGTCACCTCAGTCCCACAACACACCTTCTTTTAATGAAAAAACAACTTCTGTCTTTCCTTCTCCCC
The DNA here is from genome assembly GCA_013396735.1 of Grallaria varia. Classification (NCBI taxonomy): domain Eukaryota; kingdom Metazoa; phylum Chordata; class Aves; order Passeriformes; family Formicariidae; genus Grallaria; species Grallaria varia. The sequence continues at coordinate 592,941 of VWZG01006018.1, read as the reverse complement.
TGCTTCACAAATGTTTCTTCAAAAATGTCACATTTCCTGTAATTCATAACAGGCTCTTCAGTGTCCCTTGACACCTCAATTTCTGTGTCACTCTGTTGCAAGTGAACCATTTTTTAACTTTTTTGTTTCAGGTTAGAGGACCAGGTGGGGAGACCTTCCATCAAGGCAGGGCTCTGGACTAGTCATGCAACCCACAGGAATTTACAGGGGGGGATATTTATTAATTGTTGAGTTTTCCAGTGTTTGAGCCAGCAAGACATTCAGGAATGAGGCCAGTTTTTTTTTTATAGTGGGTTTGGTATCCTAACTTTACAAATTCACACTGGTGACCATGGAATAGGTGACAGTAGTGCTTCCCACAGAGCTCCCCAACACATTTTCTGTATTAAAAAAATAAATGTCTAGGCAGTGCTAAATTTTTATGTGAACAGATTTTTATCTCTTGCTCTCAGAAGATAAGATCACGCTGGAGCAGAATCCTGTCTCACGTTACTGTTAATGTTTGTTATCAGCAGTAACAGCCTGGTGTGCCTCTCCCAGCCTTCCAGTGGCCGGCTGGATCATCTCTGGCAGTCGAGATGCTGTGGGACGAGTGTGGTGAGGACTGTGCTTGGACTGGACCACACTGGGATTGACTTCAGTCCACGAGGGCTGTTTGGGTGAGCTCGCAGCCACGCAGTGAGCTTGGCCTTCTTGTCCCCACCTGTTGGGATTTTCCTGTCCCAAAGCACAAACCACCTGCCCTCCCTCTCCAGGCGCCTTGTTTAATGTTCAACAGGGATGTTGCAGCAGCGGCGACCCAACTATCTACTGTAATAGGAAAGAGTTCTCATGTTCCAGATAAAGCAGCAGCCATAAAGATAAGGTGTGGGTGTGTTTGGTGGATTCCCTTTCACCTGTGCGATGACAGACGGATTTCAGACCACACTCCTGCTGCTGCCTCTCAGCCTCTCCCCTGGGCTTTCCAGCCTCTCCTGAAGCTCTCAGCCTGTCTCTGAACAACACGGGGACACCACGCTCCCTCAGCCTGCTGAGGAGCCCTGTTTGCTGCCAGCTGGGTGATGGGCCCCGTAATTTCTGTGCCCTTGACATCCTGGCTGTACCCAGCACACATCCCTGGTTGCCACCAAACTGCCCCTTGTGATCCTGTGCGTCTCTTGTCGTGGATTTGCTTAGAGGGGATCCTCAGGAAAGGGCTGTGGGACCCAGGTAATGTCTTTTCTTGCAGACCATGGATTTCTCGGTGAGCACTTGGGGGGCAGTGCTCTCCTCCTCCTCCTCATGTCAGGCTGCCCTCGCTGTGACTGCTGTAGCTCTGGTCCCCTTGAGTGTTACTCCCTTCTCCCTCATTTTAGGGATATTTTTCCTGCCTGGCATGTCCAGGCAAGTGAAGGCAGGATCGATGTGGCTTAGGGTCCCTCCCCAGCTGAGTGACCTCCTCCATCCCACACCCCAGAGAGCTGCAGCCCCTGAGAGGGCTCTTGTGCTGAATTTTGTCTGCTGCTGTCAGTGGGATTGCAATGCCACTGCAAACCTGATACTGTGAACAAATGGGTGAAAAAAATGTTTATTTTTAGAACTTGAACAATGATAAATATGTGGAATTTGTCCAGGGTCTGCCTGGTGTACCTTTTTGAAATGCAAAGTGCATGTCTGTTAGAATACCTCTCCAAAGGTCAGCATACCCTGCGAAATGAATGTGCTGGCCTTTTGGAAAGCAGGTGAAGATTCAGATGTGCAGTTGAGAGCATGGGCCCCCATAACCCAAATGTGTTTCAGTGCTGTCTGACACCGTAAGGATGTGGATGGAAATGCTGCCTTGTCAAAAGGGTTTCTTCTGCATGTTCCAGTGAGCAGCCTTAGACCATTCTTCATCCTTCACTTCAGCTTTTTCTTCCGTTTTCCTGCCTTCCTTTATGCATGCTGAAGTCCTGCTTTTGCGTTTGAGGGACAAGATGTAAGCGTTGTGCTTGCAGTTGGTGAGACTAGGGATGAAAAATGGAAAACTCAGAATAAAAATAAGGAGAATGTTGGATGGAATCTCAAGACATCACTCAGGGGGACTCATGTGTGATGATGTAGCCAGCTTGCCGACATGCTCAGGGATTGAAGTGTTTGAGAACCTTGCATTTTTTAATCATTTGGCTTCCTGTGGGGTGGAGGAATAGTGTTACTCTCAGAGAGGGAAGTAAGGCAGAAAACGAAGAGATTACTTGCTCAGAGCGTTGTAGGAGTCTCATAGCTGAAAAAAAGAGCTGGCATAGCTCTTTGCTGCCTGTCAGGCACACCTGGGTAGGGCGGCACTTCTGCCACGAGCTTGGCTCTCATTATCCCACCAACTATCTTTTGGGTAGGAAAGCACAGACAGGAGAGGAGAGGATTTGGAGAAATAGCAGAGTGACTGAAATGAGATCCAAACTATGGAAGCTGAGCTGCAAATTAGAGCAAAAAGGCACAAACATCCTGTTGAGCTTGCCTAGTCCCCGTCAGTATATAATGAGTAAAGCACATGCCCCGGATCAGCTTCAGGCGTGTTTCAGTGGGAAAGCTCTGCCTCCCCTGCCTCGGGTTATGTCAGGTTTTATTCCCGGTGGCAACCGGCAGGTGTTCATGCGAGGAGAGGATGATGTTATAAATAAATGATCCATTCATTTCCTTCTGGGGACTTTCCTATTGTGTAGTCACAATATGCTTTCCTGTTTTTAAAAAAACAAAACAAAAAGCGCCAGACCCTGGCCCCAAGTTCCTCTCTGGCAGGGTGGACCCAAAGCTGTGTTTGAAGTGGGTGCCTTTGTCATCGCTCTTCTGTCACTCGTGCTGCTGGCACTGTCAGTGCCCACCTTGGTCCTCTGCGCATTCTGAAAGTGGCACGAGAAGAACCTGCCCGGGAGCGGTGCCGGAGACATCACATCCCCCCGTGCTCCATCTTCACATGTGCCTTTTCCCCAGCAGGTCAATGTGGGAGGAAGGCTGGTGCTGCACTGAGAGTGGAAAGGGCATTGGGATAGTGGGGAGGAGAACTAAGGCTCTATTCCCTCCTTCCGCCTCCTGGCTAACAGGGAGACATGGAGACCAGGGCCCTTGTTTTCACAAGGGGGTTGTTTTTAACCATTTTAGGAGAAAAAGCAGCTCAGTGGGTTATAAAATAAGAGATTCTCTGTCCAGTGAGACTGTTGCCCAGCCAGGTGGGGTGTGATATGAAGGAGCTGCACTGAGCCCACTCAATCCTGCAGGAGCCCCTTGGAGTGTGTCTCGGCAGCACCCAGTGGGGGCTCTGCTGAACCCACATCCCAGCTGAGCAGCAGAAAGGCTCTGTGAATCCACGTGGAAAATGAGGAACCAGTGTGGGGAAGCCAGGCTAGGAGAGGGTTCACCCCTCTCTGCTCACTGTGTGCTGGCTGGGTTCCTGCCATCCTGCCCCTCTCTGCTAAGGAGCCCCCAGACCACACTGCCTTGGGAACACACAGACAACACGGAGCAGCACCCACATCAGCTGGTGGGGCTGTGATGAGAGCAGCCATTTCTGCATTTTACCTCTTCAGGTGGCAAGAAATGAGATTTCTCCTTGGAATGCACAAAGAAATGCCCCCAGCTCCTACAAGCATGGCCAAGGCTGACCACAGGTACCTCGGGAACCCTATCCTGTGCTGGGATAGTCTGGGAGGATGCCTGGCCCACAGTGCTGCTGGGAGGACAGTGTCCCATGGGATTTAACACCTGGAGGGACTTCTCTCCTCCCCGTCTGTCCCAGAACTCTGCCTTTGTGGCCCTACCATGGAAATGGCAACCCCCTCCCACTGGTGTAACAGCAGAGTTGTATTTATTTACATCGGTGCACAACAGGATTAACCATTACCTGGTACTACACAGTGACTGTCATGTGCAGAACAAAGGGTCACAAAACCACATTTTGTTCAGTCACTGCATTTGCCTGTCATGATTTAGGATTGCCCTTTTTGTCTTGCTGCAAACAGGAGATTTTTGCCTTTGTAGTTCTTTGACTCCTGTTGCAGATGCCTGATTTGGAGGGCTAATCCTGTGTTCAGATCTTGCCTGCCACCCCTCTTCTCTCTCATTTGCAAAGGCAGCTGTTGATTAGTGCCTCTGTTAGTTCAGGCACAAATACAGGTCCCAGCCTCTTGCTGCCCTATCTGCCACGGTTTTGCTTGCAGCAAAAGGTGTCACAACTGCAGCCTCCTGCCAGCTCTCCCAGCTGAGCTCCTGGCATCTTCTGATGGTCTTTTTCCCGGAGAGGAAAGCATCAGAAAATCCTTCCCTTGTCACGAAGCAAAGCCTGGGGTTACACGCAGGGAGGAAGCAGCTTGAAGGGAGGGCCAGGCAGGCGGCTGCTAAAGCTTCAAACATGGCAAAATAGTTCAAAATGAGTGTGAGCATGTGATGCAGTTTTATATTTAACAGGATGACTTTGAGCACTCAGGATACGTTCCATTTTTTGCTTTAAAAATCTACAAAGCCAGGTGCAGAGAGGAGGAGAGGTGGAGTGGGTGGGAAATGGGAAGACCGAATTGCCTGTAGCACCATGGTGGTGGTGGTGCGATGGAAGCCCAGGTCCTGGAGCAAAACCTCATGTGTTCAAGGATATGTAAAAGAGATTGTCTCCACCTCAGGGAGCTCATAGCTAAGGCTTAAGATTAAAAGTTGAGCTTTTTTTCATTTCTGCTTCACGCTTGTGTGAACTTCACTTCAGGCCCCAAATCTGCTTTTCTTGAAATTGGTCTCAGAATTGCTATTGACTTAAAATGCTGCAAGATCTCACCCATAAATTCTCCTTCTCCCATCTGTAAAACGAGGATGGCAGGATTTCTGTGCCATCTGCGGTGCTGTGAAGCTGAAAACAATCATCATTTATAAAGTGCATTGAGCTCAAATGGAAGGTTCTATGTAAAGTCAAGGCTTTGCAGGATGAAATGTTCCTTAATGTGCCAGTTGCATCTGATATCTGAACCAGTGGCTGGGTTGAAAGCTTTGGAAGAACAGCGTGGTGATGCAGAGGTAGTACTTCAGCTGCTAAATTTCTTGGTTTATTTGCACTGTTCAAAAGTGCCTGTTCATTGTTACAAAATGAGGGCCCAGTGAAGCCAGTGGCTGCGTGTCCCACAAAAATCAGTCTCCTACATCCGTGTTCATCTCGAGCATCTCTGACCTTAACAGTGACAATTCTCAGAGCTGGTGTGTCTCTGGCCACCATGGCAGTTAACAACACATGCATTGCAAATAGGAAACTCGGAGCCACAGTCACAGGTGTTAAGCCTTTCCGAGTGCAATAGGATGCATCTGATGGGAACAAAGGATGTTCCTTTCCATCCAGCTTTGCAGGGCGTAGAAGGGAAGCTGTCTAACCTTTGCCCTGAGAGCTGTGTTTGCCTTGTATTTGCATAAAGCTGAGGGCCAAACTGGGACAACAAAGAGCAGTTTGTGGCTGAGCTTGATGTTTTAAGATTAAATAGCACGGGTCCTAGAGAGGAGCGCAAGGCACAGTCGGCAAGGCAGGGCTGAGCCAACACATGGCTTGAGTTGAGCACTTCTGACAGAGCCTCTGGTTTCTCCTTTTGCAGACACAAACCACCAGACCCGCTCCGTCTCCAGCCGCCCCTACTACAGTTTGCCCAACAGCAGCCATGAGAGACGCTCGGTCCTGGCCATCACGGAGCCACCGCGTTTCCACTCCCAAGCCAAAGGCAAGAACGTGCGCCTGGACGTTCACTCCCGCAAGGCCACGCGGAGGAACAGCTTCTGCAACGGCGTCACCTTCACCAACAGGCCCATCCACCTCTACGAGAAGGTGCGGCTGAAGCTGGTGGCTGTGCACCATGGCTGGAGTGGCGCCCTGCGCTTCGGCTTCACCATCCACGACCCGTCGCAGATGAGCTCTGATGAGATACCAAAGTACGCCTGTCCAGACCTGGTGACCCGTCCTGGATACTGGGCCAAAGCTTTGCCAGAGAGGTTTGCCGTGAGGGACAATATCTTGGCCTTTTGGGTTGATCGTCATGGGAGAGTCTTCTACAGTATTAATGATGAGGACCCAATATTGTTTCACTGTGGTATTAAAGTGTCCGGTCCTCTTTGGGCACTCATAGACGTCTATGGAATTACCCATGAAGTGCAAATTCTAGGTAAGTGTCTGTTTGGACTCATAGCTTGCTCTATCTGATTGATTGTTTCTATGGGACGCTTAAGAAAATTAATTTGCTGTTGGTTTTGTACCTCAGATCAGCCATTTTTCTTTCCCTGGCAGTAGGGATCCAGAAAGCAATATTTTTCAGAGATGTCAGTGATGGAAAGTCCTAAGGCTGCACATTATAGCAGCCATGTGAAGGGATAAATGGAACTCTTTACCTGTAATTTCATCCAGCTTTCTCTGAGCTGGATGTGCTGCTGTGGCGTGGAAAAACATGGTGCTGCTTACAGCAAAGTCCCAGGGACTGAGGAGACAAAGATGACCAGTTCTGACTTCATTCTTTCCCAGCTACCAGTTACTGCCAGTCCATTGGAAAACTACCATCCATTGTCCAAGAGTTTTCTGCAGCCCCTCCCTAGCCCCTCTCTCCACTCTTGGCCTTGGTCCCACCCCGGCTGGCAGTTTAAGGGGCTGTGTTTGCAGACATGACCTGACTTCCCTCATACACGGGCATCACACAGATTGCTGCATTCAGGTGGTGTCTGGCTGATTTACAGGAATCATCCTTGGGGAGGGCTGCAAGAGGCAATGGATTTGTTCCCATTAGCAAACCAAGCCGATTGCCATGGAATGACATTCCTTTCATGACTTTTACAGCACTGAAATTTCAAATGAATTCAGCGTGAGATAGAGGGTTTTGAACTGGGCTACACCACAGGGAATCCTTTTAAAATGCGAGAGTGTTGCCCTTTCCCAGAGGCTCCTAGGAGCTGATTGAGTTTCAACAGCCAAACTCAGCTGCACCTGCTCGAGGGGATGGTGCTGCCATCCTGGCACAGAGCAGACACCAGCAACAAGCTGTGAAATGGTTAGTCCAGTGGGCAGGCAGCTCCATCACATATTCCTCTGAATGGTGCCAATTATTTTATAGGCGAGAAGGCTACACATAAACAACACTTTTCCCTGTCTGCTGTGTCTCAAATGTGTAATTAAACCCTACCACTAGCTTATCCTGTAACTGCAATTGCGACACACTCCAGCCTCTGGTGCTCATCACAGAGCAGGAGTGTTTGCTGAATTGGCCAGGGCAGCTGCTTCACCAGAGCACTCCTTCTTCCTCATTGGATTGGAGCTTCTTTTTGCCCCACACCCTCTGTCATGCCTGCAGCATCCAAGTGTGCAGAGTGAAAGACTCAGCCTGGGAGCACCTGTCCTCTGATGGGGGTTGTTTTTGATTAAAATACCAAACCCCCAAAACTGCCTCAGGAATCAAGGCAATGCTCAGCCATCTGGAGGACCAGGGCACCCAAACTCCTTGCTACAGATGTGGTGGTGTCATAGAGGATATGCTTGTCTCTGTCTCTTCCTCCCAAAATTTTGCAAGTTGAGAAAGCTGTGAAATATAGCTCCAGTTCTGATGTACAAAATGCATCTTTCAGCATCATAAATCAGAGTCACAGAGTGGTTTGGATTGGAAGGGACCTTAAAGATCATCCAGTTCCAACACTCTGCCTTGGGCAGAGACACCTTCCACTAGCCCAGGTTGCTCCAAGCTCTGTCCAACCTGGCCTTGAACACTTCCAGGGATGTGGCATGTCCATCATGAAGCTTGAATGTCTTGCTTCTCTGTGGGAGGATTTCTTGCCAGACACCCTGTTCTTGCTAGAAGGAGCTGGTCCAGTCATCAGCCTACCCCTGTGGCATCTGCTGAATGGGCTACTGAGTGAGCTGAGTGCTGGATGGATTTGAGTGGTTTTCCTTCTTTGTTAAAAGCCTGGTGATTTGCTTCTCCAAGGAGCAGGCAGTATTAGTACTGGGCTTCTTCACCCCTGTCTCTGGGAAGACCAGGAGTCTGCTTCATTCACACAGACTCTTAACTTCCACGTGCTTTGACTTTGCCCAGTGGGTTGAGGAGTCAGGTGTCCAGATTGCCTTGGTCAGGGCTGGAGGAAGGACACTCCCAAACTTCTCCGCACTTTTACATCATCCCCCTGTCTGGAATGGCCAAAGTGAAAAATCTGGTAAATGAATTAAGGATCAACATTCTGACTTTCCCTTTGCTGTGAAAAGGAAATCACTTTCTACACCTGCAGGAAGTAGCTTTTGTGACAGACTCTCCATTCAAAATCTCTTCAGGGCTGAGAACAACCCTGAGAGATGAGGCTTGAAATCTTCCTTAAAATGACCCCTCTTGGACACACCTGTACCTGGACACAGGTATAAGGCAATGACAAGGAGTGTGGAAAAAATATCTATTCATGCTTGTTTCCTTCATCCATCACTGTTGTGGATTTGGCTGGCACAAGACCTTTGGACAACAAGATACTGAAATGTTTCCTTCTTTGCAGAGTAACCTCAAAGCTTTTACTGAGAAAGCTGTAGGACTACACTGGTTTACAGCTTTTCTCAGTTCCCCAGTGCAGGGATCTCCCAGATCACATGGGCTCTTTGAAACACTTGTTTTCCCTTGGCTTGTGCCAAGATGCAGCTATTTCTCTGCCTTCTGCCTGCTCCACACATGTCTCTCCACCAATTAGCATTTGACCCCTGGCTGGTGTTTTCCATTGATCTTCCATTCAGAAGAACTGAATCTATAGGCTGAAATACTAATTACAACCATAAAAGTAGGCAATTGTATCTTGACTCTAATGTCTGTATCGCTGGGTTTATCTCACAGATAGCATGTTTGCAGAGACCATGACCACGGCCCGGCTCAGCACTGCCCGGCTCAGCACTTGCCTTCCACAGAGCAACCACGATTCAGCCAACTTTAACAACAATGAACTAGAGAACAACCAAGTGGTGGCCAAAATTGCAAACCTAAACCTAAGCCGGGTGCCAGGACTTGCGACAGACAACCACATCATCCCCTGTTGCCCAAACCGGCGGCATCCTGCGCAGGGGGTCCCGGCCTTCCTGGACACAGACCTGCGGTTCCACCCCACCCGTGGCCCTGACATCACCTTTTCTCAGGACCGGATGGTTGCGTGCACCAACTGGCAAGAAAGCAATAGGACTTTGGTGTTTTCTGACCGGCCTTTGCACATTGGTGAAAGTCTCTTTGTGGAAGTAGGACACCTTGGGTTGCCATACTACGGGGCCCTTTCGTTTGGCATCACTTCTTGTGATCCGAGTACTTTACGGACAAATGAACTCCCAGCAGATCCAGACTTTCTCTTGGACCGCAAGGAGTACTGGGTGGTTTACCGAGCGTTCCCAGTCCTCAACAGCGGCGATATTCTCAGTTTCATGGTCTTGCCGAATGGAGAGGTGCACCATGGGGTGAATGGAGCCAGCCGAGGAATGCTGATGTGTGTGGACACCTCACAGTCTCTCTGGGTGTTTTTTACAATCCATGGTGTAATCAACCAGCTCAAAATACTGGGTAAGTGCAGCCAAAAGAAAGGATATCAGGGAGCACTTGGCTTGTGAAATTTCCTGGTCCAGAACCAGAGCTACAGGTTTGCACTCACAGTGTTCACTGATGTGTGGAAGCAGCTCCTGATCTCACCTTGTGTTTGCAAACAAGAGTGAGTGAGACATGGTGGCATGAGAGATGTGTGCAGCCTGTGTAAGTCCCCCAGAAATGGATGAGACTGCAGAGATAAAATAAGCAGCAGGCAGGGAGGCAGGGATGGCTGTGGGGGGAAGCAGCTGTTTTTCAAGTGGCTTTTTTTTAAAGAAAGGGATTCTTTATAAACCCCCTATTCCAGCCAACAGGCATTGAACTCCTGCCTTGGTAAGGATGATGATTTTTGTGAACACAGCTCTGGTTTAAGCACTTGTATTGGACAGTAATTGCTCCTCAAGCACTGCCGCAGCTTGGGTATCAGTTGGCACTTCTGACCCATTGCTGGTGACCAGTTACAGTCCTTCTCCTTTCTTCCTGCCAAGGATTCTATCAGATAGCAGACGTTGATGTCTTTTTAAAGCAGGTTTTCCTCATCCAAAGCAATGCCCTTTCCCAGCTGACAGTGAGACAGTGACAGCTTGAGACCACTGCTGCTGGAGAGGCTGGGACCATGGGAAAGGGACTTTATGCCCCAAACTTCAGATAACCTGGTTCTTGCTTCACTGAAGCACTGAACAGGCACTGCACAATGGTACAATGAGGTCCAGGCCCTGGAGGTCACATCCAAAATCATGCACCTCCAAAGTCATCACATCAGGTATTGTTGCTAAGAGGCAGCACTTAACTCAGCAGCTGAGCTTTATCCTGTGCTTGTGGGGTGGGGGCAGCTCACCAGACTGGGGGTGTTTAGATGGGATTAGGGAGTTCCTTGCCCCCGGCACGCTCAGCTCAGCTCTCTCCTGTGTTCCCAGGCACGGTGCAGTCCAGCCCGGTGACCGTCTCGCCCTCAGGATCTCCTGGCGGCTCCCAGTACGACAGTGACTCGGACATGGCCTTCAGTGTGAACAGGTCATCGTCGGCTTCGGAGTCATCCTTGGGTAAGGACAGCCTGGCCCTCGGCACCCACCGAGACAGGAGTGAGGGCTGAGAGACGAGGCAGGGCAAGGTTAGGGGGAGATGTTACATTTCCTGCCAAGCCGACAGAAGGAACTGTAGGAAAACACAAAGCGGTGGAAAGATTTTCATGGCCTAAAGAAAGGCTGCAAATTGCTTGTAGCAGCAATAGCATGACCAGCAGGACCAGGGCACTGACTGTCCCCCTGTACTGGGCACTGGTGAGGCCACACCTCAGATCTTGGCTTCAGTGCTGGCCCCTCAGGACAGGAAAGTCATTGGGGTGCTGTTGCACATCCAGAGAAGGGAATGAAGCTGAGGAAGAGGTTGGAGCACAAGGAGCAGCTGAGGAACTGGGGGGGCTCAGCCTGCAGAAAAGGAGGCTCAGGGGGGACCTTCTTGCTCTCTACAGGAGGGTGGAGTCAGGTGGGGGTCAGTCTGTCTTGTAAGTAACAAGTGACAGGATGGGAAGAAATGACCTCAGATTGCACCAGGGTTGTTTTATATTGGATATGAGGAAAGGTTTCCTAACTGAAAGGGTGGTCAGGCATTGAGCAGGCTGTCCAGGGAAGTGGTGGATTCACCATCCCTAGAACTGTCTAAAAAATGCGTGGATGTGGCACTTGCCCCATCTGTAGAGAAGGGGCAACAGACTCTGCCTGGAACTGTAACTGTGCTACTGGTTGGAATACACTGAGGGTTGTTTGGCCAAACGAACCAGGCAATGACTAAGGAAGGAAGAGCCTTAAAAACTGACTTGAGCATGTGTATTGTACAGTGTCAGGTTTGCGCCATTCTGGTGACTAAATGATCCCATTCCTTGTTCCTCTTTTGCAGTGACTGCTCCGAGCTCCCCCTTAAGCCCCCCCATCTCTCCTGTCTTCTCCCCTCCGGAGCCATCCAGCAGCAAGAATGGGGAGTGCACCGTTTGCTTTGACAGCGAGGTGGACACGGTGATCTACACCTGCGGACACATGTGCCTCTGCAACACCTGTGGTCTTAAGCTGAAGAAGCAGCTCAACGCCTGCTGCCCAATCTGCCGACGGGTCATCAAAGATGTTATTAAAATATACCGCCCTTAGCGCCCGCCGCGCGCTGTAGGAAGGGGGAACGCCGCTAGCAGTAACCACGCCTTTCCGTCCCTGCTTATGGGTTATCGTGCTGGTCAGTCGTTATCAAGTGGCTCGTTATCTGTGTTTCCTTATTTGACTGGTAGGGCACAATTCAGGGATAAAATTGAGCTGAGGATCATGTAGGGCCCAAAGGCATGGCTGCCGTGCCAGCCAGGCTGTGTGCCCACAGGTGAATCCGGGGAATCGCGCTTTGCGCCCGACCCAGCTGCTAAATGAGAAATTTCCTGTGCAAAGGTTCTTTTTTCCCTCCTCCCTCTCTGGAGGAGGCTCGCTGTGGTGTGGCTTGGGAAGGGGAGGTTGCCACTTGGTCAGTGACAGGTGCCACTGGGCTTCCCGACCCCAAAACCCCAACAGCTCGGGGCTCCTGCCAGATGCTTGTGCTGTGCTGGAACAAAATTAGGGTAAGGCCCAGTGGGAGGGTTCAAAGTGGACAAAAGTGATCTGGAAATGTCATGTTCATCTGCATAAGGAGAACTAGTTAAGGCCAAATAGTAGCACAGCCAGATTCTCACGTGTTTGCATTCTGTCCCTGTGAACAGGTTTCTGGGGTACATGGAGAGGCTGGTCTGGACTTACATAAATCAACTTTTGCATTTAGTGGCAGAGCAGGACTTTTGGCCAGAGAGGCTGAGACCTGGGGAGCTCCCGTGGGGTAGCAGTGAGGAGCAGAAGCCCTCTGAGAGCCCAGCCAGCCCCAGCAGTGGGCAGCTACGAGGGGCAACTCAGGACTGCTGAAGCTATAATTTGCAGCTGGTGGATGAGAGGAGTGTTTGGATGGGAACACTGCAACCGTGGCTGTGATGGTGTTTGTCACCTCCAGGCACACACACCTGCATTTTGCTCTGCCATTTTGGCAGGTGGCACAGCTGCCGTGTCACCCCATCCTGCCTGGCTCACCTGTCCTAGACCTTCCCCTGCAGCCAGTGCCATGGCAGGGCTCAGCCTTTCTCCTGCCCCACCACGAGGACTTTTTGGAGCCTGTGGTGAGAAATTAATTTCTGATCCAGTCCCAGCAGGCTCACCTTTTTTTCTGGGGACTGTGTATGTGCTGATCTTACCTGCTCTTTATCCTGCCATTCCAGGTTTCCCAGCACAGCTGGGTCTCAACAGTAGATAAGAACTTGTTGAGAAAAACAGGGATCTGTCTCACTTGGCTTTACTTAGGAGTAGGAAAGAAAAAGGTTCTGGGGCTATTATTAGATGTTGGGACTTAAAAGTGATGTAACAGCTACAGGCAGCAGCTGGATGAGCTGGGCAGCATCTGAGCGTGCAGCACCAGGACTGCTGTGAGGAGCTCAGTGTCCTCCTCCCTGCTGCTCCAGCAGGAGGAGCTGCCCTCCATTCTCCATCCACTTGCACAGCCCCTATCTAGTCCTTCAGCCTGAGCCTGGCCAGTTTCCAGCTGGTCCAAGAGGGGAAAAGAGAGAGGATGGAAATTGGAGGATTTTGTAGCTCAGTGACCATGTGCTACCAAGTGCGTAAGAATGGCTTTTTCAGAGAGGTGCAATTTTAGTCTGAAAAAGAACAAAATAGAATCGAGACTCCTGTACATTTCAGGGCATCTGGGCACAGAGGGGCAGCCTGAGGTTGTCAGTGCCTGTCATCTCACCTGGCCATTCCCTCTCTCCTCCAAGGTGCTGGTGGCTGTGGGTGTGCATCCCCTCTCGGGTGCCGCCACCTCGGTGGTGCTTTGGCTGTGCCAGGAGAGCTGTGTTTGGTTACTGACGGGCACCCAGCAGTGCCCCAGTCCTGTGCTACTGTCAGAGAGAGCACACCCAGGGAGCAGCTCATCCTCCTCCTGCAGCGGGCTGTGCCTGCCAGTTCACAGGGCACAGGGAAGCCTTTTGTTTTTTCCTTGAAGAACTGATTAACATTTTAATTAAGTGTATAAATGAGAGGCTGCTGTAGAGTGAGATCTCTCAGCCATTGCCCTCCTGCATTGGCATGAGGGCCCACCGGCTTTGCAGAGCCCTTTTTGGAAACCTGGGTGATGGCACTGGCTGTGCCACTGCTGAGCCCGCCGAGCCCTAAGCAGAGCCACTGGCACTGTGACTGCAGCATGAGTTCACTCACACCTTTGCTGAAGGAGGCAGCAAGGGCAGCTTGCCTGCATCTGGAGCCTTGCCTGGACCTCCTGGCTGCCCTCTGCCCAGGGACCTCAGGCACTGCCTTCCCAGAGGGGGCCACACGGGCAGCTCAGGGTCCGGCTGCGGTCAGTGGGCACCGCACCAAGGGCACGATGCTGGCAGGGGATGTCAGCAGGGGATGAAGGGCCAGGCGGGTCAGTGGCTGCCTGGGGACAGGCTGCCCTGGGAAGGAACTCAAGGAAAGCTGTCGGAATGCACAGAGAGCGATGCCAGCCTGGATCAGGTCAGGGCCTGTGGGCACCCATGGCCATCCCTGGGGGTGCTGTCCCAGTTTCAGAGGTGCCCAGTCCCTTTGGTCCCTGCATGCAGCTACACCAGCAGAGCAGAGTCTGCCTGCTTGGCCAACACCTCAGGTCCTCAGTGAGCAGGATTGCTGCATGCCTGGGGTGGCGTTTATTTTGGTGTAGCTCTCTTGTATTTTTAAGCCAGCAAGGAGAAATACAGAATCCACCCCAGGCTGTGCCTGAGCTGTTCAGGACACACTGCAGAGGCTGATTTTTTGCTGTAGCAGCCAAGGCCAGTTTTCAGAAGGGCAGTACACAGTGGTGCTGGCAAGGGAACCAGCCCAGACAGGGTCCAGAGTGCATCTGAGCAGCAAATGGGACGTGAGAGCAGTGGATGTGTTGCCCTGCCCATCTGAGAGCAACAGGAATTTTCCAAAATAGGCCTCAAAAAGAAAAAAAAAATGTCCAGGAAAAGGTAGCCTCTTACAGATTTAATTGTTAGTATTCGTATTGCTATTTTTTTTAAACAGTCCAATTATATATGATTTGTACAGAAGATCTGTTTGTGCCTTATAAGGGTGTCTGTGCACTTTTTATCCTNAGAAGAAAGGAAGGAAGAAAGAGAAGAGATGGGGGAACTCTTTTACCTTCCCCCTTTCCGAGACAGTTCTCTCTTGTCGTTACCTTTATGATTCAATACTGTGACCTGTACATCTTGTTTAAGCTGAATCAGATTTTGGACCTCTGTATTAGGCTTTTCAAGCAAATCATTTGGGGGACCGGGGGAGGGAGGGCATCGCACGAGGGAGGGATCTGCACTTCTACATGTCAGTGCTCTATAGCGTTGTGTTCAGTGCTGTGTGTTTTACTTTTGTCCATTTACCTGTTTTACATTAATATAATTTTACTTGTTTATGAAACAAATAAAACTTTGGCTTGTACAGAGTGCTCTAGAATGTTTCAAATTGCTTGAGCTGGGGAGTGAGCTCATTCTTGATTTGCAAAGTATGGCAATACTGATACAGAGAGGAAGGGTCAGGGCATCTCTGCTCATCTGCTTAAAAAAAAAAAGTTAGACTCTTTACATACCTTTCATGAGCTTTGCTTTGCTCTTGGGAGTCACTGCCCAGTGGCTGCTCAGTCCCTCGATGGGCTGGGAAGTGTAGGAGGGTTTTCTGGCTCATTTAACTTTGCAAACCCTTGCAAGTTTGATGGACAGGGTGTATTTTAGGGCTACAGAGTTGAAGGGGTCCCGCGGCAGATGCCCTCACCAAGTGCCCCAAATTTCTTACTCCATCTCAAGCAAGGCTGCCTGGGGACTGTGGGTGGCCAGTCAGTGGTGATACAGACATGGCAGGAGGGCTGCTTCTGCTTCTTCCTTTCTTTTTTCTTTCTGGCTCTTTATTTCACAAGCAGAGGCCAACAGAAGGTTGCTCTGTAAACTGTTTATCTCCCGCAATGTGGCCTGCTGAAGCCAGACACCAGTCAGGCAGCCTCAGATGTGGCTCAATGTGGAGTGGAAAAATTCATTCATAACTCTGCCCTGGCAAGCACATGGCCAGAGTTAAGTGTTCACACGAAACCCTTCGCTCGCCACAGGTGGTGAAGGAGTCCAACAATGGCTTTTTATACTGAAATGCCACTACTTCCCCACCCCTTACCAAGCACTCCCTCTGTGCCCTACCACAGCCTTCTGCCAGAAGGCACTTGGGCTTTGGAGTCCTGTCACTTCTTTTGCCTGAGCCTTTTCCATTAATGCAGCCCCATTCCCTGGCCAGCCTTGAGGTCACAGTAACACAACTGCTACACTACACCAGCCCATTTGCTGGGACACCCATCGAAGTCTGGGCACAAAGGCAAGGCCCAAGGACCTGCCAGGGTACCCATGACCCTCACCACTCCCAGGCACAGCTGCCAGGACAGCTGGACAGATGGCACGTGCCAAACTCCAAACCAGCTCCCTGGGCAGAGCTGCCATGGCTCTGGACCCAGAGGGCAGCATACCATGTTGCACCCCAAAATTACACCAGCCACACATGTGTTCACTAAGGTGCTTGAAACCAGTCAAGCTGTTTCTTTTTATTTCTTGAAAAAAGAAAACAAAACAACCCTGCCTCCCCACCCCCCCTCCAAATTCCTAAACCTCCAAAATAAAATAAAAAAAATAATCCACCCCGTAAAGGTGAAAGTATAGATACGGCATGTACACAGCTACATCTACCTTCTGCTGCCCCCCACCCGCCCACAGTAATGTAGATTTATACGCACTTACATAATATAGCGAGACACAGACAAACAAACGGGGTTTGGGAGCCTGTGAGGAGCAGGGCACAGCAGGGCCGACAGCCCGCAGGGGATGTGCCAAACCACAGCGTGCCCCCAACACTCTTGGGCCCCAAG
Source organism: Grallaria varia (assembly GCA_013396735.1). Taxonomy (NCBI): domain Eukaryota; kingdom Metazoa; phylum Chordata; class Aves; order Passeriformes; family Formicariidae; genus Grallaria; species Grallaria varia. The sequence continues at coordinate 576,430 of VWZG01006018.1, read as the reverse complement.
CCATGGTGATGCCCCCCCTTGTCACAAACCCCAACCTCGGCGCCGCGCTGGGAGGTTGGGCTTTGGCTGATGGGGTGATGCACCCCATGGCCAAGCTCGGGGGAGTTGTGGTCGCCCTCTTCCTCCTCACGAGGTAGTCGGGGAGCTCGGCTGCACATGACGTGTGAGGTACAGAGAGGAGGCACAGCCTGGCTTAGGGCACACATGGCTGAACTGGGGGCACATATCAGATGGGGCCAAAGCCTTGCCAGCCCTGTGGCTCTTGGCATCTTCCCGACAGGAGTTGTCCAGCCCACGGTCCCTTCACAGACAGAAGAGTGGTAGGAAGGGATAAGGCTGCAGGTGTTGGTGCATACTGAGTGTGATCCCCCGCTTGGACACTCACCCTGCCCTCTTGGAAGCATTTTGGGACCAAGGGAGAGATCCTGTCACGTGCTCAATGAGCCAAATACAGTACTTGTATGAGCAAAATGAAGCACTACCAGTTCTGAGGTGCAGTCTGGGAGGGAAGCAGGAATAGCCCTCGTTTAGTGCAGAGGTCACACAAATAGCACTGTCCTCTCTGAGGAAAGCCAGGGCATTGAGGCCTCTGAGAGAGAGCAGGAAGAGGCAATTCTGAGAGTAAAAGGCTGTTCAGCAAAGACAGAGCAAGGACACAATGCCCAAGAAAAGGACACACAGCCACTTCACCCCTGCATGAGACTGCCAAGCAGACAGGGGATACAGGTCCAGCCCCCTTCCCCAAGTATCATAGGGGCTGGATTTGGCTGATGAGGTTAACTCATCCTGTCCCCACTCCTTTCCACAGCAAAAGGGCTTCACTGGAGCAAGTGATGTGCAGAGTGAAGGCAGCTGCTCCCCCAACACACCCTGCAACTCCCCCGGGGAGCACATCAACACCTCACAATGTGCCACGCAAGGAGTTTTGTTATTGGACTGGGTGGCAAATGGATCGCTTATTGCCAGCTCAGGTGACTCACCCTGATCAGAGGCTGATGTGCCACCAGAGAAAACTGCAGGTGGGAGGGAGAGGAATCAACCAAGGAACAGGGTGCATGAATTCCCATGGCTGGAAATGAATCCTGGGGCTTCTGGATATGAGGCCAGACTGGGATAGTCAGGACTTCTCTATCAGATCAAACCAGTGCTGGGGCAAACTCTCCCATCACTGTCCCAGAATGATCCTGGCCAGAGGCACCACCATTTTCATTCTGTATGCAGACAGAGGGATCTTCAACACTACATTTCCAGGGTAGAAAATACAGGACAGAGAAAGAAGCAAGCATTTGGGGGAGTGGAGAATACTGCTTCAATTCTGCCAGACTCAAATTAGAGGGAAAACCTGTAATTATTTTCAGCAGCAAAACAATGTGGCTGCAGTGCTCACACTTGCAATTAGATCTGAGAGGGCAACAGGGCTTGGTGAACACGAAACCTGACCCGACCTTGGCTGGGGGGTGGGACTGGATGACCTCCAGAGGTCTCTTCCAACCCCAACTATTCTGTGATTCTGTAAAACCCATCAACAGCCAGGTTTAAAGCATTTCTGGAGAGAAATGTGGCCCTGAATCTGCAAGTAGCCAAGGACCAAAGGGAAGAAATCGGCACTGGGGAATGACAACTCACCCATGCTCATCCTCCTGCTGGGATAAGCAGCACTGTGGGCAAGATTAGGCTTGGCAGGCAGCGATGTCAGCACAGAAAAACCCCAGGCTCTGCTGGATCTGAAGCCCCCCAGACAAGATGCCACACAGGGTGAAATGAAAGAACCTGAAAGACAGGCAGGCGGGGTGACAAACAGGGTAGGCAGCCCCTGAGCACCAGACACACCTCACAACTGGTTGTGATGAGGAGCTGAACTCCCACATTCTGGATTGCACTTGATAATATCAGCACCTATGGAAGAACCCACCTCCTGGCTGCTGCCCGCCAGCCCAGGAAGCTCAGTGAGTTGTGGGAAGGTTAATAGGGTGGTCCCCTATTAGTCCAACATGCAGGGCAGTCTGTGTGGGAAGTAAAGCAAAGCATCCCTTTTCCAGGGCTTTTGGGGGTCATTTTGGTCCTCTGTGCCTTGCAACTATGCAACTATTCTTCAGCTATGGAAGCAAAACCCCTCTGACGTTTGGTTGCGGTACTGCAGGGGAGAAGCCTGAGTGGTGTGTTGGATCAGCACAGAGAGGACCTGTTAGATGAGTGTGTGTTTGTGTGTATTTCTCTCTATTTTTTTCCATCAGGAGGATGTTGAAGTTAACACTTGTCATGGCAGAGCAGGGAAGGTCCCGTGGCATGTGCAGGTGGAACAAGGCACAGCCCTCAACCGGAGCGCAACACCTGTGCCTGCACTCGCAGACAGAGCTACAGGGACCCCATTCTCAGCAGTTGTTCCTCCTTTTTGCCACATTCCATATGGCTTTGCCACACACCTGGACTAGGCAAGGCAACCTACAACATTTGACCATGAGCCTGAGCTCCAGGGAAAGGCAAATCCTTTTGTGCAGCCAGATTTCCTTCGCTGGTACCATTCCACCTGGCTACTGCTGGATTTCTCTAGTTCACTGTACAGGTGGCAAAATGTTTATCAAGGTCCATCTCCTGAGCCCCAAGAACCATGGGAGCCATCATACACCACGAACCTTGGCCAGAACAGCTCCAGCTGCACATCTGGGCTGCCAGCACAGCACAGGAGCCAAGTTCTTGGGAGAATGTGGGGAGGAGGGTGGGTGGGAGCACAGGGATGGGGAGGGGAGGCCAAGCTGCTTCCTCCACGCTGCAGCCAACAGGCACCAGCTGGGATGCGTGGGATCTCAATTATTATCTTTCCTTTTAAAGCCAGCCTCACAGAAAACTATAAATTAATCTGCTAATTAAATACTCAGGTGAGAGACCAGGGAACCTCCAGCTGTGCAAGCAGAGAAGTGGCTACGGCTTCTTCCGTAGGTAATTGGAAGGGATCCAGCCCTCCCAGCACGGCCCCCCAGTCAGGACCTTGCAAAACCACCAGCCACTGCTGTTCTTCTCACGAACTTCAAACAAAGTCCCTTCTTTAAAGCTGTTGGTCTCCTCGTCACCTTCAAAATCGGCCACTGCCACATAGAGAGCTTCCCTGGTGATGTCCAGGCTGGAGACAGGGCCTGAGGTCCTCTCCCGGGCTTCCCCTCTCTCCACTGGTTTGGAAATGACCTTTGGGCTTACGCTGCTTTTTGCTTTGGCTTCGTCTTGGATGGAGGCAGAGAGGAAGGGTTTGGCTTTCGGAGGCACCAGCATGGGCCTCCCCGGGACTGCGGATGACCTGATTTCAGGGGCTTCCCGTGCTGGGGCCCTCAGCTCTGCTGCGGGGCCGGGGGCAGGACCCCCCATTTTCTTTGGGGGGGGTGGTCTACGAGGTGGCACAACAGGGCGCTGCGGTACGGGGTCCCTGGCACAGGGGGTGTTTTCTGGGCCCAGCGGAGATTTGGGCAGTGCCTCTTTTGCGGCATAGCTGTCCAGCTTGGGCAGGGGTTTGCTCTCCATGTTCGGTCGCTCTGGAAACCTTCCAGACGCTTCCAAAGAGACCATGGCATTACTGGAGGAGCTTTCGCTGGCAGCTGTGTCCTGCTCGGAGGGCTTCTCTGGGCACTTTGCAGGTCTAAGCTTGCTCCGCAGGCTGCAAATGTCCAGTTTATCATCAGCTGGCGGTGGGTCTGTCCGGGGGGATGCAGTGGGTTTTGGCCTGATCTGAGGTCTAGACTTCAAGAACGGATTCTGGGTGATGGGCTCAGGTTTGTCTTCCACAGGCTCAGCTTTTGGCTTGGTTGGCTTGACAATAGGCCGGAGGTTTGGCTTCTTCACCTCCTTGGCTGACACCTTATGTCCACATTCCAGTCCCATTTCGTTTTTCAGCTGGAAGAGTTTGGCCTTTTCTGGTTTCACCTCTGGCTTCTTGTTGTCCTTTGGGGCTGCTGACTGTTTGGGTGGGATCATGGGCAAAATCATGCCTGGGGGCTTGGGGGGAGGTCTCTGCCTCTCCAGTAACTCGCCTTCTGATTTAATGATGGACTCCTTCCTGGGCGGCAGGCTCGGCTTCTCCTCTGTGTCATGGTCCGAGATCTCCTCATAGCCCCCAGCAAAGGATAGGTCCCCGCTCTCAGGAGCCTCCCTCCCCTTCCAGTCTTTGGCCCACCTCCCACCGCAGTCTGTACCATTAGGAGGAGCCTCTGGCAGAGGACGGCAGGGTCCTGTCACCTCCTCGCTGGCGTTGCTGTCGGCCGCGGTGTCACCGAGCCGGAGCTGGGCCATCTCGTTGGGAAGCGGAGCCAGGAAATTCGGCCGGGACGCGTTGCTGGTTTTCTTGTACTTATCAATGAAGGTGGCAGGGGCCCAGCCTTCCTTCTCCTCAATCTGAATGTACCACCAGCCGCTCAGGTTCTTCTCAATAACCTGCCGAGGGGAAAGGAAACCTCAGACATCCACGCGGGATCCCGCAGGATGACTCTGAGATGATGTCAGTGTGACACATGGCCTTGGCGCCTCTGCAGCCAAACACTATGGAATCACAGGATTGGCATCTAATGGGAGGGGAACCTGGTCATGACCTCTGCCAGGGAAGGAGGTCTGCGTGCCCTGGGCCTGAGGAATGGAACAGCCATGGCACGGAGCTGTTCCACAGCTGTCACCTGGAGCAAGATGCTGGCAGTGGCCACTGTGCGGCACTGTTGGAGCGATCAAACCGGCAGTGATGCTGCACGGATCGGACACCATCCAGCCTCTGCAGCTCCCAGAGTAGGGCTGGGGCCTGAAAGGGGCTGACCGGAGCAGCCCTAAAGGAAAAATCCTCTTAGAGAGGCATAAATCACATCAATACATGGAGAAAGCAAAATCCCATCTGCAGGAGGGATTCTGCCAGCAAACAGGGTGTGCCAGGAAAGCAGTTCTGGAAGCACTTTTAACTTTACACCTGGCCTAACTAAGAAAAAAACCTACCATGTCTAACCCCATTTGTGGTTTGGCTTGTTATTCCATTAGCTCAAACACAGCATCCACACCTGGGGGAAAGGAGGCCACCAAGCCTCTTGAGCTTTTATAGGTTTCTCTACCACCACTCTAAGAGAGCCCTGGGATGTCAACATGATGCAGAGGCACATGTACCACCATGCCCAGTTTTCATCCAGAACACCCTTCCCTGTTTGGAAGGGGAGCTCCTGCCTGAAACAGGTCCCAGGGCACTGGGAATCAGGAGGCCCGCACTGATGTTAAAATGTGTGAAGGCAAGATGACAGTCTCACCTCTACTTTCATTCCTGCCTGGAAGCTGATGCCATCAGGAATGGTGGTCTGGAAATCAGCGATGGTGTAATATTCCTCTTCCACTTGAGGAGGGACGGGAGGTTTAGGCAGGTTCAAACCACGTGGCTATGACAAGAAAAAAGAAAACCCACCAGTGTATTTCTACAGCAGGTGTGACACAACATTCCCACAGCCCACCAGCCTGCAGAGACACACACCAGCATGGGCCAGGGACAGGGGCAAGATCTCATGCAAAGAATAACCAGTGAGCAGAGCTCCTTCTACTGCTCTTCTCCCACTCTCTTTGCCATTGCTGCTCTCCTACATCAGCTGGCACTTACTATGGTGAGGTCTCGGCGAGGAGGTGGTCTCTGCCTCATCTTGGGTGACTCTGTGGAGGAAGAATTCCAGATGCTGTTGAGTTTCTGGCTTTTGGTCACACATACGTTCACAAACGACATGTGACAGACAAAACAGAAAGGCAAGGACCAAACCTGCCCCAGGGGAAAGGAACACAAAGGAAGAATCTGTCTGCCTGGTACCCTGAGTAGCACAGAACACCCAGGTTTCAAGGGAAGAGAAGGGAAGGGAAACCAGCTTTCAGGTGTTGCTGGGAAATGGATCTGAGGTGACCACAAAAAATTGTTTTTGCATGGCAGGACAGACCCAGAAGACCAGGCCTGCAGAGGGATTAAGATCATAGAACCACCGATTTACAGAACCGCCTGGGTTGGAAGGGATCTTAATGATCATCGTGTTCCACCCCGTCATGGGCAGGGACACCTTCCACTAGCCCAGGTTGCTCCAAGCCCTGTCCAACCTGGCCTTGAACACTTCCAGGGACGGGGCATCTACAACTTTTCTGGGCAACCTGTGCCAGTGCCTCACCACCCTCACAAGGAAGAATTTCTTCCTAATTGCTAATCAAAATCTACTCTCTGTCAGTTTGAAGCCATTCCCCCTTGTCCTTGTCACGAGATCCTCTTGTAAAAAGTCCATCTCCATCTTTCTTGTAGGCTGCCCCAGTTTCTGAGAGGAGAGCATCTCCAGCTGAATCTGCAGCCTGGGAGGTGATCCCCCTTCTATTTGCTGACCCTCAGCAGGTCCACGTGCCTGTGCCCCACCTGTGCATGCAATGACACCCCCAGACCTTGCTGCAGAACTCACAGCCCCTGCAAGCCTCTGTCTGTCTCGTCTCACACCCCATCACCTCACTCCAAAGCTGCAGGGTAGGCTGTGCTCCCAGCCTAGCCCCCACCCACCAGCCCCTGACCACCCACTCACTGCGTCGGATGTCAGCGTTGGGCAGGGGGCGGCTGTCCAATCTCCCATCCCTTTGTGCAGCGAGCCCATCCTTCTCTCGGCTCATCACGACCTGCTGCCGGGAGATGCCATCCAGATCCAAGGCACATGAATGAGCAGAGGAGCCCGGCCCCAGCTTCTGTGGGAACATGTCTCCATTCCCCTTTCTGAGGTAGGAAGCAGGGGCCCAGCCTTCCTGGCCCTGGTACCTGTCGGGGGCAAGAGTGGCAACATCACTGTACTGAGTCCCCCGTGCTGCACCAGGGCTGTGAGCCCTTCCCGAAGGAGCAATGCCCTGTGCTCCATCAAAGTGCTGTGGAGCCACTGGACACCCCCAGAGCCAGAGCTCAGGACACATGGTGAGTGTGGCAATACGAGCTCACTGGGTGCTCAGTGGCACGTGGGCACCTGCAGAGCTCCTGTCATGACTAATGCTTTCACACAAACAGGCCACAGCCAGCAGGCCAAGGGCTGAGAACAGTGAGAAACCCCATTTTCTTTTCACCTCAGCAATGGCACCAGTGCAGGAATGAAGTGCGCTGGCAGGGGACGCCGAGGGAAAAACCAGAGGGCTGCTGCTGGATTATGTACCTGGTCTTTGGAGAAGGCACAAGCCCTCTGCCTGTGCACCAGCGGCCTGGATCCATTCCCTGCCCTAAATCTGTTTAAGAGAGAAACCAGCCCCGTGACCTGATCGCAAAACCACATCCGCAGAGTCTCCCTGCCATGCCGGAGACTCTCCCCGCTGGCTGGGCTGCAGCCACTCTGTTCAGATGGCACCAACTACTGAGCTTGTAATTGCCTTTAGAGCTCTTGCGGCAGGTCTCCTCTGCTTAAAAAGTCAATGGATGTGTTTCTGGGGCTTTGCTGCTGCCAAGACCACAGGTTCAACGTAAGGTTAGGAAAAGTGCAGCATGTGCTCCCACCCTGATCAAGTCCAGCCTTTTGCTGGACCACAGATGAGAAAATGAGCTTCCAGCAGAAAACAACTATCAGCTCAGGATGGTCTGGAGCCTTTGGCCTCAGCTCACCCTGCACACAGCAGACCTGGCTCAGACAATAGCCCTTCTCTGTAGAAGCCTCCTAACAGAGTCAGAGGATCCAGCCTGCCTTTGGGACACTCACTGGTTTTCCCATCAGCAGGACATGAGGTAACATTCTCACACCAGTTCCCTTTGCACTGCTGGGGCATGTGATGCTGTGACACAGTCCACTTCCCAGCACAGGAAATCAGGGGATTTTAAAGATTCTCAACCAAAGCCATGCTTGAATATCAACTGGTCTTTGTAGGGATGGAGAGAAATGAGTTCTGGTACTCTGCTCTCCTCAGCACCCTAGACTGGCCCCTGTGTACATCCCACACGCATTGGGTCTATGTTTTGCACAGCCCCGCTGCAGCGACAGGGAAGAGCAAGAGGCAGGGACAGTACCTGATCTTCCACCACCCCTCCAGGTTCTTCTGGATCACCACCACCACAGCTCCCTTGTCCAGGTTCATTTCATCCTGGTCTCTTGCAGTGTAGGGGTAAATAACGGTGTACTTCTCCTCTATTGGAAAGAAAGCACAGTTTCACACAGATACTGTTTTGTGGAAACTTGGACTCAAAGAAAAATGGTTATAAAGTGCTTCATATAAATGATAATTCTTGTTGTAACTGAGGTGCAAATACACAGAGATACACAACCGTTCAGAAGTGAAATGACAGTGAAATGTATTTCGGAACAAATGCAGCTGCATTCGGAAATGTAAACATTGGAGAGCTACTCTGGCCCAAGATGTTGTCTAAACCAGTTCCTCTCTCTCAGGACCAAAAACTGTCTTTTTACAGCTTGTCACAGAAGCTCTTCCATGCACCCATTTCAGTTCAAATTTCTTTCTCAAAACCTTTAAAGAAGAGCGGTCCTCTGTAAGGGGAGAGAAATCCCATGGGCATCAGAGAGCAACCCCTCACATATAGCTCTAAAACCTCTTTACAGCAATAGGTCTACAGGAACTTTCCTCTTCAATTGCTGCATCCCAAGACATTGGTCAAAGCCATGTGTGGAGTCTGGAGAAGAGTCTGATGTTCTGGTCACCAGACCAAAGGATGTCAAGCAGGAATATGGATGTTATTCCCTTCAGAAGGAAGGGAAAACATCCTAACAGCCATGCAAACAACATGTCAGACAAACAGGTCCACCCAACCACCCCTCTCCCTCACCTTGTCCTGTCCTCTCTGGAAGAAACACAGGAAAATAATTGCCTGTGCTCAATCTCAAGGGTGAAGGCCATTTGGGGAAAAATCTGCCTCCTAAATCCAAACCTCTGAACATTCATATATCCCCACCATGCAGGTTTTCTGGATTTGCAGCAATCCTGGGCCAGGGGTCCAAGTTGCTCTTGCAGGAACTAAGGCAGCAGTTGGAAGAAGTCTGCATGTGTGTGCTGGGGGAAAGCAGAAACTCCAGTCTCTGAATCCAAGAAAAGCCTTGAACTGTGAGAAGGAGACGCTGATAGAGGAAAGGGATGTGGACATAAGCGAGCCTCATGGAAGGCTGAGGAGCAAATATGGCACACACTGAGGACTGACACCAGCAGGGCTCATCACATGCAAAGCAAACAAACATGCACACGACAAGGCTCCAAGCACAAAACATGGGCAGCCAAGAAAAGTCTCTGTGAAGTCCACCTTGACCCCATCCACTGGTGTACAAGTCCCCAAGAGTCCGACGGCGGCCAACGTGCCGGGGCAGAGACCAGTATCTCCATGGGACTGGGAAGAGCATGTTGGGGAAGCAGGAGAAGGACAAGAGAGGATGTGAGGAGGCAGCACTTCAGGTCCGAGAAGCGACAGGGCTGACACCAGAGAGTGGTACAGAGACTGTTCTCACCTGAGCCCCCCAGGGGCCCTCCCACCCTCACCTGCCCAGAGGAGGCTGAGCCAGCTATGGCACTGCTTTGAGCACACAGTGGTCACCAGGATGTGCTCTGCAGGGGCATTTCAGATCTGCTTTAAGCAAAGGCTGCAACCTTGCTATCCCCATAACACGAGCTCAGGCGTGCTCTTTGTTCTGCTTGTGTTGAAGACGTGATTTGTCCAAGCACCTGGGCTTTGCTCCTCCTCCAGTGCCGGTGAAACAGCTCCCTGGGGCCTAAAGGAGGCACTGGGATGGCAGGAGTGAGAGTTCCCTGGAGGTGGCACCTCCCCTTTCTGTGGGGGAGCAGAGAGGGCAGCAGTCACACTGCCAGTACCCAGCTGCCCACTCCTGCTGCAGCACTGGAGCAGAGCGCTGGGCAGGCAGCACCTGGATTTGTCCTTTCCCTGCCCAGTTCAGGGAGGGTGATGCAGTGCTGCCAGAAGTTCTGAGCAGATCAGCAGGAAGAAGTTCAGGTAGATGCCTCCAGCAGCTTCTTACCTCCATCAGGCTGCATTGAGAACTCATCTTGCCCTCCATCCTGGGCCTCCAGGCAGGTTGCTGGCACCCAGCCTTGCTCCTCCAAAGTGCTCACAAACCACCAGCCTGAGAAGAAAACAGCAGGTGGCTCAGCCAAGGCCTCACACCAGCCAAAAACTCCCTCCTCCCTCCAAACCACGAGCCTGTGGGGCTGTGACCCCTCTTTGCTGCCTACATGGGAAGCTGGGGTGACCCCAAAGCAGCAGAGCCAAGCACTATCTGAAAAGGAGGACAGACAGCAGCATGGGAGAACTGCAGCTGAATGATGTTGAAATGTACAATTCCCTCCCCAGGAAAAACAGGGGAGGCTCTCTGAGTTGAATGGTTCCAGCCACTGCATTTGCTTTACTTTTTTCTCCCCCTTCATGGTTCATTTTCTCTCAGTCTGGGTCAGCAAGCCCAGGCTAATTAGCAGAGATGAATACCCTGTCTGTGAATCGATAGCTGACTCCTGCTGCGCTTGTCTTCTTTACATTTGTGGAAACAGCAGAATTGAAAAGCCAGGATTAAAACATGAGCTCTCCCAGCGGAAACCCAGCCAGCTCCACAGTGGCCACGAGCAATTCTGGGCCACCCTGTGTGTCCAATCAAAATAAATGTGTGCTCCTCAGTTATTAAAAGCACAACCTATTTGTGTCTTTATGGGAAAAAAATAAAGACTGAGTGTTATCCTCAGAACCTCAACAGTGAGTCATTTAGAAAGACAACTCGATTGTTGGGGAGGGAATCAGCTACCTGCATGGCAGGGAAAACCAGGGATGACCTTTGATAAATGAGTTATTTTCCATAGCTTTTGAACTGGCTGTGCTAATAGGTTTCATTTGCTTCAGGGTTGCTTTTATTTTCATCGTTCTCAAACATAGCTGCCAGTGCAACTGATCCTCTGGGGACCAGCTTTGCAGAATTTTAAAATCTGTTTTCATGACTTATCTTTAATTCCCACCCCACCCAAGCAACTTCTGTAAACTTCAGCGAATGAATTCCCCTTTTCAACAAACTCCAGAATCTGGGCCCATGACATGACTCGATCCCTTTACAGAGGTTAAGAGCAAGTTTAAGTTTTGAAGCAAGCAAAGAGCTCAGCTGCCTGCCAGGCTGCGTTTGGAGGAATTGTGAATGCACAATGGGGGCTTTCATGGGCACCATGAGAGTGTCCCCCCCCATCCATAAAACAAGGCTGCCAAATCTGGGAATGGTGTTTGTCCTCAGGACGCATTGGCCAAGTTTTGCATCCCAAAGAAGCTCAGAGACTGAAGAAGATGGACGGCGCCTGGTGCTCAGCACATGGATAATCAGACCCTTCCCTTAGAGACAGCCCTGAAGTCTTGTCCACACTCATACAGGTCAAAGCTTCTTCCTCCACATCCCACCTCCACTGAACATCCAAGAACATCCCTGTGAGGTGCCTGGAGGCCGCTTAGTTTAAGGTCCTATTAGGAAAACACTGAGAATACAGGATTGCTATTCCTGCCCCTGCTCTGCGACACAGAGCAGACCCAAAGCCCTCTGCCAAGCCAAACTCTCTGTACCTGATTCGTTCTTCTCAATGATATCCACCAACTGGCCCACGCACAAGCTGATCTCGGAGCTCTCCTGCTTCTGGTAGTCCGCCACCACGACATACTGCTCCAGCACCAAGGGGTCGACCGACGCAGAGTCAGCTCCTGCACAGGGGGGACAAGAACCGACCCGTGTGCCAGGGTCAGCACAGGCCACCACTCCCGAGCACCTGCTGGCCTGCGAGCAGCTCCAGGACACCCTGGGGACCCCAGCGTGAGAGATGTGAGCCAGAGACTTGGGAACAGTGAGGAGGAGAGAGATCAAACCAGCAGCCAGGTGAGATGGGTACAGCCAGGTGAAACCTTTTGCTTGCTACCCACCTCCCTGCTCACCGACAGAGCCATCCGAGCAACCTCGCCGCCACCACAGATGCTCACAGCAGCGGGGACCTGCTGCTGGAGACCGGGGGAGTTCCTGTGCACTGGCATCAGCTGTCCCAATGCACGGACCATCTCCGGCCCTGGCTCAAAACAATCCTACAGTGGGTTCTGCTGGGCTGAAGAGCCTGGACACCCCGCTGGAGGGTGTTTGTAGGACAGAGCAGCATCCCCAGTCCGCATCACCCTGGGCTATTCAGTCACCTCGGTTAGCTCCGCTCTCTGCCTGGCTCCTCCTGCTGCGGATCCAAAACAGACCCCAAGGAGGAGCAAAGGGGCAGGACACACCGGGAACAAAGCCCAGGACGGAGCGGATCGCGGCGTGCGGGGCCGGGCCGGCGGCAGGCGGCACTGCGGGGTAAGAGCGGGACACCGGGAGCGCTCCGGGACACGGAGCACGGCTGGATGTGCCACGGCAACGCTGCGGCAGCGCTTCCCACCGGCACCTGGCACTGCTTCAGGAACACGGCCCGAAGTCTGTCCCATAAACCGAGTTCCCCTTTCCCCACAAGGCACTCAGGTACCCAGGGCACCACAGCACTTGCCCAACTGCCTCCAAAAGCAAAAAGGTGTCAGAAACTCTCGCCTGTGACTCCCCTCCATCCCAAGCCCTGGCTCCCAACAGCTACTCTGCCTTGCAGCTTCACAACCTGTCAGAGGAGGACACTGTAAAATTATCCTGTTCTCCCCTGGGGCAGTAAGATTTAATTAATACTTGCCAAATGCTGTGGAAATAGGAGAGCGTTAATTATTACAGCACAAGCAATACCGAACATTGAATTTAAAGGGCCTGTGTGTTACTCTGAGCCTCAAGTTTTGGATCCAGGCAGAAATCCCATCTGCCCCAGGCTCTGGCTGCTACAGCAGACAGATACACGGGACAATCACCCCCCTGTCTCCGAGGGGTGTGAAATTCCCTCGAGAGAGACAGTTCCTTAGGACAGTTAGGTGATACGCAGCAAATAATTTAGCCTGTGTTCTCAGGAACAAGCTTCTGTGGGCAAGTGCACCAGTGCCAGGGTCTCCCCAGTTACATGACAGATCTCAGCCTGACAAAAGACCTTTGCTATGGGGGAACCTATTGCAGGACATAGGTTCCTCCGTAGGAAACCTATGGGGCCACACTCATCCCCATCCCCAAAGGGTACAAGTAGAGATGGACAAGATCCAGCAGGTCTTCAGAATTCCAAGGATGCTTTGCTGTCTCACAGAGAAGTTCTCCTGTGCACAAGGTCACAACCCCTCCAGCTGGTTCTGAGAAAGGCAGACCACAACCAAGATTTAAATGAACAATGTGTCTTCAGGTCATCCTCCCATTTAAAGGAAGAGGAGACAAATTGTCTGTGTTAATCTGCTATAAACAGCACTCTGCAGAGCTCCAGGTGAGCTGGCCAAGTGCAGAGGATCTGCTACTGCTAATGAAAGCTTCCTCCATACCAAAACCCAGAGGTGGGGCACCAGACAGAATTAAAAATAGCCCTCCAAAGGGAATGGCGGATGCTAAGACTATCTGTTCTACTAGCTCAATTAAAGGTTTGTATTTAAAGTGATCTGAGGATCTACCCAGCCCCTGAGAGAAGAATAACAGCTATAGGAAAAGATAAGTACTCTCCTTTCTGCCTCCCTTGCTGTAATTACACCATTGCTCTGAGGCTATTTGTAGTTCCAGCAGCCAATTCTGGATCCTCCAATGTAGCTATTAAACCAGCAACAGAAGTGGTAAACTGAGCTTGGAGGAAGAAGTAGGCGGTAATTTCAGGAGCATCTTCACCTGGCATAATCAGCTTCAACCACAAAAATACACACTAAAGTTAACAACAACATCCTGCGTACGGACAGACTTGGGTTTCTCAAAAATAGCAGCAGTGTAAAGGCTCCCACCTAAGACGGGAGACAGCACTAAAGTTCTGCACCTGGGGAGGGGAGGAAGAATTCATACAGTCCCACAGGAGAGTGAGTTTTGCAGACAGCACAGGCAAGAGCACAGACTGCGTATCAACACTCCCCACTTGTGAGACTGACACAAAGGTGGCCTAGAGAAGGGATGAGCGTAAAGCCAAGAGACCACTGAGGCCCTTGGATTAGACTTGCAGAACTGATGCTCGCTGTGGATGCAGAACAGCCACTGGGGAGATGCTCAACACATCCCAGGACCAACCCAAGGGCTGCTCAGTGCAGTGACCTTGCTCTTAAGGCATGTTGCAGATGGGTCAGCCTGAAAATCATTGCAGGTTTTGTTTCAACAGAGACTTGGCCATTCACCCAAGTGTTGAGATGTACAAAGCCAGCAGGAAATTTCACAGATACGGGGTTGCTTGTGACATTTCCTGGTTTTCCGCTTTCTGGCTTTCCAAGTGCCAAAAGTGAGGATTTTCTAACACAGCTTGGACCCTGGTGCCTCCCAAGGGAAATAAAAGCTCAGGACTGAAATCAGGGGCCACAGGCATTTGGTTTTGAAACCTGCCCCTGCTGTATACTCCAGCCCTTGCCTAATGCATCTTCCAAAAATGCCATACTTTTGATAAAGTTTCTTCTTCCTACTCCTCTGCCTGTGCTGATCATACCCAGAGCTCTCTCCCAGGAGGAGTTTGTGAAGCTTAGTACCACAGGTGACTTTCTCCCTGCTCTCATGTGAAATGGGCACTGGATGCTGCACTGTACTCTTTTCAGACCCTCTCATCTCTCCAGGGATTTTTCCAGAACTGGAAAATAATAACATTCACCAGTGGATTTTCAGAAAGGTCTCCTATGGCTCCTGTAGGATTTGAGGGTCCCTCATCAGACTGAATAGTGTGGCTTGGGATCTCTCTGCCATTGCAGGCAGATCACATACAGAACAAAAGAGACATGGCCACATAAGAAAGCATCTAAAACAAAACTGGCAGCAGGGTATTTAAGGTCTCTGCCAGACTCTTTGGGCAGCTCCACCCAAATATAAACTCTGGAGACAGTTTCAGGTTCCCCTGCACTATGTCAGTGCTGCAACAAACCCATGACTCTCCATCTGTGCTTTCTGATGAACTGTGAGATGAGGAGAGAATAGAAATGCTCAGAACAGCCTTGGGGATTGATATGATGACTACTTTTAGATGTACCTAAATCAGTGGCCAAGTCAGTCTTCTGAGTCCCAGAGCCTGGGGGATAATCCACTCCTCTCAAGCTGCAGGCTGAACGGAGCCTGGGCCCATGCCTGAGGCTCACAGACGTGGGATTACAAATACTGGTAAAAAACCTCAGCAAAGAGAACAGATCTCATTTCCAATGTTCACATACACTGTGCCCTCCTCTAAACGGCAAATGTCACCTGAGTCTCTGGGTCACCACAGGAGGCTGAAGGCAGGCAGCACTTTAGCCCACTTTACATCTCAGTGCCTGCTTAAATCCCATTTCTAAACAGGGCTTGCTGCTGCCAGGAACTCAGAGCTCTTTCCAACACTCTCCTCAAGAGCAGTTCACCCCCTCTCTGGCAATGCCGGGAGAAATAAGCAATTGGGAAACTGCTTGTTGGAAAATTCTCGTGGTTCTTGTTTGTTAGCAGCTAGTGGATGACCCCTCCTCAAGGAGATCATGGACTGAATGAGTGTTTTTTGTGCCTCGATACATGTTTGTTACCTCAAAGCAGGCCTGGGTTGAGGACCCAGTGAACCTCCTCCAGGTATACGAGGAGCTGGGGTGACAGCAGCAGAACCAAACTCTGTTTCTGCTGCCAGAAAACGCGAGACAGTGAGAGGAGTGTCTGAACAAGTCTGGTAGGAGGCACCATGTAACATTACTGCAAGCAAACACTTTTCCCTGATGGCTCCTGCACACCTGCCAACTGCCATGGGCAGAACATCACACCCTGCCCTGCCAGAGCAGGCTCTGGCTTGGTTGTGACCCAAACTTTTCCCATTCCCTCCCTCTCAACGGTGTCAAGCAAACAGCATCCCAAAGAGCATTTTCTCTTTGACCTCAGCAACATCCCCGTGCCCCTTACAAATCCACCATACCAATGGATGGCAGAGTGAAGCTGTCTACGAATGCAGTGGGAAGGCGCAGGATGAAGCTGTTCACGCAAGCAGGAGAAAAGCTCCTGCTTTTCCAACAGCCAGCATTCTCAAATTGAATTCTGCCCTCACAGAACAGAGCCAGACAGCAGAAATTTTCCTCCTTTTCTCAGCCCTAGAGGCCTTCTCTTCTCTCGCCTAATGCAAGTGAAGAGGAGTCAAAGTGACCTAAGCACATACTGACCTCATAGGTAAACACAACACTCCTCCCTTACTCACCAAATGTTCCTGCTGAGGCAGCACACAAGAGAAGGTTTCAAGATGAGGGAGACTGTAACTTTATTTTAAATTTGTTTTATCAAAATAGAGGAGAAGGAAAATATTTGCAGCCTGTTTTTGTCCCCACCCACAGCCAGACACTTCTTTCTCTCTGTCCCCAAAGCTAAGTGAAGACCCACTTCAGACCAAGAAAGCCAGTACTGCAGTCTGTGCTTGCAAATGGCCCATGAGAGCTTTAAAATGACCATCCCAATGTCCTGGTTTGACAGAGAGCAGTCGGAGTTTGAGGAGCAAATGTTGTCCCAAAGTTTTAACTATACTGGTAAAACCCTGTTAGTCCACCAGGAGAGCACCCAGCTATGACCTGCCTGTGAGAACAGACCGAGACCAGAAGCCAACAATATCAGAGCTTTTCATGTGCATCCTACAGCTAATCTCAGTTAAGACACTGGAACACCATCAGCTCTTGAAGGATGGATGACATGCAGCTCCAGTAGAAAAAAAGCAGAAACAAGTCTTTGTATCCCTTCTCTCTCCTCCAAGAGGAACCCACTTATCTACAAGTGAATCTGCTTACACAGGAGTGCCAACTCTGGCCCAAATCCTTTCCACCAACTATTTCAGCAGAATCGCCATCCTGCTGAGGCTCAGAACTTCTTTCCTGAAGAGCATCACACTATTTTTAAACCTGTGACTCCAGCAACTCCCTAAGACGTCTCCCTAATCCACAGATCAAAGGCTCTTCCACTCCTCTCTCCTCCTCCTCTCACTGGGAAGCTCAGATAATCATTACGCACACCAACTAGGTGGATGTTTCCCTCTGTAAGGAGCAGGGGTAGAGTATCCCAGCCCCAAATGTCTTCCCAAAGGCTCCCAGCTGGTGTCATCATGACGCAGAACCTACTGCTGCATCAGGAGACCTTCAACCCTACACCGACTACCAGGCAGCTCAGACGTTCCTTGGGACTTTTGAAGCATTGCATCCCCAGTCCTGCAGACCTTCACCCAGCATCTGTGGCACATCCCCTGCACACGGAGCTGCACCAACAGCCAAGCCCCAGCCCCACCGTACCTCGGCTCCGCTATCCCCACGTCCACCAGCCACCACAGAAAGCTACAGGGGATGTGACAGCCTCTAGCAGGGGTCTTGACCACCCAGACCAAGCAGGTGTGCCCCCGGAGAAAGGCAAAGCAAGAGCAAGGGCCAGGTAGCGAGCAGCTGTTAGTACCTCTCTGCAGGAAAGAGGCCGTTCTCTGGATAAACCCTGATGGAGGAACAAAACGAACGGGAGACAAGGTATGAGGTGGGGAGGGAAATGGACTTGGGGGTGGCAGCAATGGTGGCAACGACTCAGTAAGTGACTGAAGGGGGAGGCCAGCACAGTGTAGAGTTGTGGGCATCTGACCCACCTTTGGGAGCACCACAGGAGGCACAGGGGACATGGGATCAGGACTCAGAGGCTGGAGTGAAATCCCAGGTGGATGAAGGGGGCACACTGTGCTGGGGAGCCCCACAGGGGAGCAGAGCAGGGGTTTGTCTTGCCATGGGGCTGGGCCCTTGCCCCGCTCCAGGAGACCACAGCTGTGCATGAAAGGAGGAGTTGGTGTAACCAGCAGAGAGGAAAGGAGTCCTTACCAGACCTCTTCTTTCCAATGGGCTCCCTGAAAAAGAGAAGGAAGAGCATCAGCAGACGGATGGGGCAATTGGATTGTTGGTCAAGTGACAAACCCACACAGGAAAGCAAAGCAGTACTTGGCCCTGGTGGGGCTACTGACCTGCCTCAACCAGCTAATGTCTCCATGGGTGACATGGGGCATCACCCACCCTGCGAACTGCCCATCCCTCCTCTCTTTTCATCCAGTAACTTAATGTCTTGTCTTTCCCAGGGGGAGTCTGGGTTGCTGGCCTGGCCTCCTTGGTGGCTTGGTCTGATAGCTACAACTCCCACCACATCCTTTGGTGAAGGTGGGTGGAATGGGATGATCAGGCAGCAGAGTGAGGCACTCGGGAAGCCAAAACTCCCAAAACTGTTCCCAGCACAACCCACAGCTCCCACAGAAGTGGACACTAGTTTGAAAACGGACAAAGAGGGAAATACTGAAGTTCTTCCATGTTCCACACCTCTCTCAGGGACAAGGTTCAGGGAGTGGAGGGGAAGGGGCAATCGATTATATCCCAAAACAGGACAGGTCATTAAAGTGCTGCCGAAAGGACGAACACCAGGGCTGTGCAGCCTTCAAGACACAGCAAGTAGGAGTAATTGGTGGTTGTGAGGAGGCAATGAGGGAGCTTCAGCCCAAGTCCTCTCACTTTGGCTGGCCCACTGACCACACTGCTGATGAGACAGGTTAGAAACCACCAGTTCTGGGTCCCTTCTCTGATCTGAGTGTTGCCAAGGAACGTGGTTGCTGAACAGCCTCAAACCCAGGGCACAAGCACAACTCTCTGGAGGCACAATGAAATCCAAACCAAGGAAAAAATGGGCCCAGAAAAACCTAAAACAAACTCCATGTAACAAACCAAGACACCCAACTAGCCTGAAATCCAAACAAATGCACCAGTCCTGTTCCCAGCCCAGCCACAGCGGTCCATGTGCTACAAAAGGGCTCTCAGCACTTTCACATAATTCAACCACTCTGGCCTTGAAATATTGTGGTAGTGTGGGCTGACGGTAACCAGCTCCCTCTTCACTTACAGAGGACTCTGCTTTCCCCACCACTCAGACTCACACATGTGACTGGTCAAGCCCATCTGATCGAGATGAAATATTCTGGTACCTGGAGACTGACTGATTCTTGTTACTTCCAGGAAGAGTAACAAGCACAAAGCAGGCACTGGAGTTTCCAAGGAGGAAAACATTCACCTGGTAGTAAAAGGACTCTCCTCAGGCTTTCAGGTGCCTGACCACTGCCTGGAAAAGTGGCTGGACCAGCCCAGATGGACCCCAGGAGCCCCTTCATCTGCTTATCAAGTCCACCGGTGAAACTTCCCATCCCTCCCTATTTTCCAGCCACACAGAGAAAGCCAGAGCTGGGCTATGCTTTGTTCTCTCTTAAGCTTATCTGCATGTTCAGACTGTAATTATTGTAGTAATTTTATTTCCCTAAAGTGATGGGGTGATGTGGGGACTCAGCTGCCTTCAAAGCCCGCCCAGCCATCCTGGGAATGTGTGCTGCTGGCAATGCCTTCTCCTCCCAGTCCCTCCTTCCCTTTCCACCTTAAACCTCTGCTACTCAGCCAAGGAGGCATCAATAACATTAAATGAAATGCAATGAAGTTGGACCAGAAACAAATGGGACAAATTGTTACCTAGAAACTGGAGACCCTTGAGTTCAGAGACCACAGATTGTGCAAAGACCTGAATACCACATCCCCAATGCAGAGAGCAGTGGAGGAATCTACAGGACAGAGCATCCCAAAGCCATTTCCAAACAGAGACCACACTGCAGAACTAAATTAAAGTTTGTTAATAAGCCCCATTGAATTTGTCCCAGTTCAATGGTACAGCAGGGAAGGGAGGGAAAGTAAGGCCAGATGAGCCTGCTGGAGATCAGCAGGTGGGCATGGCATCCTCGTGCTGACAGGAGGGAGCTGATGGACATAACTGTTGTTTTTCCCCTGCCTTCTGCTAAACCTATTACTGTAACTCATCCCCCTGTTTCCTTTCACCGGCTGCTCCGTCTGAGTGAGGGGGCAAGGAAGGAGCTGCAATTTCACTTTGTTGCTGGGTTGTTCCTGGCAGGGATACAAAGAGCTGCAGGTTTGAAGACCAGCAGCCCCAGCACACCACCTCAGAGGGGACAAGAGCTCAGACAAGACAGGAAACAGCAATAAACTCCCGGCAATATCTTCTCCTCCTCCGATCCCTGTGGACCAGAGAAAGGCATGTACCAGAGCTCACAGGCACAGCTTCCTGGAAACTGGAGGCTCCAGAAGAAGGAAAGGAAAAGCCACCACTGTGAAACTCATTGAGCTCCAATCCCCACACCAGCCAGGCTGTGCAGATGAACCATGGCCTGATTACAAGGCACCAATACACAGCTATGGCTGAGTGCCACCAAGCAGCTCCACAGAGCTTCACAGGTGCTGAAACTCAGGACTGGATCTTCAGCTGCTTCCCAGAACCTTCCCACTGATGGCAAGGGTTCCTTTATGACTGGAGTCTCACTTAAGGCTCTGAGCCAACAAGACAGTCTCAGTGAGCTCAGTTCAGTGTCCTTCAACACCCTACTAATCCCCTGGAGCAATCCTGAAAGGAATTTTTTATAAATGGAGAACTCTTAGAATCAATTAATAATCCTCATGTTGCCTTTTTTTTTTTTTTTTTTTTTAGAGAGTCAGGTTTCTCAAGCATCTTCTTTAGTGTATCAGACAGCATCCCTCGAGATCCAGTGTCCAGTGATGGAAGGGAGTGAGATGGGGAGCACAAGGATTCAGCAAGAGAGTGAGGTAGAGAAAAACCACAAAGATTTTGTTCTTCAACAACATGTAAGTGAACTGTTAAACTATTTACTGCAGGATCCTGGGGACACTGAAAGTCTTTGTGCACTTACAGGGTCATAATTCAGGCAAGAAATGGTAATTAAGTCATTAATTATAAAACCAGGTAAACTCTAAAGTCTAGAGCAGTACTAAAGAAGAGTTGTTACAAGCTGCTTGGCTTTAAACTCTTTCCTAAAGCATGTTTGGTTGCTGCTAGGCCAAGCAGAGCCCCGAGCTGCAGGGAGGTGGCCCTGAGGTTGCCAAGTAGAAAAGCCTATCCTGCAGTGGGACTCATGGAGGAAGGTGCCCCAACACGTGGCTCAGGGACCTCAGCACTGTCCCTGCTGCCCCACATCCCTGGCCACAGCCAGCTCATGGAATGGGTGAAGGATAGTGGAGCACCAACAGAAGGAAAACAACTCCAGCTGCTCCAAAACCACGCAGGAGCCACATCAAGATGAGACGGATCTGAGGTCAGCATTCCCAGAAAACATATCCCACATAAAAAAACCCCTCTCTTATTAAAAAAAAAATCCTTCTGTAATACAGTAATGTCACCAAAATAGCTATCAGGAGGTAGTTCATCTTCTATGTATTCAGCAAGCTTGGAGATGTTAGCAAAATTTATGCAGGCGAGAGAGACTGAGAAATGAGGGTATAACAGAGCTCTTGTTTGGGAGAGCTGATGTTTAGCAAATGCTTCAGCGAGCCCTGAATGGAGTCCCTGTCCCCAAACTCCATTTCCAGGGCTGCCCCTGTGTTTAACCACTGGAGAGTCAGCCAAGCTGAGCCCTCGGGCTCAGAAACCTGCCCTGTTAGCACAGAAAACCAAGTGCTCTGTCCATGCAACTGGCACAAAGCATATTTTTGCAGATTGGATTCAGCTCCGTTGGTATTTCTGTCTGCTGTCATCTAGGAAAGATATTTCTCAGCAGAAAGGGAAGGTGACAGCTATTTTGGAGCTGAGATCCTGGTGAATCTGCACGTAGGCATCATGAGAACTGCGAAACAAACAATTCGGTATACACGCTGTAATTTGTCTGGACAGCAGGACATGACCCAAAAGCCACAAGCCAGCTAGTATCCATATCCAAACCAATATCCATCCCTTGTTGACCAGGAAAAGCATCTGGAATGGCTTCCTACATGGGACAGCCACTTCATCCTGGAGCAGGGACCTCAGCCTCCCCTTTTTCTAGCTCATGTCCCTATTACCCCTCAAACACACAGTAAGGTGACAAGGACAACTTTTGCTCCTGGCACAGCTCAACTGCGATGAAAGGTAAGCACACTAAAAGCTACAAGGAAGCAGGAAAAGAAGAGACTTGCTTCTGAAAGATACGAGCTATGAGTTAGCACTTCCACTTCATGGAAACAAGGGAAAGGAACAGATTTTCTCCCTGTTTTAATGATGGAAACATGCTTCTGTCAATCATGCTCTTCTGGCACTTTGGACCAAACACAAATCTTTTACCCACAGTGGCTACCAGAACTATGGCCCTAAGCAGAATCTTTCATAGGATCACAGAATCACAGAAAGGTTTGGGTTGGAAGAGACCTTAATGACCATCTTGTTCCAACTCCCTGCCATGGGTAGGGACACCCACTAGACCAGGTTCCTCCAAGCCCCATCCAACCTGGCCTTGGACACTCCCAGGGATGGGGCAGCCACAGCTTCTCTGGGCAACCTGTGCCAGGGCCTCACCACCCTCACAGGGAAGAATTTCTTCCCAATATCCTATCTAAACCTACTCTCTGTCAGTGTGAAGCCATTCCCCCTTGTCCTGTCACTCCAGGTCCTTGTAAATAGTATCTCTCCATCTTTCTTTCAGGCTCCCTTCAGGTACTGAAAGGCCACAATTATGTCACCCCAAAGCTGCTTTTTTCCAGGCTCAACAGCCCCAATTCTCTGAGCCTTTCCTCACAAGAGAGGTGCTCCATCCCTCTGAATACCCTGGTGGCTTCCACTGGACTCGCTCCAACATGTCAATGTCTTTCCCCCTACAAGAGACAAGCTGGCCCAGCCAGATCACACCAGGGCTGACTCTCATTTTAGCCCAGTTCTCCCTTCCCTGATGTGCTGGCACTGGTGCCTGCCCAGATTCCCTGTCAGTCTCCACGCAGGAATCAATCCATTACTGTGACTGCCAGTGCCACCCCCACGTCACTGCACAGTGCCAGGGCTTCGAGGGGTTACTGACAGGGTAAGTGAGGCTGCTGCAGGAATAACCTCATTAGCAGCACACCCTTTCCTCATCTGGTCAGCTCCCATCTCATTTCCAGGCACTTTCCAGCCCTGATGGCACAGGCAGCCCTCAGCACTAAGAGCCCTTTGCTGATTCAGCAGCAGCTGCCATTCAGCTGAGCCCTGGGTCCTGCCCATCCCCTGCTCCCTCCAGTGATGCTTTCCCGGGCAGGGAGGAGCAGGGTTACTCCCTCTGCACTTGGACCTCCACCCCAGCAAAGAAAACATCCACAGCAGCCCAGCTGAACTGCCCTCAAAACACCCCAAACTCTTCTCCCTTCAGCCAAGGGCTGTTTGGCAGAAGGAGCAGGAAGGCAAGCTGGGGATGTGAGCTCAGAGGGTACCCAGGCATAGAGAAAGGAAGGAAGAAAATAGTTTTTAAAAGCCGTGCCCGTGCCCCTGCTAGAAAAATAAATAAAAAAAAAAAAGAAAAAAAAAGGTTGGTAAGCCAAAAGGTCCAAACTAGCAATATTAAGTGGCTTATACATGATGGGCTGCTCACTTGCCAAGAAGAAAACAATGAAAGATGCTTTTAACTGAAGAGCATTCTCATAGCCAGGGGTATGTCCTGTCTCCAGCCTCTGGGAAGCAGCACCAAGACAGCCCCTTCCCCAGCACATCCCACTTGTAACTGTGGGCAGTGATTAAATAGCTACTCAGTAATATTAATAACTTATTAATAACCACTATTGTCTTGCTTCACTACAGAGTTAACCTGGGCTCCCTCATGTCGCACAGCCGATGTTCAGCTGGCGAGGAGAGTGAGCAGCTGAATGCTTTGACTCAGCAGTGGCTTCATGCCCAGCCATTCAGACTTCCCCAGCCTTATTCCAGAAACTCTGCTGCGGTTAAAAACGGCTTTAAATTGAAAAAGGGTGGATGGGAGGTAAGGGGGGTGTACACAGCAACTTCCCACCTCAACAGTCGAATATCCTGCTGCTGGTCAGACTGGCTGAGATATGTGGGGAGCAGGAATTTGATGACTTCTCTTCATTGAAACTATAGGAATTCAATCCAACACTGAGGAGAAAAATCCCACATCCCCCCAGATCACTGACTTTCTGGAGATTTCTTTTTCCATAATACTTTCTCTTCTCCTTCCTGCCCTGCCCCCTTTGCACTGCTCAGCGGAGTCACCTCTTCCCAAATTCCTCCAAATTCAGCCTCACTCTGACCCACCACTGGGCAGAAGCAGTTGAGTTATCCCAGTCCAGAGCTTGCTGGATGGTGATCCACATCACAAAAGCCACCAGTTATCTCTGCCAGTGGAAAAACTTCAACCTCTCTCTGCTCTCTTGTTTGAAGTGCTCTCTCCAAGTAGGAGTACACATGAAAGCTGGGGATGAGGAAAGAGAGGATAGAGGAAGGGCTTCACCTCCCTCTTCCACCCACCAACTGCTGGAGACTCCTGTCTCAACTCCTCTTTTGGCTGTGACACCCCACCCAACGAGAAGCGATGGTGAAAGGAGGCAGTCAGCACTTGACCCTTTCCCTCTCCCCAGGACAGGCTTGGGGCTTGTAGAGCAGATGAGAGATTGAGAAGGGCTGAATAACCCAGCTTGGAGGGATGGCATCCAGCAACAACCAGCACAGGGACACTGGGGAGAGCTGCACTGCAGGAAAGCAGGAGAGCCCTGGCTCCACCCAGAGAGAGCTCCAGTGCTGGGGAAAGCAGACACAACAGGGGCCTGAAGAGAAATGCATGGGCTGTACAACCTCCTTTTCCATTCCCTAACACTGCCAGATCCAAGGACTAAGTTCACCCTTTACAGCTAAATCAGAGCTCCAGGGACTGCAGGCGACTGTGGTCCCTGAAAGGGGTTTGACATCCTGGGGTGGTGCGAGTTAAGTGGACTCTCACCTGCACCCCAGACAAAACAAGACGGACACAACAGCACTCGGAGGCACATCCCCTGAGCTGCCACTCTTGTGGGCGTGCTGGGACCAGAGGTGTCAGTGGGGAAGCCAAGGGAAGGGACAGGGGGGAGGAAGGCTCCCAACCACAGAGCCCTGAGAGTAGCTGCTTGGCTTGGCACTGAGCATGCTGACCAGTCCTTTTTCCCTCCCCCATTCCCACCTTTCAACCACCCAGCATAAAAATCCATCTTTCCTTTTTTTTTCCCCCCCCACTCTGTTCATGGCTTGGCTCCCTTTCAAATTCCCGGAGAAAAGTATTTATCTGCTGGATGAATGATGACATCCGGCCAAACCCCAGACACGCCATCACGTCTGATCCAGCCCAGCCGTCTATCACGGCTCCCATCTCCTTATTGGTAACCTGGCGACGTGCCAGCACTCGGGGCTCGGGAATGGGCTCCCACCAATCTCTCCAGAGGAGAGAGTCAAGGACTTTTATTAATTAGCATTTTGAATTGTAGCTAGTAAGTACCCCTCTGGCATTCAGAATGGGATGGGGAACACAATAGGGATGTCCTTGAGATGCCGTGGAGTTCTGCTGCTGGAGGCGAATGGAAAAGAGTCACCCAGTAAGTCCTTCCGTGTGCTGCAAGCTTGTCTCTCCTCCCTGGAGAGGAACAGGCAAGGAGGAGGCAGCATCTCCTCCTTGGAGAGGAGCAAGCAGCAGGAGGGAGCACAACCACCACTGGATTCAGTGGTGCATCACCTGCTCTCCCACCCAGCACTGCAATGGCCAAACACTCACACACAGAGCAATTTTGCTCGCAGGAGTTGCCAGGTGGTGCTCCAGGATGCTCTGGGATGTCCCTGAGGATGGATCCCACAACACAAGCATGTGCTTGGGACGGGGCTTTGGGCTGGCCCATCTGCTCCCCTTGTCTCTCAGACCCACACCAGGAAGGTGAAGAGGGACATGGCACTGATTGCTGCAAGGATGGAGCACTGGAAGCTACAGCTTCAAACACAGCCAGACACAGAACTGCACCACTCTAGGGCTGCTGCCCAGCACCCAAAGGTCTTCATCCACATCAGAATGTGCCCCTTGCTCTGGCCACAGCCCACACCCTGCCTGGTTTCTGGCTCAGCCAGGAAAGTGGGTGCAAAACTGAATCTGCCCTTCGTTCCACCACGGATGAAGGTGCCCCAGCCACAGGCAGGTTCAACAGCTACTCCTATTGCAATGCAGCTCACAATCCTCAGAGCTCAAAGACATGCACAGGCAGCACCCTACATCCCAAAAGAGCCCCAGCGGCTGTTAACGCCCAAGATATCCTTCCTCCAAAGTCCTTGTCAAGCTCATATTTTCCCAGTGTCTCCTTCCTGTTCCTGAGCTGATGCCTTCCCTGAGGAATGACCAATGGGGTGGAAGGTTAAGTGGTCAGCAATAGCTGGGCAGGAGGGATGAGAGCATCAGCTGACAGCAAGCAATTAGTTAATGGGCTCCAGGGCCCTCAGACCAATCTCATCAGTGACCATGAGCTGCAGGAGCAATGATGACAGGCCAAGAGAATAGAAACAGGAGCCAAAGGAGGAAAGCAGGCATGGGGGAAGGGGGAATTATGAAAGGCAACAAAAATAATCAAAAACCCAGAGAGAAGATACAGTCCACACAAGCATCATACTTAGCTGGATACCTAACAGGCTCATTTGCTACTCAGAAGACAAAAACAGAATGCCTTTATCTATCTCCACACCCTTCTAATACAGAATGCTGTCAAATCAATTTACTGCCTTTTCTCTCACAATTAATCAGGCCTCCTCCATTGCTCAAGCTCTGGTAGAGCCACGCACGGTGTCACATGCAGCAAAAAAAGAGAGCTGCATAGCAGGAGATGGAGGCGGCTGCTCAGATTTATGCTGCTTGTGATTAGTAAGAGATGGGTGGCTCCTGGCCAAAGCAGCTCATAGTCACAAGACTTACAACCACACAGAGTTGCACAAGGCACACAAGATTCTCTGCAAATGCTCCTCAGTTTGCATGGAAAGACTCTGGAGCGTTGTTATGGATGGGGCTCATGGACATGACTAAGGGAAAGAGCCTTTGAACCATGTGAAATGAGGCTTTTCTGACTGACCATGTTTCTGAAACTAATATTTGCAGCTAAGAAGTGGCTCAGGAGGAGACAAACACTTCATGGGGTCCTAGAGGTGTGTTTCCACTTCCCCACTCGAGAAGGCTACAACAGGAGTTGGCTGACTGGGCTGCGATGTCCACCTTGAGCTCCCTCTCCAAGACAGTCTCTAAATGCCAGATCTGTGACTCATGGGGGAACTGCTGATGAACATCAGACGCATGGATATCAACAAGCAGTTATGTTTTACCACCATCCCAGGGGTAGCAGCTGCCCAATCAACTTACTCTTTGGGGGGTGTCAAGTCATCAGGTCGTGTCTCAAAGAACTGGAGAACCTCCTCGCACTGGGAGATGTAGGGAGGCAGCTGGATCAGAGCCTGAGGATGAAACAGAGACATCAGTGATGGGAAGCACCAAGACTGTGCAAGGAGCTGGGGAGGCCAGGCCCTCAGAGCACAAGGGCCTGGCACATGGCATCCAGCCTGGCACCTGCATGGTTCCTGCACACAGGAGTGCAGAGCCAGGCTGGGGAGAGCAACAGCAAACACATACCAGAGTGGAGCAAGACCCAGAGAGCTCCCAGTTACACCCACCACAGCACCCCAGCTGCAACTCAAGACTAAAGGAGAACAAGCAGAGACTGCCCAGGCCCTGCTTAGCCCAGCTCCAGCCTTTTGGGCAGATGTTCCCTTGCAGGGTAAGAGCCATAGGGATGTCCATCCCATCATCCAGCCTCCTGACTGTGGCATGGAGCTGTCATCCCTGGGAAAGGCTGTGCAGTTTACACGTGGCAAACCCTCAGTGCCATCAGCCCTGACCAGCACATCCCCAAAATGATTCACTCTTGGGAAGAGGCAGGAAGAGAAGCAACAGGAGGCAAAAGCATGGGCACCAGCTCATCAGGGCAAGGGCTGAAAGGCCACTACACTGCTGTGGGATGGCATTAGATATAAACCGACTCTGCTTTGCTCCTTTCCCTTTGAGAAAGCCTGTTGTAAAAAAGCTTCTACAGTGGGAGTGGCAGGGTGAGAGTGTGTCTGGCTGGGGGCAGAGGCTGGGGCAGCAATATTTGACTTGGCCAGAGATCTTGTAGGTCCTTTCCAGCGTGGGCTGCAGCAAGGGCTGGGCAGGATGGCAGCTGCCTGGCAGAGAGCCCTGCCTGCCCTCTGCTCATGCAAGGGAATGGAGTCACAGACAATGGTAACTGCAAAAGTTAAAACAACCCAAATGCAATTAAAATAGTGACCATTTGAAATCAGGGAGCAGTGCTGCAGCCCGACCTGGAGCAGATGTTTAACTAATTTTCTGTATAATTCCCTCTCCCCTCTATTTGCTGTCACAGCAGTCTCGTGACAGCAGTGTGGGCAAACCAAACCTCCACTTATTGCTGCATTGGAGACAAAGCCACATGTGCAAAGCCCCGGGGTTACCACACAGATCAGATGTGGCTCCATATTGACCTAACTGCTGGCCCCCAAAAGCCCTTCCAGCCATTCAGCAGACAGCCACTCACTGCCAGCACAGCAGACAGGCAGACCACTAATCACGGGCCAGATGCGAGCAAGATCATGTGAGAGACAGGAGAGAGAAAACTACTCACTCCACGGCTTTTGGGTCCAGGGAAGGGCTATTCAAAGACAGAGTTTTGCATGGATGGCATTCCCATGTGGTACCACTCCCCAGTTCCAGCATTCCATGAACTATGCAATTTCCCCCATGCCAAAATCACTCTGATTTTGTGACCTAGAGGAGGCTTCATGTCCTCTGAAAGCAGAGGTTGATCAGAGAACACACCCTGTGCTGAAAGAAGGAAAGACAAGACCTACAGCTCGTTTCCCAGGACATTTTGAAGGAAGCCCACCTAGAACTGACTCTGCTGGTACAGCAGTGGCTCAGTGAAGCAGGCCACCCGGCAGTCCAGCCGGCCATGGTCCACAGCAACTATGGCTACTAAATCAGTGGCACAAACAGCATGATGTCTGTCCCACCTATGGCTCTGCCACCCAGAGGAGTGAACTAGGGAGGGCCATCAGAACACAGCTTCAGCCCATGCTGTTGGAGGCACAGCAAGTCACCTTACCCACCCTGCCACCTACAAGCCTGAGGAGAGAGGCCATTCAACAAAGACAGAGAAGCCTTGTTGCATTGAAATGCATCTTTCAGAGTGTGAGAAAAAATTATTCTCTAGCAGCAGTATTTTTAGTGGTCCACCCAGTCTCTTTGGGGTAGAGCATCAGAGCATTGCAGCTCCTTCACCAACACTCCACTAACACTTTCTCAAAATCCCTGAGATGGGACGAAGGCAGTTCCCACAACAGGAAAAAGACCAATAGATGTAGAACACAAAGAGAACAAACTGGAGAAATGAGACAGATTCCCACTCCCTCTCCTTGTCTTTGCTATGGTTGTTTGAAGACTTATTTAACAAATGGTTGCTCTTACCAGTTGCTCTGATTCTTTTGCTGCTTTTCCTGCACCCTACCTTAAATCACCACATTTTTCAGTATGATGGGAGCTGGAACAGAGCCCTTCAGCAAGAACACTGCCTTAGGCATCAATGGTTCCCTCCCTTGCTCCTTTTCCCTGCTTCTACCCCAAATCCCACCCACCTTTCCAGGGCTCTCCTAGAGAACAAAGACATTCTAATTCTCTGACAGGAGATAGCAATAAACCAAAAATCTTCTGACATCATTTTCTGTGGGTACATGTTCACAACCTGAGCCTCAACTCCCTCTCAGCAGGGCTAAACTGGAGGAGGCATTTTGTTTCTGTTCTGCATCACCACCCTCCAAGGACATGCAGCATCCACCTCCAGTGACAGCCACAGCAGCCAGAGAGAGGGACACTGACCTTGCGCTCCCGCAGCACGATGTGCCCAGCAGGGACATCTCCCTGCTCCTCATAATTCCTTGCTCATTCTACATCTCTGCAGCCTTAGGCTGGTCCCACACCCACCCTCAGCTCAGCTGCTTTGTGGTTAAGTAGCAGCAACTGGAAGGCCACGGCGAGCACAGTATTCCTTGGTAATGCATTAACGGGAGGAGGAGAGCACAGCTCCCTAAGTGGGTCATATAACATCAGCCATTATGTTCCAGTTGTTAAGTCAAATGGATTCATTATATTTTATGCCATTAATGGCATTGTTCTGAGAGAGGCAGCAGCAGCATCTTATCACTTAGGGACTTTTTCTTCCCAAAAATTAAATTTACGGTTGTGTGCGTCTCTATGTAGCTGACACATTTCAGTGACTCACAAGACAAGGGACTGATCGTGCCTGGATGGAGCCAAGCTGTCACTTGCACCATCAGCTTCTCCCCCGACAGCTCCAAGCACACCTTGTACTACCTCTCCATGACTCTGCTCTCACCTGCTCTCCTGGCCTCCAGTGTTTTTTCATCTGCAGCCCCACTGCAGAGCTGTCAAGATGCATTTACTAATTCACCTTTATCCTTGTACTTGTTATTCCAGCCACGACATCCCTTCCATAGGTCTGGCTGAGTCCCAAAACCCACAGCCTCCCCCACCATGCAAAGTCCCAGGCCACAGTCACTGCCACGCCTCCTGTGCCCAAGGAATGCGATGGATATTTCACCATTTCCTCATCTCCCTTGAGTTTTGCAGTCTTTTTATATGTTCTCAACAGCATTCAGCCTAGATTTTCGAGGTATCAGTCCTACCTTCAGGCCATTTCATAGCTGCAGCAAATACTAATGTCCTTCTTTGACATGAGATATGGTGTACTTTATTTGTGGAAAAATAAATTTTTGTGGACTTTAGTATTTTGTTTCCCCCCACCAAAAAAAAAAAGTCCTAAAATCGTAATTTCCCTTATACTTCAGTCCAGTTCTATATTCCCCAAGAGTATGGAGCAAATCATCTCAGCCTGATCTCTGTTGGCTTCCAATAATTTTCTGCAGGTACGAGTCACCTTGTTGCTGTGTAAATAACTGGTTTATGTAACCAATAACAGGAGTTTACATCCCAGTTTTGAACCATCCCACCAAGAAAGTGCTGTCTTCTACATAAAACAGGAGGTCTGTACCCAATAGATGGGAAAGGCCCCCTGAGGAACTGAGTCCTACAAGCCTAGTCCTGCACTCAAGAATTTCACTTCAAACCAGAGAGGACACAGCCAGGTCCTTTCCATCCCATCTGGAAAGCTGGTTCTGGTTTGCAGCTTAGGAAAGGAGAAGACAAAGAGAAAGCCCAGCAGCATGGTGCAAGCTGCAGTGGAGCTGGGGCCACCCTGCAAGCCCAGGTCTCCAAGCCTTCTGCATTTCATGAGGAGTGAAAAGTGACTCAATGGGCGGGTTTTCATCACAGAAAGGGTTTGAAAGCTGTGCATAACCCACACTCCATGTTGCCTCAGCACTGGCGCACCATTATATGCTGTCAGTCAATCAGGATCGAGCTCGATCGAGTTGTGTTCATCTTTGGTGGACGTCAGAAATCTGTCCTTACCTTGCAGTACTCATCAATGGGTATCAGGCGCTTGACCGCAACATCACGGATGTGACTCCGGCGGAAGAGGATCTTCCCTGAAACAGGAGAGACGGAGAAAGAAGAGCAGGTCAGCACAACATCCACACACAACTCTCTTGAATCACTCTGTCAGGACCTATTCCCTGCACGTCCTCTTCTAACCAAAAGCTCTGTACCTAAAAAAGTCCATTCCCTCCCACAGATTAAATACCTTGTCAGACAGAATAAAGCACATTTGAAGTGGCAAGCACATTCAAGAAGAGAGAAGAGGAAACAATTACCAGCAAACTGCTTCCCTGTGGTATCCTACCAGTGTGGCAATGATGGAGGAGCAGCCCCCATCAAAGCATGTGCCTGATACCTCACAGCTTGCTGGTGTGCAAGTCCTTGGTGGACAAGATCCCTGGCAAATGACATCCCTGCGGCTGCCAGTGCAGGTGGGACCCTTGCTGCAGGCTCCCAGCTTGCTCAGGGCATCCAGGTCTGGTGTGGGCAGCAGACAAGCCAGAGGGTTTCCCTCCGTGCCACTCCGGTGACAAACTGGTCCTGGAAGCCACAGTGTCAGGACTGCAGCTCTGAGTCAGACCTATAGAATTTTCCTTCCTGTCTAGGGTTTATTTTTGTTTTCCATTAATGGGATCCTCTTGCCACTCTGTTTCCTTCCCTCTGGTTTGTGGTACAGGCCTCTTTCCTTTGAAGTCTAATGAGTCCTAAACGCTTCAAGCTGCTCTCACAGAGAACAGCTTCTCTGGCATTCAAGGAGACAAAAGCCATTAGCAGACAGTGAAACAGATACATGCAGAGTCTTGAGATCAAAAGCAGTGGTATATGGTAGGATTTCAGACCACTTCCCAGAGCACCAGGAACTGGCACTGCTTTGCAAAACGACCACCTGGAAAACTATTTTGCGGGGGCATGTGGTAATGAAGTTCCTTCAAGTTCTTCCTGACAGTTCTCCAATACCACGGGAAAGTCTCATCTCTTTTTGCCCCTGCTTGGGTTTCCAATCCCACTCCTGAACTCAGGGAGAGCAATGTGCCTGTTCATTCAACCCCTTCACTTATCAAAGAGGTCATGGGGCAAACCAGATGCCAAACTTCCCTCACAACCAAAAAGCAACACACCCTCTTTGCAAGCAACATGAGAACAGGGAAAAGCACTCGGGAGAGCCACACCATGGCTCCAGCCCCTGCTGCAAGTCTTCACAGGAGCCATGGCATTGCAGAAGCTGGATGTCACCAAGCTACCCAAGCACAGGACATGGGAAAATGGCCACATGCTTATCACAACTTTAAATCCAGGGCTGGGTCACCCCCCTTTGCTTCTCCCTGACTTGGCCAGCATCTGAACCACGCATGACTTGTGCAGTCTGCCAAAGCA
The DNA here is from genome assembly GCA_013396735.1 of Grallaria varia. Lineage (NCBI taxonomy): Eukaryota > Metazoa > Chordata > Aves > Passeriformes > Formicariidae > Grallaria > Grallaria varia. The sequence goes on along the minus strand of VWZG01006018.1, from coordinate 543,649 downwards.
CTTTTTAAGCAGAGATGAACTAAACCGAGCCAACTTCAGCTGGCAAAGAACATGAAATAGAACTTCACAGAGGAGCCAGATCTCGTGCTAGACTCAGTTAATGCACAATGCCTTTGAAACTGGACTGTCCAAGGGAGAACACAGCAAACCTACGCAGCGCTAGGTCTATCCTTGCCCTCCAGTGACAGGCATGGGGTCAGACCAGCTCATGCCAGGAGGACTGCTCCTCCTTTATGTCCCATTGACAGCAAGAGGCTGAGACATTCATGGTGGAAAATGCTCTGCTCTGAAGTGCATTCCTTCTCAAAGCCTGCCAGAGCAAAGTCTGTCAGTCTTTATGATACAGTGAAAAAAAAAAATCGCCCCTCTATCCAATCTGTCTTTTAGATTTTGAGGGTGAATAGCCTGGGAACACAGAATTTGTCTGGAATGACTAGGACAACAACCAGGTCAGAGCTCCATTCATTACCCTTAGCAATTATTTTTCATCAGACAAGCAAATGATCAACAGTTTTCTCTTTCCATCAGCAATCACAGTGTATTTGCTGCAGAGGATTCTGTTTGAAAGATGATTTCAAAAAAGATGAATGGATCACACTAGTTCTGTTGGCAGTTTTAAGGAATAGCTGTTTTGGTTTTGTGCCTGCCAAAATGAATTCACTGATGGGTGGGTATGTTATAAATGTCTAAAATAATAAGCTCTGGGTGTGGGAATATTTAAATGTTTAACAAACATATGCTAGTGAATAACAATAATATAAATAATACAGTTTGGGGGAATAAATACATTACCACAACTGAAGTGATCTTAAATTAGCCCAGGCATGGAGCATATGAACCATCAGGAAATCCAGCTCCTCTCTCTTCATTTGCTCTAGATCTAGTATTTTTCAACAAGGAAGTTTATTTTCTAACAAAAAGCTGATTTTAATCAAAATGCCTAATTAACATAATTGCAGATCCTTTCGTGCTGCCAAATACAGCTGTATAAATCCTCAACTTGAAAGGCAAGAGAGCACAGGAAACCACTTCCCTCCTGGAAGGGAAAGATGGGCAACTTGCTGGGTCAGTGAGATGTAACATTTTCCTGGGCATGTTTTCCTTAGACCTTATCTAAAATCGGAATAACAGTGCTGCCCACCAGGGCTTTTCACATGGTCAAAGACTACATAACACGAGGAAACACATCACATTACTCATCTGGCATCTGCACCCCTTATTGCTGCAGCTCCAGAAGTAGCTGTGGCTGCCACATTTCTGGAAATGTTCAATGCCAGGTCGGATGGAGCTCTGAGTAACCTGGTCTAGTGGAAGGTGCCCCTCCCATGGCAGGGGGGAGATGAACTGGATGATCTTTAAGGTCCCTTCCAAGCCAAATCATGCTATGATTTCACGATTCTAACATCCTCAGATTGCTCCTGGCTCAACCTCAACGTCAGCACGAGGAGTACCAAGGGGAAGATGTGAGGGGAGGTGTTACGGTCAATAATGTTCTCTCAGGGAGGCAACTCTGCATATCCTGCTGATAGTGAGGGCTTTTCCATCAGCTGGAAAGGTCAGTGCTGCTGCAGACTCCACTTCACCAGCTTCTCACTCTTGCCACAACTCCAAGGCTCAGAAATTATTATTTTCTTATTTACATACAAAACATTATGCATGAGCAGTATGAGCAGTGAGTCTCCTCCATCCCTGCTCGCACAAGAAAGTGCAAAGGAACTGTGGTAAAATACACTGTCCTTTATACACACAAACAAGGCCAGGAGTAGACTGAACATTTATCACCTCGGAATGTGTCAAGCAAGTTGATTTTGGAAACAGAAGACGGAGATAAGGCACTAAGACAGAATGGCTGCCCTGGCATATTTCCCTGTGCAAACATCCAGACTCCAGGACATGCTGCCTGCTTTTTCTGGATCTTAAAAACCTGCTTATAGCTACAAAGAGAAAGAGAAGCTCCACTGAAGCTATTCTGTCTGGCCATGAAAACTCCTCTGGTGCCAGAAAGGTTCTGTTCTCCCAGGACTGGAGGAACCAAACTCCTCTGTGGTTAATCAAGGCTGCTTTGCTTTATCTGATTGACCCAGAGCAAAGGGCATTGGGAGAGCCCTGGAGGGGGGGGCTAAAAGAAATGCAGAGTGGCCCCTGCTGCCCCAGCCCTTCATCAGGACTGAAAAGTGTCAGGAAAGCTTGGGGAAAGGGCTGATAAGGAATTCGTGTCTCCAGCAATGTGAGACAGAGCAGGCAGGCCACAGGAGGGGTTAATCTCTCCAAACAAACAAACAGGGAAACAGGGCTCTGCAAATTATTCCCTCCTGTGGGAATTCTCCAGGAAGAGCTGAAGTTATACTGGGGAGATGAAAAACACAAGGCAGAGAGACTTCAACCAGCAAAATGGTGGAGGCTTCTCTTGAGCCAAAAGCTGTTACTGGATCTCCAGCAAGCTGGAGGGGCAGAGAACCCAAAACACATCATCCTGCCCATCACAGCTGTGAACCAAGCCAGATACTTCAGGAGTGGAAAAGCAGCTGTGCCTCTTGCTTTACCCCGAAGGACTCCCCCTGACTCTGCCCCCATCCCATTGCCTCGGAAAGAATTCACTTCTCTGCACCTTTCAAATCACATCCAGATTTTCCCTGGCATGGGTTCCAAACTCACTTCAAAAAAAGGCAGCCCCAAATGTACACATAATTAATCCCAGCCCATGGAGCAGCCAGCTACGTGGGCTATTCCTGGGATGGGGGATCAGGCGGTGTTTCCAGGAGTCCTACCCTGACATCTGTTTGGCCAAGCCCTGCACAGGGGTTGCAGGATGGCCTGGGACTGTCCACCCAGCCATGCTACAGCAGAGCAGAAAGTAGTAATTAGGACTCTTGTCCCATCTCCAGCTCAGATGAAAATGCAACAGGACTGGGGCAAGCCAGGAACCATAGCTAGAAAATCGATGAGTTGTCCTCCCCCTCCTTCACAGGGCCTTCACACCTCCTTCACAGCTACGAGCATCGCCACAGCTGTTCTGGGAAAAAAGCTCCAAAGTTTGTGTGTGGCACTGATGCCCACACTGAGCAGGTTGGTGGGCTGGGAAAGGAGCAGAAAGGAGGCATAATTCTGTTTTTTATAATTATCCCACTGAATCCCCTTTCTCCTTCTCCCTTCTTGGGAGTTCACTATCGCCTGTAGATAAAGCTTCCTAAAAAGCAATTTTACAGCCAAGGTTAGCTCAGCCTCAGGCAACCCCTCCTTGCTGGGGCTCACGTTTCCAGTGAAGCAGACTGGCCAGGATCTGCTCCAGGCCACTGGAGCTGTATGGAGTTTGGAAGGCTCCACTCTCCTTATAAAAGCTGTTTCCTGAAAGATCTGGCACGGCCCTTACACAGCAGGCCCAACTGAGCTCATTTGTTTTCTTAGTTCATTCTTTCCTGGGGTCTCCACACCGTCATCTCCCAGCCAACAAGTGTGTAACCCTTGGTGTGGCCTCCTGCAGGTGAGGCCCTTCCCCAGCTGGGCAGTGACAGGTCCCTTCTCTCTCACCAGCTGCTCCTGACTTCGCTCCAGGAGCACAGACGATGCCATGCATGGGCTGGGTGCTGCCAGAGCTGTGCCAAGGAGCCATCCCAGCACCCCCTGAAGCTGAGCAGGCTGTGCTGGTGGCTCTAAGCCAGCTAAAGGCTCAGGAGTCCACTCCAAATTCCCCTTTTGTGGCAGCAGAGCTTTTCAGGCACCGTGCAGGAGCACTGCAATGTCCTGCCAGGCAAGGCCAGATCCCCCTAAGCTGTGCTATGGGATGAGCGTGGTGCCAACACCCAGAAAGGGACAACCTCTGGCCCCAAAGCTCAAGTGTAACTAATCTACTCCACTTTGGAGGACCCAGCTTTATGACTCCCCTTCAGAAGAACTGAGTGGGTTGAAGGACTTGCACGTACAAAAGCCACTTCTGATACCATCAAAGACCTACCTCAAAAGACCAAAGCCACTAGAAATTTCCCATAACAGAATGAAGTTACACAAAGCAAACAGAGTTCCTGTGGGCTGGGTGTTGTAACTATGGAGTAATCATGGAACTCCCTTCCCATTCCAGGAAACCAGCCTGACAGACAAACTCAGATGGCACCTTGTCAGGTTGTGGTGGTGACCCTGGGTTTGGGAGGCTTCAGGGTTTGCTAAGAAAGCCAGAGCTGCTGGACACACAGGGTCACAGGAGACATTTTTGAAAACTGCAGCGGCCACGAGGTCTAATGTTGCTCTACAATGGACTTCCCAGAAAGCAGCGTACTTGCAGTAAACCACGGGAGCCAAATCTCCCCTGGTAATGAAGTTCACATGCTAAAATTGTTGCTCCAAATGGGATTGCGAGCAAACTACAGTACTACCAGAAGGGGAACACAATCAAATCCCAGCAAGTCTAAGCTCACTGGATCCACATTTTGCAGGGAGAGAGCCCCAGGCTGTTTTCACTGAGCTCACCTGGACAGCACCCCTAGGCTGAGAGAGATGAAGTTTGGATTCAGCTGTAAGTAACAAAGCTCATTGTCATTCCAAACTGGGAAGGCAAAGAGCTGCTTGCTCCATAAAGGAAACACTCTAACATAGCCAGCAACTATTAAAAGGGCCTTCCCTTACCAAGTGAAGTCCTCTTTCAGGAGCAGAGTAGACATGGACTAGCAGTTTTCCAAGTCAACACATGACTCCCTCTGAAATGGTATTATTTAAGCCTGTTGCAAAAAGGGAACCAGAGCAAAAGGGCAAATCTCTCTGCAGAGGACACACACAAAATACATGCTTCTCTAGAGGAAGGTCATCCTAATCCCCCAAAACTGCTTGCTTACACAAGAGCCAGGCTTTCTTTTCCAGCGAGTTCAACCCCCTCTTTCCTCCAGTGGAAATCCTAGTGACATGTTTCCTAGCAAAGGGAAACCATTTCAACATCAAGAAGGAGAAATAAACATTGACAAGTGTGCTGCAAGGAGCAGTGCTCTGACCAGCCTTCCCAAGCCACTGCCTTCTGAAAATAGCAGCATTTTGGTGGGAATTTTCTGCAAGTGCAGTAAAGCCAAAGCGTATATCCAGTTTTTCCAAGTTATGCCCTTTGCCAATTTGGCTTCCATTTTTCCTTGCTGGCAGGAGTACTTGTACAGCAAGGGCTTTTCTGCTGTATTAACATCAGGTGTGCTTTGCTTTTGCTGGTGTTACAATGCCAGGACAAGCCAGAATCAGAAAGTCTTTTATGGGAAACCCAGACAAGATTCTCTTGCTCAAAAAGGAGTGTAAATGATTTTCTTTACACTAGTCAGAGAAATGCAAAGCCCACAAATGCCTTTATGTTTCTAGAAGAGCCAGGAGGCAAAGCACAGCGCAAAGGGCTTCATTAAATGGACCTGAGAGTCACTGGAAGTGATTATGGTACTGTGACATTTCTAAATATGTTCATTAGCTACTTGGGGGTAGGGGTAAAAGACAGCTCTGTGGTCAAAGCCATTAGCTATGGGTGCATGAAAGACTCCCCTCAGGCTGGTTATTTTCACAAGGCATATTAAGGTTCTTTTTATTCCCCATAGCAGCAGCCACCAGCAATCCCACACTCCACAGAGTGCCACGGACCATTGCATCTGCTCAGCTGCACACTGGGCTGACAGGGCACACGTCATGCCACAGAAATCCTGTCTTTGAGCAATCAGTCCCACACATCACAGGAGGAAGCCAAGGCTGTCAACTGGCTTGAATTGCATTGTTATTTCCTTCTCTCTGGATGGTCCTTTGAGTTGCACGGGACAGGAAGAGCAGCGTATGAGCAGTTCCTGGGGAGCTTCACACTATCCTCAGCCCTGTGCCATGGCAGAAGCTGTGCTGGGGGGGTGGCTTAGCTGAGGTTCTCCACTAAGGACTTCTGGAGGGAAAGAGAAATACTGAGGGGTTTAACACTTGCTGGGCACATTGCTAAGAGATACAGATATTTTAATGGACACGGTGCAGGCCAAGAGCTTGTTATTGCTTAGATGGTTCAGTAGATAAGAGCTAAAGTACGTGCATGCTCACACACAGATTGGGAAAAAGCTCCTATCGTGCCAAAACCACCACGGTTTTCACTGGAGCAAACCCACTCTCCTACCTGGCAGGAAGGGGATGATCCTTTGCTTGGGGTCCTTCTGCCCTCCTTCCATCGGAAACTTGTCCAGCATTTGCATCTAGAAAAGGAAATGGAAGAGAGGTTACCAGCAGCCACAAATGAGCCCATGGAGGGCCTGCAGGCTCCCAGGGCAAGCCAAGATCTCTTGCTCTTCCATCAATCCACAAAAATACAGGATAGCACCACATCCCCAAAACCCACAAAACAGCCGTGCTGTGTTAGGGTGGAGAGGTGCCTCTGGGCCTGCTCTTCCTGTGGGGAAGAGCTCAGCAAAGCTTGTGACTGACAAAGGGTGAGGAAAACAAGTTGCACATCTGATTGCTGTTAAGCAACGCAATCCTTGAGTCACTGGAAGCTTTCCCCGCCTCTGTTTGAACTGGAGCTGAGGATCTCTCGCTCCCGGAGCACTGTGAGCCTCCAAGGCACGAACGGTGCAAGCTGTGTTTTCTCCCATTAGCACGTGCCTGGCCTGTGCCTCTGGCCAGATCTGTTTCCAACCATGTGATCCCACCAAACGCGTCCAGAACTTCAGCCCAGATCATCTCCACTTCCTTTTGCTTGACTGAAAGTGCCTCTTGCAGCAGCTGCTCGGTGTGGGGACCCTCTCACTGCAGCCTCACCACCCTGCTCCAGCCCAGTCTGGTACCACCAGTACCACCCCAGCCAGACCAAGCAAGCCTGTGTGGGCTGGCACCATTATGCCTGTCAGACACAAGCTCTCTCTCTTCTCTTGCTGGAGGGAGGAAAAGAAGTTGTGAGGTGCCTAAAGAACCCTCCAGCGCACACGGGAAGAGGAGAAGGTGAGGAAGGAGCAAGGCAGGGAGTTGGCCCCATGGGTCCCACACAGACTGGCTGGCACAGCACACAGCTCAGGAGGAGGCAGCAGCAAACACTCGTTCACCAGTTTTCCTACACATGAGCCTGTGGGAAGAAAAGCTAAAGCGCTCACTCCAAAGAAAACAAGCCCAGTGCTGGCTGTAAGCACGGCAGGCAGTTTGGGACAGCAGATACAGGAGCACGTCTGCAGAAACCCAGCCCATGGCTGATGGTTCTGCAGCGCTACACACACATAAAAAAGTACAAAATAGTGATCAGAAAAGATCAGCTCCAGACCTGAGAGATGCCCCAGAGACAAGGAAGGTCTCTGGAGATCTGGCAGGTCTCGAGGTTCCCTGTATCCTTTCTGGCCCATCTTTCCCCTGCTGACATTGCAGGATGGGGACTACAGCACAGGTTGCTGCACTGCTCTTGCCCAGGAAAGCCAAGGAAAGCAGGCCCAGCTCTGAAAAAGGGGTGGGAAAAGGGTAAAAGTGTAGCGACTCCACCAGTCCTGGGAGAGGGATACACAGTCAGGCATCAGGAGATGGTCTGCAGACTCCAGCACCAAGGCAGATTTCCTGGGAGAACACCTTCCTTCCCAGTCATGCCAGGGAAGCACACTCTCCATAAGGCAAAACCTGTGGAAGGGAGGTGGTCGGCATGGAGAGATCCCACAGATCTTCTTTGAGGGAGGTTTTCCATCCAAGCTCCAAACAACACTGCTTACATCACATTCCCAGAAGGGGCCATCCGAGATTCTGGGGAAAGGGGCAGATGAGAGGCAGACAGACACACAGCCCTCTGGAGTGGCACTTTCACATGTAGTTTAAAGCATTTTGGTCAGCTTTTATTACGTGGGAAGCTGTGGTATCACACTCTTCACTGATGCCTTTTCATCAGGGAACATCACAGGCTGCCAGACTGGCTGCCAGAGCACAGAAGCCCAAGTGATGTATCCAGACCATGGCCAGGCTCTCCACAACAGAACATCAGGACAGGTCATGTTTATCCTCATTTACCTCCACCACCAATTTATCTTATCAATTAGCTGTTTTTCTTATTAACCCAGGAATGTCTGGGCAGTGAGTGTGTCTGGAGTCAGCGGAAGGTCTGTGCACGCTGTGGGGGCCCACTGTCCCCATCCCAGGCTGTCCATTAACTGGGCAGGCGATAAAGCCACTGGGGATGGGGAGCCTTTGAAAAGCAGCTTTGTATCAACAGCCAACACATTGGCAGACAGCTCCTTCATCAACAGGAAACTCGTAAGATAATATCCTAATTGAAGCAATTAAGAGTGCTGCAGCCTGCAGGGGATCCCAGGGAGAGGGGAATGTACATGCTCAGCAGTATTCCTGGGAAGCAGAGGGCTTTGCCCAAATAAGAGCTGATGGTGCAGTGCCAGAGGGATGCACCATGCAGACAGCATAACCTCAGAGATATGTCTGCTGAAGGAGCAGGGTCCCAGGTCTAACAGCCTGCAAGCAGCCCATATCACTTCCCAGCTGGAATAAGCTTGGAGAAATCACTGCCAAAAAAACACAACCTCAAGCCAAGTGCCAGTAGGTAACAAGGTATCATCACTTTGCTGCTTCTCTGTTTTCCACAATACAGTGGAAGAGTTATTCCCCAAAAACACCAAGGTGAGAGAAAAAGAAACATTTTTCATTTATATCTGAAAACGTCAGGGGGAAATGGTAAACACAGAGGTCTTGAATTCTCCCAGAAATGATGAACCAGAAGGGCACAGAACAACTCTTGCAGCAAGTCCTGGGCAGCTGGGGGACTGTGGGATTTGCTTTTGTGAAACTGCTCAAAAGCCCAGGCTATCCATTACTGACCATCAGGGCTTGCATGGCACAGACCAGGGCTACAGAAGAGGAAGCCAGCCTGTGCCAGGTTCTGCAGGACATGGTGGCTCACATCACTGAACAGCAAGTTATACCAGCACAGGCTGGGGGGTGATGAAATACCAGGCAAGGAGAGCAAACCCTTCCACAACACCAGGAGCTGATGTTGGAGCCAGGCCATGAGCCATAATCGCAGGCATAGGGCGAGGAAAGTTCCCCCCTCTCTCATCAAGAGGATTTTTTATTAAGACAAGAGGCAACAGGCAGAAACTGATGCACAGGAAGTTCTACCTCAACATGAGGAAGAAGTTCTTTACTGTGCAGTGACCAAACACTGGACCAGGTTCTCCAAAGAGGGTGTGGAGTCTTCCTCACTGGAGATATTCCAGAACTGTCTGGACACAATCCTGTGCCACGTGCCCTGGGGTGACCCTGCTCAAGCAGGGAGGTGGGACAAGGTGAGTCCCTGTGGTCCCTTCCAACCTGACCCATCCTGTGATTCTGGGATTTGCTCTGCCTGCTTGACAGAGATTTGGTGTAAAACCACATTCCCCTTTGTGGTCTAAAAAGTGAGGGCTGACCTAATCCATGCCTCCAGCAGACATGCCTGTTATCCAGAGCAGAGAAGCCAGCTTTTGACATCATCCGAAGGGAAAAGGGCGGGGGGAAAGAGTTCAACAAAAAGCTTCATAGTCTGGCTGAGTGCGGTGGCAGAATCACAAGAAACTCTTTGTGAGAGCAACAGCATCCCTGCTGAGAGAAAGCAGCAGCATGCCATGGGGAAAAGATGAGTCCAATCCAAGTCTGCTCTCATCCCACACTCCCAAAGTCCCTGTTGGCCCCATCCCTCGTGAGCGGGGGAATGCCACAGGCAGCCAGGCACACCATGTGTTCTGATGTCCCTGTGGCAGTGAACTCCAGATGAGGACATTCCCATGCACTGCTCACCCTGACCTCCACGTGCTCAGCTGGCCATTACCCAGGGCTTCTCTCACAGGAAGCAGAGTCCTCCTCCAAACTTGCTTCACCAAAGGACAGCACTTCACTGATACTCTGATGCAGCGGGAAAGAGACACAGGTCCAGCATTTCAGCAACAGGTCACAGAGACTCCATGCACGTGGTGGGAGCACCCGGCCCCACGGGGACACGATGGAGGACACGGTTGCATGCTGAGACCCAGAGCCTCTGCAAACGTGATCTTGCAGATCAAAGCACTCTTGCACCCTGGAATCAGCTGGTTTGGGAGACCTCTGCCAAGGAGATAGTCTGGGAAAGAGAACGACATCTGGCAGCCTCCTATAGGCACCTTCCCTGCATCTGCAAGGACTGTCTGTAACAAAAGGAGGGTGAGAATACAACAGCCCAGAAGACAGAAGGACTAACACAGGGCAAGCTCAGCCCTCAAGCACGACAATGCTGAGCTCAGGAGGTCAGTCCCAGGGAAGGGCTCCAGAGGTGTAGCACCATGTAATGCCCATTCCATGGCCAAGGAGAGCTGGGTGTTCCCACACAGTAACAGGAGCTGAAGGGCAGAACAACTGAGCAAGAGTGACGAGTTCAAGTGCATTTGACACATTACCAGGCAGAGACAATCCTGACCTCCTCAGCCCTAGGAAATGGCATCACAGAGGCTGGATTGTCAAAACCTGATGGAAAACTTTAAGCATCGCTCAGCAATAGACAGAAAAGGAATTAACTGAGGTCAGAAAAAAAATAAAAAGGGCCACACAAATTGGCAGCAGCTGCCACTGCAAGAGAAATTTCCTATGAAGTCACAGGAAGCATTAGACAGACAGTAGTGCCTGTGATGAGCTCCCTGGCACAGGGAGCAGCAGGCATGGGGCTGGGCCAGGGTGCAGCTCTTTGCTCATGGTGCCCCATAGGCATGCCCAGGACTGAGCCACAGCCAGGTCTGAGTTACCCCACCATGTGCTGGCCTGTAACCACATGGACCAAACCCAGGCATGTGGGTTTCCCTGCACATGGGCACTTGGAGGATAATGGTAGCCTTGCATCCCCAGGTTTGGTCCAAGCGCAATGGTCCTCCACAAGCAGCTGGGTAAAAAGCCTCCACTGCCCAGGACAGGAGATGTTTCCATCCTGAGCACCCAGTATGTCACAGAATCACAGAATGGTTTGGGTTGGAAGGGACCTTAAAGATCACCTTGTTCCAACCCCCTGACAATGGCAGGAATGGGGTGTTGAGCAGCCTGGTCTAGTGGAAGGTGTCCCTGCCAGTGGCAGGGTGATGGAATGAGATGATCTTTAAAGTCCAATCCAAACTATTCTGTGATATTATGATTCTATAATTTTTGGAAGGCCCAAACAACTCCTGCTTGCTTTCCCTCCTTTTGTGAGACTGTAAAAAAAATATCTGGGGGAGATATCTAAGGAGAGAGTTTAGTGCTTAAAAAAAGAAAACCTCAGATTTGGAGAAGAGTGCTGAGTGGTCTCCATTTACACAACTTCCTCACAGAGCTGCTGATCCCTCTGTTTGCTTCTCCCATGATTAAAGTGCATTAGTATCTCCATTCGATACATTGGTACCAAGTCCTGGGACCCACCATTCTTATTACAGCATTTTACTAATCCATTTTCCACTTAATTTCTGCTAATTGCCAACTCTAGATGGCATTTGGGTAGACAGGTCCCAGGCTCCAGAGACGAGCACAGAAAGTGGCAGCACTCCATGTGGGCACCAGGAGCAGAGCATTAACATGCCCAGAGCACCAACGCTGCATCCACAATTCACCACACTGACCCAGGTGTAGGAAATGACTCCTGCCGGCAGACACACTTGGGAACAGCAATACCCGGGGGTGACGCTGGTCTGCACCACTTCCTCTTCCCCATCCCGTCCATGGGAACATCCCTCCATCACAGCTGGGGCTGTGTCACACAGGAAGTACCCCTGGAAGGAGCCTCGGCATGGGACCAGGGAAGAGCCGGCACAGCCCAGTGCCAAAGACCATAGACCCACCAACACCGTTGGCGGAGCTGTCACAGCTGTAGGGAAGGCTGCACAGACAATTCGTGTTCACCCACACCCTCCTCTCTAGCATCCCAAAGCAGACATGCTTGGAAGATCAGGAAGTCGTAAGATTCAGTTTCTGCTGTGGAAATGGAGACAACAGTGGAGAAAACCCAAGACATTTGTCCTACTGCATGTGCTGAGAGCAGCCAGGGCAGAGCAAGGGGCAGGGCTGTGCTCACACACTCCACCCAGATTTGGGGTCACACCTGACAAAGTGCTTCACACCAACAGCCAAACTCCAGCCAAGCCTTTCAGCAATGGGTCACAGAGACTCCATGCACACCATCCCACTCCGAGCTGCTTGCCAAAACCTCAGGATGACCTGTCCCTACCTCCTCCCCCAAACAGCTCATAATCTGATTCCTCTTCAACTCCTCCCTTTCCAAAAACCTTCCCTACCCAGGATGAGGAGAAGCAGAGCAGTGCACATTCCTTCTCCGAAATTAATGCAAAGTTTTCAATCTGTGGCAGGCCTAAACACGAGATAAAGGAGGAGGCACCATCTGAGCTACAGGCAGGGCTGCACAATGCAGCCCAACCCCCTGGGAGAGCACAGTTGGTCAGAAACACCAGCATCATGACCTCCTTCTTGCATCAGGCTTCCTGCTAACCATCTATTTTCCTTGCTGTTCCTGCCCTAAACACAAACTCCATCTTCCAATGAGCACAGCCAGCAGAAAAGCCAATATGGAGAGATTTTGGTCTCCACACAAGGGAGGATTTCATTCTGCTTAGGTTCATGGTGGTGCCATCAAGAGCAGTTCCACAGCAGCCAGGACAATTACACATGTGGAAAATGAGGCACTGGAGCTTCCTGAGGCTTAACTGTCAAAATCAGGGTCTCCATATGAAGATAGATACAAGTTAGTCCTTAGCATGACCGTGCTCGTTTGTGCCCTCTCCCACCTGACAATAAAACTCTCTGTCCAGCAGGAGATGATGGAACTCTGCAGCCCTGGAGCCCCACAGACCAATCCAGCTCTTGTGCAAACCCACCAGCATCCCCACCACACTTGCAACACCAGCAAGGACTATGCTGGCCTTGCATTCCTCCACTTACAGAAAGGGTGGGATTTAAAGATGCCAGGCTCAGAGGTGCCCCAAAACCCCAGCTGGGCCAGGAAGCCTCTGCAAACAGTGTGTTCCCACAGAGGGGAAGGGGCTGAGGCAGGAGCCGGGCACTGCCACCACCCACATGACAGCAGGACAGGACTCAGAGCACTTCTGAGTTCAGACAGTCCCTGCCAGAAGGCTGGAGCTCTTCAAGAAACTCCACTTATTGCAAACCCAGACTGTTAATACTGCCTGGTGGAGGAGAGCGGCCCCCATGGCTTATGGAGGAGTTAATGCACTTACCAGGGAGGGCTGAGCGGGTGCCGAGGCGCTGGGGAATGGGGAGCCCCATGGGGAGCCTTTGGGACTGCACAAAGCAAAAGCAGCACAACTCCAAGGGAAATGCCATCCTAACCCGGGATGTTCGCCCTTTGCCAGGGCCCAGAGCCAGCAAACACAGAGCAACCCCAGCAGCAGGCAAAGTGCAGCAGCCCTGCTGCTTTCTGCACATTTAAACGTGAGAATGCTGATTTCACACAAAATTCAGCCCAAACTGCCCACTTCAAACGGCACCTGCCATTTTAGGATCCAACAGGACCAAGCAATGTCAAGGTTTTCCAGCACAAAACCTCAGGAGCATGAACTCTGGCAGCACCCTCATCTGAGAGCTCTTCTCATCTCACCACAGAGACACGAAGAGTGAAAATGTGGAAAGCCTCTGGCCAAATGCACTGATTGGTAAAAAACCACCACGTTTTTGGGGCTTCAAGAAGCCACCTGTTGCCAGGTGGAAAGAAGTTGACCCCTGAACAGAAACCTTGGGGCTCCAGGGAACTTTCCAAGGGGACTTTTTATTTCCTGGAGCTGGGAGGGGAACTGGAAAATGCTGATTTGCCAAGAAAAAAAATCAGCAGAAGAGTATCCATTACAATTAATGCTTCAGCTTGAACACTAAAACCTAACTGCTAAAATGAAAAAGCTTTTTACAAAATATTTTAAGTGTCTCATCAAGGGAAAAGCCTTTTTAAGAAAATTAATAGTGAAAAACCAAGAGAACTTTAGCCTGCAGCACAAGACAGGGAGAGGTCTCACCTCCAGCCTCCCCCTCCTCATAATTCCTGGCTTTCCAGGAGCCACTCCAAGCTTGCAGAGCTGTTTTTCTGCCAGCTTGGGTATAGGGATCAGACCCAGAAGTGTCTCAAACCTCTCTGCACCCAAACTGCTCACTGAGGGAGGTGTTTCTCAAAGTCTGCTACAACAAAATATCTTCTTCCTCTCCAAAAAGGTCAAATACCAGTTCATGGTAAATGATCAGCTTGCAGGGGAAAATGGGAGGGCAAGGAATTCTCCAAAGGTGCACAACAGCACCTTGTGTATTGAAAAATACCTGGTTTGGCTAAGTTAATATTGTATCAGCACCGAAAAATTACATCCAATTGAAAACTTCTTCTTGCCCAAACCCTAAAAGTTCTATTAAAGGCAGCATTAAAACAACAAATTCACCTCCCGTAATTATACCTCCCAAACCTAATCTCCAAGATCTAATTTCAACACTGCCAGGTAAAGACAGCCACAAACATAATTTATAATTCACTACTCAGTGACCCACCCCTACTGCAAAGGCCTCGAGATATGGTACCAGTAAGGCAGACAGGCTCAGAGATGGGGAATTCTGACAGGAAAATGCTGGTTGTCCTCATGGCACCAGAGACCATTTCTCCCGTAGGTTACTGCTCACACTGCAATCCCAGGCAACAACAGAACACAGGAGTTACCACAGTACAAATTGTAGAGCAGCACCCCCCATATCCCAGGGGTGTGTGGGAGCCACGAGGCAATGGGAAGATGGGCAGAAGGGGTGCCATGAATCCAGCAGCACTGCAACACCCCCGTGGCAGTGGAGGAGCAAAGCCTCAGTCGCTGGCAGGGAAGCCACAGAGTCAGCGTGGCACCACGGAGGGGACGGGCTGGCCACCGGAGCCCCGCAGCATCCACCCGCTGGCACCATGTCACGTTTTCCCCTCTCCACTTTCTGGCTAACAGGGCCCCCGTCCCCAGTGCCTGGAAGGTGTGAGTCACAGAGGAAGGGCAGATCCTGCACACCCAGCCCTGCTCACCCCACAAGGTCTCCCCTAGTCCAGCTGATGGAGCAGCCTCTGCAGCTGGCACAGACCTGCCTTCCTTGTCCCTCCTACAGGATGGCTGCCACACATCCAGGAAAATCCTGTGCTGGATCCCAGCGATGGGAATGAGGAGACAGACAAGGCTGAGGGCAGAGAGCACGTAGAAGAAGAGAAAAGAACATGCTGGAAAGTAGGAAAAAAGGAGCATCACTTCTTGGATGGAGCAGAGTGCAGGGAAGGGCGAGCAAGTGTTAAATCCTTCACTTGTGCCCAGGCCCATCAGGACCATAGGAGATCATTGCAGAGGTTCACACCTTGCTTTGCAAGGGGACTCCAGCACTGCAAGACACCGTCCAGCAAAAGCACTTCCAACAGGCAGTGGGGAGCAGTGATTTACAGCCCTGTGGTAAACCTGTGACAGCCTGATGTAATCCACTGAGAGGCACGGAAAAGAGTGAGAAATCAGGACTGTGGAAACACACATTGTCCCTTCAGCTTTATCACCTTCCTCTACAAGGGCAGGACAAGCCCAGAAGCACCATCTCCCAGCTCTTATTTCCAACTCCCACTCACCACAAAACTGTACAGATGCTTCCACTTCTTGATTGCCCATGGTATGTGGGTGGTGCATGCTACAGTCCGTATTGTACCATATGGATTTAGCAAAATAAACAGGTCCTGGCCATTTTAGTAAAAATCCACCACTCTGAGACACAGCACTCCTTTACACTGATTTCCTGCTATCCATCCTAGCTTCTTCCCAGGCAGCATCAATCAGCTTGAAACTGGTTCATTTTGGATCCAGGGCTGCTGCCACATGATATAAATTGCAGGTCTTTCCACCAGAAAAGTAGGCTGTGTTCGATTATTAAGAGCACGCAGCGACGCTGGATCTCACATCAGCCCAGACCCACAAAACCTCATCAGAACGCCCAGTCACAGACAGGCACTGCAGCCTGGGCACCTCCCCGGGGACAGACTCCATGGGCAGCAGACAGGAGAGGGACTCCCAGTGAGCTCCTGCTCTCTTGGGATCCTGCTCAGCCCTCCCAGGAAGGAGGCAGCTGAATTTCTAGAGCTTTTTTAGTAAGTAGCTGAGGAGTACCAGCTCACCCCTGACTCAGGGAGAGGAGTGTAACCCCTCGCCTCACGTTACAGGACAATCTTTAAACATTGCATTATTGAAAGACTCTCCAAATAATACCACAGTGGATTGTCAGCACGAGACCTTAACTCCATCCCCAAGGGATGGAACTTTTATCCTCCCCATCCTTCTGCCTCCCCCCACCTCCACACTCAGGCTCCCTCCGGATCCCCATCCAGCAATGCTTCCCCTGGGACAAACCTTCCCCAGGGCTGGGAAGCAAAGGCTGTGAATGCTGTCTCCTCCAGCTGCTCTGCCAAGTTTCCAGAGGGAAGGAGACCAGGGGTGCCAGCAGGGATGAATGAACAGAGAACAGGCTCAGGAGCAATCTCTCCTTTGCCATCGGTCCCCCATGGCAGCGCTGGGCAATGCATCTGGGAACAAGGGACCATCTAATGGGAGCAGGCGGGGATGGGCTCACAGCAAGAGTGTGCAGAGCTGCCCACTCAGACAAAAAGGGAAGAGCAATCAGCTTGGAACAAGCCAAGAGCCACCAAGTGCTCTTCCCAGCAGCTGCTCGAGAAAGGCTTTGGCTACGAGAACTGAAGATTATTTCTCCTGCAGACACACGTGCCCCAGGTGTACACTGGCCTGGGAATCCTCATCCAGCAGCGACTCTCAGGGAGGACAAGCTGCCCATTCCCAGGGGCAGGCACAGCTTTCAGCAGCCCTGCTCTCCTGCCAGGCATGGAATGCAAAGCGAGTTGGGGTGCCAGCCCAAGCCA
This sequence comes from Grallaria varia, assembly GCA_013396735.1. NCBI lineage: Eukaryota > Metazoa > Chordata > Aves > Passeriformes > Formicariidae > Grallaria > Grallaria varia. Next base: position 526,782 of record VWZG01006018.1, on the reverse strand, counting down.
ATTATAACTCAGTGACCTGCCTCGGCACCAGCACGCACGGGAATGCGCCGGCTCCCGCTGCCAAATGCTGGAAAGCTATAAATGGGAGACATTTGGAAAGAGAAAACATTAAAGAGCCAACGCTTAACTGGGCTGAAGTGCATTGAACTGCACATGTTCTTTGTGGAGGGAGAGAGGAGAATGATGAAGATCTTAGATGCACTGCTGGAAAAACACTAGTGGTTTCTTCTACAGACAGAGGTAGCCCTTATTTAATGGCAAGTGTTTCTCCTTCTCTTGAGTTCCATTAGGGGAATTCACTATTTCTATACTTCTGCATATGGAGTTTAGGCTGCTGGCTCTCAGTGCAGTCTGGGCACAGAGGAAAAGGCAGTTGCTAGTGCTTTGCAGCAGAAGCCTCACCATAGGAAGCTGTGGGTTTTACTTGTCCTCGGTCACGCAAGGGCCCGTCTTTCATGATCCAGCTGCCTAAGAGCGAGATCCTGGTGATTTATTTTTGTGGCAGGGTGAAACCACGAAGTACATTGCACACGCAACTGCACAGAATTTTGCTGAACTCCAGAAACCCTGGAGGAAAAAAGAAATCTCCAGAGTGTTGAAATAAGATTCCTGTTACGAAACAGCTATTGAAGAAGCCCTGTTTACAATCCCTGGACACAAAAAGGCAACCACCTCCTGCAGCCACAGCCTGGCAGAGCAGCCTTAGGGCTCTTTCATCAGGGACTGTCCAGACCAGTCACAACCCAGAAGAGGGGTGAAATCCAAGGAGTTCCTCGGCTGGTGTTCCCACCTGATGGAGCCTTGTGCTGTTTGGGACACATTACTCAGCAGGCCTGCCCCTTGTTTTCCACACTGGGAGAATTAAGATAACACTCACCTCCCCTTTGTGAACTGTGTGCCCTGCCAGGAGCCCAGGTTAAAGAGCAGAGGAGGAGGAGTGCAGGCAGAGGAAAGCAAGCACAGGACTCACAGTACTGGAAGCAATGCAAGAGGCTCATTTTTGTTTTTCAAGAGTCCAACTGCCTGAAACAAGCTGATGAGAACAATTCCTCTTTGTGTGCCAGCTACAGTCTTCCAAGCCCATTTTAATGTGGTGTTTTATTTTAAAACAGCCTGAATCACTAAGACTTTCCCCCTCCTGCCTGTCTTTGCCTGGCTCCTCACACAAGGTGAGGAACACCCTCCAGAAGGCCTGATCTGTCTTCCACATCGAGCCAATAGGCATAGACCGGTGTCTTCTGCCAATTTTCTCCTAGCAGTAGGCACCACTTCAACAGACTATTTAGTTCTTGGTGTTAAACACAAAGCTGCTGGCCTGAGGGCCACAGGACTCTGTCCAAGATGACATGGTTCCAGGTGGGTCAAAGCAGAAAGTTTCCAGCTAAGAACCTGAAGGATTTGTTAAACATACAGACAAGCAAGAGAACTGGGAAACACACTCAATGCACAGACAGACAGGAGTGGGAGAAAGACCCAGAGCAAATTTTAATGTTGCTTAAAATTCTCAGTTTTTCTGTCCCGGAATCGTGCTGCAAGCACCCTTACTCCAGCCTACATCATGTGTCCAACCCTGGGCTCAAAATAAAACCTCCATGCAGAGAAGCAGCCACAGAGCACCACCCTCTCCTACACCCTTCAGCTGGAACAAGATCTGAAGGAAAGATTTCTGACTGCCAGGGAAAAAGCCCTGGCGTAACTGGCCCCCAGGAAGGGCACCCCTGAAAGGTGACAGGATGGAAAACAATACAGGACTGGAAAGAGCCAGGCAATGACTCCTGGTTGAAAAGTCATAAGTCATATGAAGAGTGGGGGATGTTCAGCTCACCCAGTAAAGGAGGTTCAGGGGAGACCTTCGCACTCTCTACCACTCTCTGAAAGGAGGCTGTAAGCAGGGGGAGGTCAGTCTCTGCTGCCAGACAACCAGCGACTGGACAAGAAGAAATGGACTCAAGCTGTACCAGAAGAGATTCAGGTTCGACATCAGTAAAAATTTCTTCATGGAAAGGGTTGTCAGGCATTGGAGGGGGCTGTTCATGGAGGTGGTGGAGTCCCCATCCCTGGGGGTGTTCAAGGAATGACTGGACGTGGCACACAGTGCTCTGGTCTGGTTGACAAGGAAGTGATCGGTCACAGGTTGGACTCGATGATCTTGGAGGTCTTTTCCAACCTATGTGACCCAGTTATTCTGAGATGGTGGCTGCAGCTGAAAGGTAGAGGATGCCAAGGACATGGAGCGGGACTCCTGCCCAGGGACAGCACAGCAGGCTGGTAACATCAGGAAAGGTGCAGAAGGGCTGGGTTTGGATGTAAAGATCTTTAGGAGTGTAGCAAGACAACAGTGGCTCCTGGTCACTTGAAGACTTGAAATGCATACCATCATGGCTGATGAGCTCATAATTACAGAGTGGGGAAAAAAAAGTTTCTTTTGGGGGATTTCCATAAAAAACCCACAAAAGACAAGTCAGAATCTGTTTTCTAACCAATGGTTCTTATATCCAGTGGTTTCAAGAGGATCCTTCCAAGAAACTTGTTAACCTCCTCCCAAGTGATGCATCCAATGGGATGTAAAGATCCCTTGCAGTCACTGCACAGCTCTTTCCCAACTGGCATGGCTGGAAGCATCACTCAGGCACACCAGACCCTGATCCTTTATCTCTGTCCACCAGAGAAGCCACTCACATGTCTGATCACCAACTTCCATGCCAGCTAACATTCCCAGCGTACCTGCCAGCCCCAATTAGTGTCCTGGATACAACTGGCATCCTTGCAAGTATCAGTCTTACTCCTTTATTTCTTAGGAACAGCATCCATCTGCTCCCAATAGCTCACATCTGGCACAGTGAGTGTTATGCAAGAGCCTAAGTCCTATTTGAAGGAAATTATTTCTCCAGCCAAGAGATTCGTGCAGAACTGGGTTTAGTACTTGCAGCTGCAAATTTACTACCAATCATACAGTTACATGGAGGTTGCAAACTTTAGAACTACAATTTTATCTTTCTTAATCCCTAAAAAGTTGCCTTCATGCCAACTGCCATGTGATGGAAAACATTTATGGAGAAAACAAGGCGGAGAGGCAGAAGGAGCTTGAGCACAGAGGATCTACACAGCAAAAATGCTCCTGAGCTCTGCCCAGTTCACTGAGGGCTTTCTCCTGCAATGAGCAGCATGTAGGAGGCAAAGCTGATTCTTGGCTTCATCATTCTCTTCCCAATTTCACCACCTGGCATGGTACACTGTGTCTTCCTGTGGTGACCCCAGAGCAGGAAAGGGCATGACCTGAGCGATTCCCAAGGGAGAAGAGCCACCACTTCATCTGCTTCAAACACTGGCCTGGGACCAGGAGGAAGCAGCTTGTGCCTTGCACTGGGATACACGAGATCATTTGCAGAAGAAGTGATGGTCATCAGCCCTTAGAGGGAAGGTGACAATCTCCTACATGACAGCGAATGACCCTCGGTGTGGTCAATGGAACGGAAAAAGGTAATTAGGTAGAAAGAGGATGTCTTGCCGCCCTTGGAAGGGAGATGCAGGGTGGTGGTTGGAAAGGCTGCTGCAGTGATGAGCTGAAAACCTGGAGAGGATCAGGCATGGGCACCAGTGACAGCCAAAGGGAAGAGCTCTGCAAGTCCACAGTACTCAGGCAAAACCTTGAAGGCAATGGAAGGGACTGCCCAGGGAGATGCTGGAGTCACCATCCCTGGAGGTGTTCAAGGAGTGACTGGACATTGCACTCAGTGCTCTGATCTAGCTGATTGGTGAAAAGTTGGACTTGATCTTGGAAGTCTTTTCCAACCTAAATGATTCTGTGGAGTCAGAGACCAGTAAACTTCAGGCTTCATTCCTGTTTAGGCTCAGCAGATGGTTTGTTTTGTGTGTCATTCCTGCTTAGCTGGGGAGGGAAGGACACTGGCCTCCCGTTGCAGTGGGAGCCAGCGAGGCTGTCAGTATAAAGCGTGCATGTGTTTCACTTGGCCCTACTCCTAAAATAATTGTTTGGCCACAATGGAAGGTGACAAACGAATCAGCTGTGGCCCCACAGGGAATACCAGGAGAAAATCCCCAGCCACTCACACGCCTGTGCCTGGGCTGCTGTGAACTGCAGCAATACGTCCACCCCAACAGCCCTCACTCCTGCCCCACCAACGTCTCCTCTTGGATCAAATGGCTTCTGTGCCACTGACAAGGAAGAGTCACTGAGAGCAAACGAGGGTGCCCCAACCTTCACCCGAATATGGTCAGAGAGGCTCCTGACAAAACAAAACCCTGCCCAGCTTCTGACAGGAGCATGAAAAGCGCAGCCAGAATCACTGGGAACATTGACATTAAATTAACAAATATCTCTACCCAAACATGCATGTACTGCAATTGCTCAAGGCTGTAAGTATGAATAAATCTGGAAGGATTTTCATTGGGTAACACAAAAGACAGATTCTTGACAAAGACATCACCTGCAACTCAAGTTTCTAATTCCTCCTCCAACGCATCAAAAGATCATCAGACCTGGGCCCAGGAAAAATATTTTCCCCTCTTTCTGTTTTCAAAAGCAGCTGAACCATTTTAGTCAATCAGGGGGTTTTGTGTTGGATTTTTTTTTTTTTAATAACCAGAGGCATGAATAATTTCCAGCATGGAAAATTTCTGCCTAAAGAGCTAAAACTGGCATAGAATCATCCAGCAGTCACACAATAAAGGCCTCCAGCAATGGCAACAGCCAGTGCTACCAAGCCTACCTAGAGCATTTTTTTCCACTGTGCTAGGAGGATCTGTTTCACTCCTCGCCTTTCAATCCAATTTCCACTGTACTCCACCACAAGTTTAAAATAAGGATACCAGGAAGCATGTGCGATAAGGGGGAAGGAAGGGAAAAACCACAGACTCTTTCATTCTTTCAACTGAGCCAAAAAGGAGTGGTTTTTTCTTTTTCTTTCTTTTTTTTTTTTTTTTTAAAGAAAAAGTTGTGAGGAACCAGGAAGGGGAAGAGATGTTCGCTTTAAACTTTCCCATCCCCACCATGAGATACATACAAATACACATATATATACACACACATCTATATGTAAAGTACCCCTGCCTCTAAACGTGCTCCAGGGTGTTTTTAAGAGCCAGCTTGAGCCTCTGACTCCAGACAGCCTCCAGTGACAACACTTTCCATCTAGGAGCACACACACAGACCCAGCCAAGATGGAAGAGGATAGAGATAGGAAGGATGGCCACTATTCCATACATTCCTTCCCCACAAGGGGCAAGGCAGTGCAGGCAAACAGCACAGTTGGAGGCACCATTTTAGCATACAAACCCCAAAAGACTGTGCCCTCCTTATAGCAAAGAATGGAATGAGCTTGGCCACCACCTCGGAGCACCAGTGAAGATAAGATGCTGTGGAGAAGGAAGCGTGAGTTCCATTTCCTTCCAGCCCTGGCTGCTGCCCAACAGCTGTTCCCTGTTTATTTACTTGAATATTTCTTTGGTTACACACGCAGCTGCACACAGCTTAACCCCTGCCTGTGCCATTCTACCTGGCCTTGCCCAGCAAGATGTTGCAGGGCAGCATCACAGGGCAGGGGACAGACACTCAGGGTCTTGCTAAAGTTGGGTTCTCACTGACCCATGCCCTCAACATGGTCAGATCCACAGCTCTGCAGAAGGTGCCTTGTCAGGCAGGAGACAGGACATCACTGATGTGAGCAGCATCTCACACAATCCCAGGCTCCGCAGACTGACCTGAACCTGGGAAAGCCATCTGGATTCCGAGGGGCTTGCTTTGCTGGGCAGGCTGTAATTTTAGCAGTGTATTTGTGTCTGGATGTGGCGATTTCAGGAAAGACATCCTCATTCCCTGGCAGGCACTGCACCCTTTTAAATACAACCTATAGCAATGCTCAGCCTCGTGAGTGGGATGCTGGAGGCAGAGGCTGCCCAGCTCCTCTCCTGGTCCCACACACAGCCCCGGAGGGACATGCCAGTGGCCCTTCTGGCAGCTGCAGCTGGTCCATAGATCACTTCATGCATTTTCCTTTCTCCTCTCTGCACAGAGCCTGTTCCAGCAGCTCAGTTTGTGTTCTGGCTTATAAAGCCCAGCCAGACCCTTTGGCTCATCTCCACCAAGGAGGGGGTGGAAAACACCCTTTGCCTGCTCACCCAGAACACTGGCTTTGGTCTTCTGCAGCCCAGCCTGTCCCAGTTGCCTTTCCAGCCTCCTCCCTCCTAGCTCCATTTTTCTCCTGGTTCCTCTCTGCACCAGGAGGTAATTGAATCAAGGAATGGCCTGGGTTGACAGGGACCTTAAAGACCATTTAGTTCCAACCTTGCTGCCACGGACAGGGAGATTTCCCACTAGACCAGATTGCTCAGAGATCCATCCAACATGGCTTTAAACACTTCCAGGAAAGGGGCATCTATAACTTCTCTGAGCAACCTGTGTCAAGGCCTCTCCACCTTTACAGTGAAGGATTTCTTCCTAATATCTAATCTAAACCTCCTCTCTGTCAGTTTGAAGCCATTCCCCATCGTCCTGTCACTACATGCTCTTGTAAAATAGTCCCTCTCCATGTCTTGTAAGCTCCCTTCAGGTACTAAAGCAGATGCTGCCAGATGCCCTCTGGGCTGGCATTGGCCCTCCCCAGAATGGCAGCCAGTGGGACGCTGACCCAGGCAATCAGCACTTTTCAGTGGCAGCCCTGGTTTCTCCATGTAGCTGCTGGAAAAGGCATGGTATGAGCTCCACAGGAATAGAATTTGGGCCTAACTTTAACAAAATCCTCCCCCAAAGCAAACAAATCTCCCCCTAATAAAATCTCTACCAATGGCACAGATTTCTCTTGCAGGAACTCAAACACGCTGCTGACGCAGCCCTGTGCACAATTAGCCCAGGAACTGACAGCAGAACATTAAAACTAGGGCTTGCAAAAGACCCAGGGCATCTCCAGTGATGCGCAGGTGGCACTGGAGTGAAGAGTCCATCCAGTTTTTGAGATTGCTTTTTTCTTGCTTTCTCGAGGATGCCCAAAGTTGTGTTTAGGTTGCCTCAAATCAAAGCATTTTCTGGTAGATCTCAGAAGGCACAGTCAACACGGCAGAAACCAACACAGCTCAGCCGACATCAGCTTTCAGCCTCCCAAGTCAAAACCCCAAGAACTGGAGAAATTCTTACCTGCAGGTCAAAGAACTTGCTGTACCGTCGGTATATGACCTCTGTGGATCCATTGGACCAGCTGACCTTGATGATGTACACCTGCAGGGAACAGAAGAAGGAATCAGAGAGGAGTGACCCTACACCCCACACCACAACCCAAACACTGCCAGCACAGCCCCCAGAGCTGTAAAACCCACGGTGTCAACCAGGGGAGTTCACAGGAGCACATAAAGTCATTTCAGCAATACCAGAACATATGTAAGCTTAAATTATTAAGCTCCACTGCTGCAACTTAACTGCCTACTAAATGCTTATTGCCTGCTGTAAACTGAGATGGCTCCCTTGCCCTAAATAGGGGCACACACCAAACGTGAAAGGGCACTTCTCTGTAAAAACACAGTTCAAGTCCCTGCAGACACATTATGACTTGATAACAGTGTTGGCCATCCCACCTACAGCTGCAGCATTAAGTTTGATGTCAAGATCCCAAAGCAGCTCCCACACCAGCTTGGCTCCTGGGGCTGGGGCTTGCAAGAGCTCAAGTGCTCTGGGTTTGAAACGCCATCTGTTCTGCCATAAGCAGCTCTGAGACTTTGTTTCTTAGACTTTCTGGGGTGCAAATGACCATCCTGATCCTTAAAATGCTACACAATCAATCCTAGTCATTGTATGTTATTCACAGAACAGAAGATCAGGATTTTACTGGTGATAAATGCAAAAAAAACCCCACCAAAACCCAGCCCATTTAATGATTTATTCTTCCATGAAAGACAACAAGCAAATAAAAGAATGAGACAATTTCTTATCTAATGTCCTCACTTGTTGTTCACAGAAACCAAAGATAACCCTTGATGAGATGCCAGTGTGACACTCAAGTGATGCAAAGCTCAAATCGGTAACAGATTGACTGAGTAGAATGAGGGCACGTTCATTTTTTGCTCCTAACTCATGTCCTTATTTTCACTAAAAGTTCAAGTATCAGCTCACTGAAGCAGGAACAAAACATTAAAAAGCACCAGTGAAGGAACCTGCCAGAACTTCAGTTAACACAATCAGGCATGAAGGCTCTTAGAATGCTGATGTTTTGGTATTTAAAGCAGAATCCCTTGAGAATTTCACAAGTTTTCCCACTGAGATGCCCTTTTTCCCAGATTCTGGAATGTAACGAACAACCCAGCCCAGTATCAAAACTCAAATACGAGGAGACTCGCATGGATAACACAGCACTCAATTATTTGAGCTCATCAAACCTACTCAAATGCTGTGCTAAAAATCTAACCGAAACCTCACTGTGCTGCTCAGAGGGCTGATACAGCACGACCCACCAAAGTGAGGAGACTCCCAAGGAATGTCAAACTCTTCCCAGTGGAATCACTTCCAAATTAAGATAGAAAATGAGGTAGCAAGATGAAGCAAGTTCTTAATGCTAAAACAAAGAACATCCCTACTTTCAAACCAGCAATTCAACATCCACGTTTTGTTCAACCAGGTGATGAGCCCAAACACAGCTGGTGAGCTGGCTGCGTGTCACAGCACCACCAACCTCTCCCAGACAAAATCTGAACCTCTTCTTTTGTTCACAAACTCTTAGTTCTGAGCTGAAAGACCTGCACTTTCTACATATTAACACAAGGAAGAGAGGGGGCTCCTGCAAGACAACATCTGGGCCAGCTGTGGAGACCTGGACAGACCATGTTCTGCTACGAAGGAGGCACCACAGCGCCAGCAAACTAAGAGTTAACCTGCTGCGCCCAAGCTGCCTTTACCCTCACCCCAGGACTTGCCGGCAGGCCAACATGAGCTCATTTGGGTTGGAAGCTCAGCTGATATCCCAGCTTTCTTACCATTCTACAGCACTTCACAGGGTTATATCACCACTGGCTGCCTGCCTGGAGAAAGCCTTCCACTGGGGCAACAGACAGAGCCAACTTTTCTTCATTGTTTATTTCTATCCTGCCTTTATTTGGAGTCAACAGCTTATTAGACTGGGATTTTAATCAGGATGTGGATATACTTGAGCCAAAATGAATTCAGAGCTCTTAAGGGTAATATTGCCATGAGATTTGAGGGCACACCACACTTTATTGTACCCTTTGCTACTAAGAGAAGGAGAATTTCTTCTAAGTGGTGAGCTCACTCCTATTTTGCTGAAATGCAGATCTCCCAGGAGTCAGGATAACAGTTTCTTGCACATCCAATTTGAACAGCAGAAAGGTCTCCAGGGGTATCTCCTCACCTACTTATGAGAAGTGGAAAAGATGCAGAAGCTCACAGGAATGGGACCTCCTCAGTATCTACAAAACCACTGCCTCAGTACACCTGATTTCCTCTCTCCTTGGGAATATCCCTTGTCTTTCCAGTGGCCTCATCCAAGGTATTCTGTTGACCAGAACCATCACAGATCTTGGTCTCTGCCAACGCCTAAGCCAGTCCCTGCTGTCCTAGCGATTAAGAAAACCACCAGAAAACATAACTCAGGTGCTCTCCGCAACTAACAACAGGATTTGGAAAAGTCTGAACAGTGCCCTCGGCCACCCAGCAATGGTTTCTAGACAGACTGGAGATGATGAGGCACCAAGTTCACACAAGCACCTACACATCCCTTTCTTGCAATGATCAAGACAGTTTTGGAAACATGGCACTTCGCCTGAAGTTTCCCCCCCTGGCCTGGCACTGCTCCACATCCTGCCAGGAAGAGCCACCATGAAGTAGCAGCCCAAAGAAAGTAGATTTTGACCCAATAGGAGCTACTCCACCAGCTGCTCCCTCAGCCCTCAGTCCTGCAGAGGCTCTTCTGAGGACAGGCTTTTTTCCAGCCTGGCTGTGTGGGTGAGAGCATGTGGAAACAGTTATTTCATGGGTCTTCTCCAGCTCTGATTTCTACAGTCCTTCAAAGAAATAACAAAGAGAAACCACCAGCAGGCCTTTTCCGTGGAAAGAGAGGGGGGATCTCCCAGGGCTGCAGCTGCCACTGCCTCTGGGACATGCACCCATAGGGAGCACTGCTGGGAATGGGGGGGCTGCCACTTGGATCCCCCTCCAATACTTCCTCGCGGGGTGGGAAGAGCTGAGCAGATGGCAGGGAGGCAGCAGGCGGACTGATCCAGGAAGGGGGCTCTGCAACCCCATCCCGTGGGCTGGGCCCCTGGCCAAAACCAACAGGCAGAGCTATCTAAATATTTACAGCCCTTCCCAGGCCAGCAGCAGGGTCTGCACCATGGAAAGGAACTAGCTGACTTGGTGAAACTCAGGAACCATCAGCTCCTTTCCCTCCCTCTGGAAAGGACACTTTGCCCCTCTCCCAACCCCAAAAGCCTCCATCCCTTGCTCCATTACAGCCTACATCACTGCACACATGTTGTGACAAACCCCACAGTGAGGTCTGATGCCTGAAGGCAACAGGTCAGGTTGAACTTCGGAAGAGGCAGAATCCACCAGGACTGACCTCTCCTCAACTTCGCTTCAGCTGTGGGTCAGGAGGGTTAGGCTGAAATTCATGCCTGCAATTCCAAAATCTTTGAGATGCTGCTCACAGCATTTGTCCTACTAGAACAAGGCCAGAAAAGAGGCACAGAACTGTCAGGGCCACTCAAATATACTCAAAATCCTGCTTTCAGGTTTAAAGGAGCCACACACAGACCCACTCCATCTCCCATCACTCCTCTCCCAGTCTCCAGTTTCCCGGTCCCACTGCAGCCTGTTATGGAGCAGGAGGCATTCCCAGTAGGACAGCCTTGTCAGAACCTCAGCAAAGAGCAAAGCAAGGAAACAAGGCCTGCCCTCCAATGCTGGGGAGTACAGAGGCCACAGGGACAGTTTTGGAGGGGCAGGTGGATCTTGCTTTAATGCCAGGTGAGAGGAGCATTTCACACTGACAATAAATGCTCTTCATGCTCCCATCTCTTGGAGGCCAGAAGTGGAAAAGATCCTTCACAGAAAAAGGAAACTTCCAGATGCAATAGCCTAACAGACTCCATGGGGATTTGGCTCCCAAACTCCCTGGGCTCTCCAAACTCCCTACATTATAAGTAATAGGTCACATACTATCTACAAGTTACTGGTTGAGAGGTGTAGCATCAGGACCACCACTGCCCAAGTGGTTCCCCTTGGTCACATTACAAACCAAGTGCCCTAAATGGAAATATAACATGGAAAAAAGGCCCAGGGAATCTTGCAGTCCACCCGGTGGACACCATGAGCTCGGTCCCTTCTGGCATGACCCAGCATCTGTCACTGCTCTCCCCTCCCCAGCACCTCTGGAGAGGCAGCTCAGAGGGAGAATGGGCCAGTGGAAAATGGGACTAAAAACCTTCAGAAGGGAACTGTCAAAAACCGACAGTTTGCTAAAATAAATGCAAATGGCACCTGGCCAACCATAACAGAGCTGTCAAAGAGAGCTGCCAGTCAGCTCCGATGGATGGTGGCTCTGCAGCCCCAGGAAAAACATGCTGGCAATTCTCAGCAGAAGAAAGCTGGAGGGAGACCCAGGACACCCCTCCCGGGCAGGACGGCTGCCCAGGCAGGGAGCAAGCTCCAGCATCAGGCATCACCAGAAGAGCAGGGAGGCTGCAGAAGCCAGCTCAGACCCACATCCAGAGCGGTCAGAGTCACGGGGACTAGAGCACATAACAGGGGATAAGAAGCCAGTGCAAATCAGCTCTCACTGAAAGGGCAGCCAGAGAATTCTTTTTTTTCCCTTCTCTTCCTCTTGAAGAAACAAAGTAACATAAGCCCTGGGAGCAGTCAAACACCAGAAGTACTTTTACAGGGACTGCTGAAGAGCCTCGATGCCGCAGACACCAGTGGCTCCTGGTGATTTCCACTGAGAACTCCAGAGCCCTTCACAAGTGCTTGTCTTGCACCTTCCACAAGAGGTACATTGTCCCATACACCAAAATGGATAGAGAGAGGAGATGATTCATGTAGGTGACTTGAGGCAACAGAATTAAGAACGGATACTGAAAAAAGAAAACAAACCAGAAAAAGTCTCCTGTTCTTGAAATACAAGGCCATATGACCCCCTAGAAGAGGTCTGGACTCCTTGCATAAACACACCACAGACAAGCAGAGAAGCAGCCTGGACTGCTTAAATTTGAGTAGGAAAAAGGCAGAGTGAAGTTGCAGGAAAAGCTAGAGCTGTATTTTCAGCCTTTCTCCTTCCACAGGAGCAGTTTTCCTAAGTTTTGCATGGAAGACTTGCAAGGCTGGGAGTGGTAACACACAAAGCCCACAAGTAAAGCTTTGGGAGAGGGCAGCTACGGGCTGGCTGGAAACTCTGCCTTGCACAGCTGAACCAGACAGCAAGTCCAGCACCATCCAGCTATGCCAGCTCGAGCCCAGCAGCAGCACAGCCATACCAACAGCAGCCACCCTGGCATGGCACAGCTCTCCCTGGAGGGCTCTCCAAAAGCCCCAGAGCTTCCCCAGCATCCCTGAGCCCAGAGCTCCCACACACGGAGACCCTCCTGTTTCCATGCTGGAGGCACGTGAAAAACACCAGGGTGGAAAGCAACCCCACTGTCACTTGGACAGACACCTCCACAGGGCTGCAGGGACGTGCAGCTCTGCCCGATGGGCATCAGCATGGGTCCCCAGCCTCCAGCAGAGCTCCTAAGGCAGAGCCAGACACAACAGCCTCCAGTGGAGGCAGTGCTGTCTGCAGAGCAGTTTCCAAAGCGTTTGAGCCTGTGTGGTCTTGGGTCCAGGGAGACTATGTACAATAAACCTCTCTGTGGAAAACTCCACATATTTAAAGCATCTCCTGCCAGCAAAGGGGAAAAGCATCAGTCCTGCTATTCCACCCGTGCTCTCCCCAACCCCAAAATGCAGGGAAGTGGTGTGAGAGCCTTGCACCCTCCCTTTGGCCACCGCATGAGAAAGGAGCACTGAGATATCCAGAGGGGCACAGAAAGCAAAGCAGCTGGGGGACTGAGCCAAACCAGAGCGGGTTTAACACAGAAAAGGGAGTGGGAAATTGTAAGAGGAAAAGAAAAAAAAAGGAGGGAGGTGGCTAGAAACAAAGAAAGTTCTTGGCATCAAGCTGCTCTGCTTGGCCTCTCTCCATCAGCCTTCGCTGCTGCAGACTTGTGGGGCTGGAGCTCTTGTGCCATGGGATGCCAAAGGCTGGAGCAGGAGAGCCACCCCTCAGTTCTGTCCCCAGACAGCCTGTCACCCTCTCACCTCTGCTTTGTGGACGGTGAGAACTGGGAGAAGGGTTGTGCTGGCTCAGACAGCACTGGGAAAGGCACAAAGTACTTCAGCAGCAACTGCAGGGCATCAGGGATGTTGGTGTGGTCCCTCCAGCCAAAGAGAGAGGCAGAAGCACCAAGTTGGAGCTGCAGGGAGCTGGGTAACAGGGCTGGAGGCAGCATCAGAATGGGCATAACATCACCACAATGGCATATGCCCCAAGCCAGCCTGCCCAGACATCAGGACTACAAAGCAGCCACCTTCCCTAACTCCGATTTATCCCTTCGACTGTACCCTCTTTCCACTCCACTACTGTACAGCTCCCAGCACTGCCTGACCACACAGCCAACGCTGCTGGGATGAAAAGTGCACACGCACAAGGTTACGCCAAGCGTGGGAACCCCAAGGGCAACCCATCGAGGCCGCTCAGACCCCTCAGTCACACCACATATGCACCCGCTCATTTGCTCTGAGTCACACTGAAGGTCAAACATATGGATTCTTTTGTTTCCTATTTCCCACTGCTACATGAAACGGCCAGAAGACAGAGATACCCTCCAAAGCAAAGCTATGAGGGATCAAGGTCACCAGAGCTCTGAGCAGGCAGAGGCGATGGATGGCCCCAGTGCTGAAGTTCACTGCTGGAATTGAGTACGAGCATCAGTTTTCCACACAGAGCTGCACCCGCCTCAGTGGCCGTGTGACAGGCAGGATTTGGCCCTTCCACTGAACTGCAACATTCAAGGTTTTCAACAGCCTTGAGTGACATGACTAGGGAAGAAAAACAAAAGAGAGTTTGCATTTGAGTGCTGATTTTCATCCAGAAAACTAACAGGGCTCCCTTAAACCCCAATTCTATTGAGAGGTGAGGCAGGAAGAAGGGCCGGTTGGCTCTGTAATGTTGTGCAGCAAAGTGGGATCAGGCACGAGGACAGGTTAAAACTTTTACCAGCTACAGGCTCCAAATGCCCTGTGGCCTGCACTGAGTGGGACAGCATCAACCAGCCAACAGGAAACGGGGTGAGACATCACAGAACCACGGGATACAACAGCAATACATCACGAAGGATGCTGAGAAAGCCCTCAAACTTCTAGAGGCCACCAGTACTCAGACTCCAGCTTCCTGGGCTCATCCTTGCTTCATACATTTGCTCTCTTTCATTCCTAGTTTGGTTAACGGTCCCTGCATAGATTTCACACTACTCATTGTAACCTCCTGCTTCCTTGGGCTAAATGCACCCCATTCCTTTGGCTCCCCACAGGACATTCTCGCCATACCAAGAACACTGCCACCTTCCCAGAGAGTGCAGCACAGGGGAAGTCATTCCCTGATGCCCTTTTTAAGCCAAGCAACCGGTATGATTCACAATGGCAGAAATAAGGCAGCTGTACAAGGTGACACTGTGCCAGGTCCCCACAGAGCTCTGCTCCAGCCAGGCAAGTCAGGACCAGGGGACCATGACACACATGTTCTTCAGAAGGCACCTTCTGCTCTATACATATAAGGCACTGAACAACCACTGAATCTGCAGATTAGTAGCTCTCTTGCTTCACTTGCCATTCAAACACTCTTCCCTGAACACTCCATAATCAATTCCAGATAAGCAGTTGGACAACCCATGAAACCACAAATGGCCTCACCCCTACAAGGCACAGGAACAGAGAAGACACCCACCATCACATCACAAATACATCATCAAAAACATAACATATTTACTTTTTCAATGTGGTTTCCCTCAAACTTGTTTTAAAATATCTATAGATGCTATCACCAGATTCCAGCATGCACTGTTAATTACTTTTGCAAGGCAGCTGCCACAAATGAGGTGTTCACCTTTTTAAAAGTTTGCCATCTTGTAAACTGAGCTTGCAAAAGAAATACATGCTGCACACTGTTTAAGTTTCCCTTTTTCAAAGCGATATGTGTGTGTGCAAAGAGGCTGGGAATGGATGTCTTGCAAGACCATAGTCCAGGTTTCCCAATAAACTAACAGCACGCTGCTCCCTCTTTCCTGCCAAACATATACAAAAAACTTTGCTTTGTGCTCTAGAACAACTATTTAAAACTACATGAACTGTGGAAATGTTCTTGGTAGGCAGGATGTAGAAATGAAGATGTGATTCAATGGCTCTGCTATTAACACATGGAACAGCACACACATTGCAGCTGTATTAAAACGAAACATCCTGAAGCTTGCCCAAGGGAAAGAAAACAACCAAAACCTGGATTTAGTAGGGAAAGGCTTTATTTTAGGGCTTCTACTCGAGAATAACAAACACAATACTATAAAAAGATCATGCGTGAAGTCCTTTAAAGGAAAATTTAGTCTGTTTCAACTATGGCTTTGTTTTGGGTCTTTTCTGAATAAACATTCATTTATCAGAAACTTGGCCAGACCATAGAAATGGCAGTCTGCTACTCTGTCACTCAGAATGATTATTTTTAAACTTTACTCTTGGACTTTGTCTTTTCAGATTTGCAGTATTGCCCTGGAGCTCTCACCAGCAGCGTCCCTGAGGGGCACAAACTGTGATCTCTTAACACTGGATTATATGGAAAATGTTACCGCAGGGCGACCCTCCACCCACTGCCTGAAGGACAGAGTCCCCTTCTTCACTTGGACGAGGGGCTGCCGCTATCCAGAGCATCCTGCAACAAACACCTGCACAAGGATCATTTCTCGATGCCCCTTCCAGGTACTGCCCAGGAAAAAAGCCTAAAGACACAAGTGGCATGAGTGCAGTTTGAGGGCACAGGGCTGTGTTTGGGGCCCCAGCTGGACCCTGACACTCAGCTCAGCACATGTTCAAGGTGGTACCCAGCTGCCCAAACCCTGCTATCGACCTTGCTTGGTCCTTGCCCAGCCTGAGCCCAGCAGGCTGGGGGAATATTGTGTCTCCTATTGTGCAAAGTAGAACAAGTTTTTGTCTCAGGCAACACAATTCTTTTTGCATCAATTACCAAACTGAAAGGCAAGCCACACCAGCCTGAATAGAGCTAGCCTTTCGTACAGCCCTCCCCACCGCAGGCATCAATAAGAACTTTGAAATACTGGTTTGATCTCACTTTTCTGGGAAAGTGGAATTCACAACTTTCTGCTGTGGCCTCACCACAAGCAACACAACTGAACCTTTGTCCGGCAAAGAAAAGCCTCTCGCTGATACAGAGAGGAACCCGAGCAGTGCAGGTCACTCGCCGGTCAGGCCAGTGCAGAGGCAACAGGAGGAAAAGCCAGCGTGGTCCTCCAGCCTCCCCAGGGACGGCGAGCACCGCCTCGGGGGATGGAGCAGAGCACATCCGTGCTCAGCAAGGAGAAGGCAGAGGAGCAAAGGTTTAACACGGACACTTTGTGGTTGACTCGGATTTGCAGCGTGCCAGCAAATACAGTCTAAAGATGACTCAGCTGCGATTTGCTGCCCCTCCTTTCCCTCTCTTCGCAGGAGGAGGGGAAAAAAAAAAAGGTTTTGGTTTCATCTAATTAACTGGCTTTGTGAATGTGCCCGGTTCCTATCGATTCCTCAAACAAGGCGAGCGCTCCCATTCACTCCAGCGCTGCTTCAGGGAGGCAGCTGTCTGCAAGCTGCTGGCCCCTCCCTGCGCTCAGCCCCGCTGCAAGCCACGCTGGCTCACGCTGCTGGATTGCGTTCCAAGACAAGTCCAGGGAAAGGTTAGAGGCAGAGGACTCGGCTGAGCGGGGAGCGGGAGGCCGAAGGGCCGGACTGCACAGCTGCCTGTCATAAGCCGCCTTCTCCCACCACCCCAGCAGCTTCTGCTCCAGCGTCCCCACCCAGCCGCCCGGCCATACAGCTCCCTTCTCAGAGAACATTTCTGTCCCAGTTTTCCAGCCTCACAGGGATTATTTGTGCTATGCCCAACTCCACCCGACTCGTCGCTGCGGGTGGAGGGCGAGCAGGAACAGCCCGCAAAACAGACTGCGTCCAGCTCTTGGGGTGCACGTCCCAACCATGGGGACACCGGTCCCGAGGGGTGCACAGAGACCCCAGGCCTGGCAGGGGAACAAGAGGGTCTGAAGGGAAGGCAGAGGAGCAGCTGCAGGCGATCCCGTTTGAGCCCCGTGCCGGGACCTGACAGTGATGCAACAGCTCTGCCAAGACAAACGGAAGCGTCCGCAGCGCACGGACCTCCTCCCGTACACGCTCCTCCAAGATCGGGTCCATAACGCAGCCACAGGGAGTAAGTCTGGGACGGACACGGCAGGAAAAGGGGCACATCTGGAGCTGGGGCCAGGTAAAGCTACAGGCAGGGCAGGAGAGCAAGAAGGGGTGATAAGAGGCTGGAGGGCAGAAGCCACACTACATGCCTAGATGCAAGGAGAGGGTAACAGCCCTCTTTAAAGTCCCCTCCTAGAGCTGGCCGGCCCTCAGCTTTCCTCCAATTGTTGCTCACTGGCACACACCAGCCGAGGGGAGCTTGAGAAGCCCCTGATCTCCCCAAAACTCCGAGCCCCGGGCTCCTCTGACGCAACACACTCCAGTCAGAGCGAACACCACGTCTGCACAACCCAAACGCATCGCGAACACTGTGTCACTCGGTCACCCCGGTCTGAGGCAAATGGGGCAGGGAGAACATTTCGGTCTTTGTTTTACGATTGTTACCAGGATTCATCCACAGTTCTCCACGGACGCCTGGAAACACGCCAAAGTTTAAATAATAATAATTAAAAAAATAAAAAAAAGCCACCTTCAAACCCAGACAAACCCACGAGAGTTTGGAAGATGCCCTGGAGCAGGCAGGAAGGCGCTCACGCCGCAGGGCTGCAGGGGATCCCTCACAGGGACAGGGCACCATCCAGGGCGCAGAACGCGGGTGCCGGGGGGTCCCTCGCCCCGGGGCTGTGCAGCAAACAGGTCCCACGGCAAACAGGTCCCGCAGCCCCTGCGCCCAGCGCCGCTCCCGCAGCCAAGCGGGGCCGGTCCGCCGCGCTGCCCCGGGAGCGCCTCCAGCAGCCCCCGCCCGCAGCCCCCGGGCGGTCCCCGCAGGGTCCCCGCAGGGTCCCCGCAGGGTCGGCACCGGCGCTGCCCCGGGAGCGGGCGCTGGGGGGAACAGGCGGCACATGCCCGCGCGGGCAGGGGGCACCGGGTGACCCGCAAGGGAGACGCCGGGGTAGGAGCGGCAGACCCGGCGGCGCTGCCACCCTCCTCCTCCTCCTCCTCCCGCCCTTCCCGGAGCTCCGTGCCGGGAGCGGGGCCGCCCGCGGGCCGGCAGCGCCCGGCCTTTGTTTGCCCAGGGCTGGGCTCGGCGGAGCGGGCGCCCGGAGCCGCGCCACTCACATAGTGCTTGTTGGGGATGCGCCGCTTCTGCACGTCCAGCACCTTCACCTCCGCGATGCTCCGCCTGGGCATGCCGCTGCTCGGCCCCTCGCAGCCCGCGGGAGCGGCGGAGGCGCTGGGACCGGAGCCGGGACCGGAGCCTGCAGCGCC